>JAEBDU010000001.1:1704247-1845989 GCA_016802625.1 Heliconius numata | reverse complement strand
GCCGCCGCCTGCCGCGCGCCATGGCCGCGCCGCGCGACCGCTGAGCTGACCCTCGCCCCACGCCCACGCTACTAGGTCGAGTACGGAGTCCCTCCATGTAGCGCGCCCAGGCCGCGGACGTCGCCGCCGTGCCTCGCCGCGCCTCGTCGTGCTGCTGATCGACGGCTTCTGTGATCGTAATCACCGTGTGTTCCACTCTCGACTGCTCTCATGCTCTATTGGTTAGTTCAGATTTATATGTACTCTTGCTGTAAGCCGCCGCCGCTTCGTTATTTCATTGGAATAAATAAACGGCTCCCTTTTCCTTTTATAGCTAGCTGGTTCTTGACGACGCTGTAGATGTTGTTACATAATGGACGTTTAGGCGAGCCTTCGTTTTACTCTCGCGTAGATCTTGTTCCAGTAGAATATTATGTAAATTAATATTAGAATAAGTTACAAGGCTTTTTAATTAAACTTTTTTCTTTTAGGATAATTTATCATTTTCATAGCCCTCTTTAAATAGTTTTATTATTCGACGTTGTTGTTAAAGAATATTCCAACCTTAAGTTTGACCTTTTGCTTGAGGTCACACGCGATTTAACGACTTAGAACATTTATTAAAAATTAGATATAACTGTATCAAGCTCCTAGGTCTAATGAAAGCTTTAATAAATACTTAACATACCAATAATAAAAATAAATATTAAAATAGATTTTTATAACTTTTTAAAATAAAATATTTTAAGGATTAAATATTATAACATAAAGGACACAGAAAAAATATTAACAATGAAACATTGCCAAATATATTGTCTCGATGTAATTAACAAAAAAAAATTTCAGCTTCACGCTGTATTCCTCACACAGCAGGGTAGGCAGAGGGAACTTAGTGTTAAGATACTCCGTTCTCTCCGTTCACTTCTTCTAGAGGCATTGTTTGTATAGTCGCGTTCAAAATATTTTTTGACGAAAACGTTTTCGTCAAAAAATATTTTGAACAGTAAAAAAAACTAAAAATGCAACAGAAATTAAACAGTACAATGAAAAGCAAAAAAAAGAGCAACACAATGATGCAGTTGAAACCATCGAGCCACAACAAAAGGAGCTGAAAGTCTTAGAGTTTCCATTTCGGACATGCGCCCCGACTCTCCCTCGGGCGATTTCTCCGATACGTTTTTAAACAAAATTTTACTTTTCATTTCTCAATATTATATACTTTAAAAAATTCTTAATTGTTGAAAGATTTTATTCGTTTTTATTTTGATTTAAAATTGGAATAATTGTTTAGTAAAAATATAAGGTTTGTATTGAAAAACAGTCGGGGTTACTTGTAATAGTGGCTATATACCTTTAGTCCATTTAAATATACTACATGAATAAAAAAAAGCCCTAATAAATTGATAAAACAAATAATATCCATTTTAAACTGGAGAAAATCATAAACGATACGAGAATTGAGACATATTTAAGTCAAACTAAATATATTCCATCACAATCATCTACTGAGATAACACATATCATTAAACAATATATAAAACAAATAAATACCATGTTAATACACCATTGTAAAAGTAAATTTTCCGCGTTACAAATATAAACAAAGGCAGAAGAAATGATAACGATAAAGAGCAATGACTCTTGGTTCTTCAGCTCATGTTTAGATACACGAGTTTGACAGCTGCATCTGCCAATGCAGGTCAAGTAATGGAAGCTAATTGCAGTATTATTAAGGTAATGCATCCATATCTGGACGATATTATGCTTCGATTGCTTCGTACGTTATGATCGAATGGTATGTATGTAGACTTGTAGAGCCAATGCCACAGACAACTGTTGTAGATTATTATATTATAAGTATATATTTGTTTTACAATATATTTTTTTTAAACATTTAGCCAAATTTTTTGATAATATTTTAGTTTGAATAAGTTTTTATGGGTAGGTATAGGCTCCTATTTATGCGAGGCTTTTGTTGGAATATTGTGCTATCTTAGTTTTGTGCACGAAGGTTCATAGGTTCAATTATTAACTAAGCATTCATATAGTAGACTATCAAAATTTGGGAAACCTCATCGATAAAACATGAAAAAGTAATTAATATTTCGAAGTCAACAAAAAATTCTTACACTATACTGATTGAATTAAATATTTTAGTAGAACTCGAACAAGTCCATTGTATTAGCTATGTGTGAAGAAATGCTGATTCACGTTTATTTCTTTATTGAAAAATTGATGAATCCTAACTATATAAGAAATATATATTCTCTAGAAACAGAATACCTCCATATAGCTATAAAGTCTTATTTATTGCGGTAATCGATGATTTAATCAATTTATATATAAAAGGAAATGCTTCTGCGCATTATTTATATTGAATGTGATATACGCTACTCAGAGTAATTTCAGTGTAGAATTTATCTTCTTTTATCTAAATAACAATTTTTTAAATCATTCATAAGTAAATGTATATTTTTACTTTAAAAAATTTTTATCGGCAATTTTGAATGTCCTACCTAGTACCTACTATAATCAAATCTTGGCTTTTAGTCTTTTATTGTCATCAAAGACAAAGAGTTTCTGATCTTATATTTGTCGACATTCTTCTGGTAAGTGCCTAAATCTAATGCAGTCCTTCTCTTACTACGCCTAAATAATATAAATAAATGCAATACAAAGATTTCCTTTCCCAATTAAGCAGTTTTCAAATCAAGTTATAAGGAAAACTAATACCAAAAAAACATACGAGTAAACCCAGAGCATGTCACTAGTAAAGTAAATAAATATATCTTGCACACGTAGTATATGACTTCAATTATTAAATCCTGCTATTTACTGTCCCCTCTGCCATTATAAATTTAAACGTTATGGGCTTTAAATGTTGACAGATTAAAATTGCATTTAATTCAAACGATTTTTATTTGATTTAGAAGACACGTAATGTTTAGTACAAGACTTCATACCGTAAGTAAAATTGCTTTAAGGTTTTTTTAAATATAATCTTGTATATATCTATCTATGTATATCAATTAAACGAAAAATTTATCGATCGCTTTACAGGTGCTCATTTGAATGCAGACTTTTCTTAAGGCAGTAAGTACCTACCTAGATATCAAATAAGTATTGAAAACAATGAAGCTCATTTTTAGAGTTCCATGCCTCAAAAAAAACAACGGAAGTCTTATAGGATTAAATATATATATAAATTTTATAGACATTTCATAGGAAAAAATCATTACAAAGTTGTATTTGTAGTTCATTTCATACAAAATGAGGGAATATTGTTTTTAGGGTTATGTACTTCAAAAAAGGAACCTTATATATAAGGTCACTTAGTTGTACGTTTGTCTTCTGTCTGTCTGTCAAGACTATTTTTCACAAATGGAGATAATCCAGCTGTTATTAATATCAAATATCCAGGTCTAAATATATGAGAATTAATACTTTCTACATAATACGTACATAATGCTTACAAAATTAAATTTGACAACTTTTATATACCACGCCCCTTTCGCTAACAATCACGAAATTGGTACCGGTTGACCGGTGGTTTATTGTAAAGTGGATCAGAAATTAAAAATTAAAGTTAAATCAGCTTCACGCTGTATCCCTCGCACAACACGGCAGGCAGAGGGAACCTAGTGTTAAGACACTACGTTCCCCTCTTTCTGCCGAATGTCCAGAAGAAGTATCTTATATATATTTCGAAAACGTTATTTCAGAATCCAATAACAATCTACTATCTCCAATATATTACATTAATAATTCAAGATGGAATAGTTCACTTAAAGGAACATATCAAAACAACTTATTGAATTCTTGGCACATAGATAGAGTACGTGAGAGTGCCGATTTGCGTAAATACTACATGTAAATATAACAGTTGCAGAATGCAAGACAATGTCGCTATATTATAAAAAAATTTTAGAAATTTTCCTACATTAAAAAGGGCTTTCAAATTATTTTTTTACTTCGTATTTCAATTATAATCTTAAGTCGGCTAATTACATTTATTTACTCGTACATACACAAACCATTAAATCCATTTAGACTTTAGACAGAACAACTATGTCTATCATATTTTATATTAATAATAATTATATAGACCGCCAACTGGACTAGGGAATTTGATTCTGGGCCTTTTTATAAAGTCGGGATTTCGGAATTTTCTGCAGACATTTCCGGGATCATGGGGTAGTCCCTGGATTGTGTAACAGAAATAAACGGAACCTGTAAAGGTTTCTGATTACTTTCCTGTTCGTTTGTCTGTGCGATTCGCATTTGACCAGTATTTTAGAATATACTATAACTTTAAATATACAATATTTATGTAAAATAATATTTTGATTGGGCGGACGAAGATTGTTTATTTATCTGTAATAGCTCAAATTGAATAGTCATCTTTTCAGACAAGACGATAATATGTATATAGAGCTCACAAAACTCCAAATGACTATGAAGAATGCATTTATGAGCAAAACTAAGTTACGTAAAAGATGAATCATGCTTATTAGCTTATTACTTAAAATGATACATGAGATAAAGGTAGTATCTGTAGAAATATATATACATAGTAAGTAACTAAGTACACAAACAACATAAATTTTAATATTATATAGAAAAGCAGTCTATTAAAGGATTCATCTCTCTCTATTTTTATTATTTTGTAAAAAAAAAATTGAAGCAGCTCTAGCTTAGTTGTAAATATACGAGACAAGTACACGTAACAAGGCCGCCGTCATTATCCTCTCGGGTGCCTCTGCTAGAGTCCACTTATCTCAATTATCTAAAGGTGCTTAAGCCCCAAAATTCCCTCATGATTCTTAAATTTACGACACGAGAAGAGATTTTAAGCGTTTTCTTATCTCTTATCAGACGATGATAGGAGATGGTGTGCGGCTGTCGTTAGTCAGGCAAATTAAATGGTCTGTGCTAATTTGTATAGTTAGTTAGTTAGTTAGTTTTGTATAGTGTTCAGTGAATAGTGAACGGCTGGTCTGGACGTGTAGCGTGGGCATCGAGGAATCAATGACCATATAAAAGTGACGCACTATGCCTTATGAAGCTGTGATTAGTTAGTTGAGGTTAGTATCGATATATACACTACAATGCTTGACTCGATAGGCCGTCGTGGAGCAACGGCACAAGGGTTGCGACGATTGAGGGTTCGATCCCAGTCTCGGAAGTGAAATATGTATTTACGTTTATATTTCAATTTCTTCGCTCTGGTATCGAGGCAAACGTTCTCCCACTAGACGTTCTGCAACACGTAATGCCTCTAGAATTCGGCAGGAAGTGGGAAATGGAGTGTTTTAACACTGGGCTCCCTCTGCCTACCCTGCTGTTTACGGGATACAGCATGAAGCTGATTTTGATTTTTTTTTACTAAATAGTGCTGCATTATTTCTCATTCGTTTCATATCTATTTTCAGAATACAAATGACATCCGTAGATGAATTTGTCAATTCATCCGCATGGCTTATCAAGGTATTTTTATATATTTAAAACTGTTAAAACATTAAAAACGTGCATTTTATGAAAACCTCTTTATATTAAACGTAACGGCGAAGTTGGATTCATCTATATATTTTAGGTTCAATATCTAATCTTGGAACGTTTGGCACATGGCATATCCCATATAAAACGTCGTTAAATTTGAAGAAATTGAAAACTATTAATAGGCTCTTTTCATTTATCTAAATTATAATCATCAAAACAAAATAAAAAATATATCGAAAATATATATTAAGTATGTTTTCTAACCTCAGGAGTAGTATTCAATATTGCTGACAAAGAGCTTCATTCACTTTCTCGTTGCATAGAAGTTGTCGATTGATTGCTTCCGACCACTCGGCCGTATTGACTGCATTATGCATATTACTTTTCCGAAACATTTGTTCGCTCGTAAAAATCTGTCTTCATAAGTGTGTTGAATCCATTGTGATTATGACTTTTTTTGAGTTCAGTATAAGATTTTCAAATTATAATTTAAAATAATTCTTACTAGCTTGCAGTTAGCGTTTTGGCTGAGTGGTTTTTAATTTTCCCGAAACATATTCTCGTTAAAAGGTTTAAATAAGGTTATTATTTAAAGCAAATTTTAAACAAAAATTTTCAACCACTATTTTACTCCTTTTAAATCAGATTTTCCGAACTTCCTTACGCTCTGAAAATAACCTTCGTAAAACTTCGTTTGGATTTTGCACTCGTTAGCTATGTCAGACACCTAACAGACTCAATTCTTTTATCATCGCTTATCAAAATGCGCTTAAAAGATACCGGAGGTTTAAAATCCTTTTCTATTATTTGTAGTAAGACCGTAACAATTTCTACATGTGGAGTAAAAAAATCAACGTCAACTGTCTACGTCTGTTTTTCTTATCTTTAGGTTATTATTATAACAAACAGGCCTCGAAAGTCAATAATATTATGATTCGCATAAATATAAAATGATATTTACTTCCTAAATCTATGAAGACATTTAAAGATATACATTTTAGACTTTCCAATATTTAAATAGGATGTAAATTTACTAATAGTATCATTGTAATATTGAGGCCAGTCAGCACAAAGCATGACTGTAAGCGCTACAGGTTCTGGATTCGAGGTCGAGGCAAAACGCGGCGTTGAGCTCCACCACTCAACACGCAATGCCCCCAGAATTCGACGGAAAATGGGGAATGGAGTGTCTTAACAGTAGAATTCCTCTGCCTACTCTGCTGTGTGAAAAAAAATCCATGCAGAAATTTAAACAGAAATTTTAGACTTTCTAATATTCAAATATAATGAAAATCCAACACATCAGCCATATCACAGTTCTGTTATTATTGATATTAAAGATTATTTTTATTTCCATTCACTTTCTAACAAATAGTATATGAAAGCGTCCGTCCGTGGCGAGCAGTCGCGCGTCGATTGATAGTTCCCGAGCACTCGCGCTAAGTTCTATCTGTATCTGCTCTGAAACGCGTAGAGCCACTCGTAAACATAGGATTTACTGCATAAATAAACTATGTAGTAATAAAACGTGGTATTCACTCAGTTTGCAAACACAGTTGAGTGGTTAAATGCGTAAATTAGACTTTGGTTGGAATGTAATGAAGTTATATCGATTGTTTTTTTTCAGCTTCACGTTGTGTTCCACATAGGAGGGTAGGCAGAGGGAACCTAGTGTTGAGATACTCCGTTCCCCATTTTTCCAATTCTGGAGGCATTGTGTGTTGAGTGGCGGAATAGTTTACAGTCACGCTTTGTGCCCCTGCGCCATGACTGGCCTCTATATCGATTGTTATTTGAATTATTTTTTCACTTTGACAATATGATTTCGGATGGGTTTTTGAGTGTCCATATAGCTAGCTATAACATACTTCTTTAATAGCACTTTAACACTAGGTTCCCTCTGTCTACCCTGCTATGTGCGGGATACAGCGTGAAGCTGATTAAACAAACATAACGAAATTTGTTATTATATATTTCTTCAGGTGTTGCACAAATGCTATCTGAATCTGACAAAATATGGCGCCGTCATAGTCCAATTTTAAATCACTTAAAGGCAAAAAAGATATTTAACTGAGTTACTTTATTCTAGCGCAGTATAATGGACTTATAAATTTAATTATAACCTTGTACCATAACAACGCAGTGTTTTTAATTTTTTTAACTAAAACATTAACAGATAGTTAGAAAAGAGATTTTAATAATTGGATGTTCTATATACGAACTTTTTCTATAAAAAATACTGCTCGAATGGATTCTCTTTTTTGAAAATAATAATAATAATAGTTTAGAAATAGTAATTTAATATACTTACTTGACTTTTAATATATTTTTAATTTATATACCTATAATTCCACACTTCAGTCAGTCGGTCCATACCCTTGTTTTTTATTTCTCATCAACTAGGATTATTAATATAGTGAGAGCTAAGGCTAAGTTATTATATATCTTAACATTAAACAGAAATACAAAATACCTGTGTGACATTATGATAACACTATTTATTTTAAACATAGGTTAAGTTAAGCTTGCCAGAAAAAAAACATCATGTATAAAATATTAAAAATTGATATGAAATATTAATTCAAATGTCAACTTACTTTTACATATTTAAACTAAGTATAAGCACTTTTTTCTGAACTGACCACACGAATGTGCGAAGTGGTCGCCGATTCACATTCTAATGAAACCACCAGTTCCAGTTGACCACGACCATGCGTTCACCATGTAATTTATAAGTCATCTTGTGGAACAGCTAATGTGCTAATATGGCACGCTCTTATGCATTTTAATATACCCGTCGCGTCAATCGTTTAAGGTATTTTAGTTGAGTGCCTGTCGTGTTTAACGAGAAAGCTAGATTGTTTCTTTTGCATTATTTATTTAAGTGGCTTATTACGTACTCTGATTTGGTTCAATAGTTCTCGTTCTCGAACGTTCCTATAATAGGTGTCTATAAATTTTAATGGATTGAACATGATATGGAAATTATGCAATTTACCTGCAATTTAACTAATCATTTTGTATTTGAGTCGTATTGGTCTAATTATTTCATTTACTATGTAAATAGGAGGGCAATTGATACTACTGTTCTAGTATTTTATCTATACATATAAATGGAATTGAAATGTCTGTCTGTGATTTTAAAATAACCGTGATTGTGAACAAGTGCATTTTCACGATAGAGTAAAACAGTAACAATTTTTTTTCTGTTTGTTTGTCTGGAACAGCTGACCCGATTTTCATGGGACTTTCACTAATCGATAAAAGGACATGTGGAGCAATATATAAAAATATTCCGGGATTTCGACGGGATTGGAAGTTACGCGGGTTAAACCTGCCATGCGCGCTAGGTATGCTCGAGATAGATGTGAAAAAAACTAAACATTTATTTATTTCTTCTGAGCTGACGGTACCCAACTCCGTTGAATACCGTTAGCCCACCTTAGCTAACCAAATTTGGGACACAGAACTACTATGATGGTATCATATAGAAAATGATTACAATAACAATATTTTAATATTAATTTTTATAATAAATTTGTAATAAAAAGATAAATCTGGCTCTCCATAGCAGCACACAGTGCAGGTCTTCCTTATGAATGTTGTACTTGCTTGACGATATCCTTAGACTTTGATCGATTGATTATGCTGATAGTTCGAAGCCAATGGAATGGTTTAATTGATAATGAAGTGATAAATGATGGGTCCTGTGAATATTTCGTGATTTATTGCCATTTATTTATACTAACATTTTAAATCTATACATACATATATTTCACAATATATGTATGTATATCTAGCATTTTTTAAAATAGAAATTGTACTAAGACTCGATAGTAAGCATAAAATTGATTTAAATGCAGTTTTCACTATTGTATTTTTTCAAACTTCTTAAATAAATGTTAATGTCATGTTTATTTTATTTCAATCGGTTTATAAATAAAAAGTGAAGTCAATATAAAATTTTATAAAATATTTGCTATAAAAGTGTTTTTCCTTAAATTGTCTTTAGTTTTCAATGTTTGGATATTGTCCTTAAAATAATGTTTTTAGATCACGAAACTAGTTGTAAACAGATGTGAAAATAAATTATTTTATAGTACAAGCGGGTGAAGCCGCAAGCAGGTCGCTAGTTACTTATACAATATTTACCGTTTATGTATCTGTATATAAATAAGCATATTATGCAGTTACAATAATCTGTCATTAACAGTTAGCTATATACTATGTACAAACTATTACTAATATTCAAATTTTGCAGGTGTCGGGGGCGCAGCGCGGGCGCGAGCGGCATGCGGCCCCTGCGGCAGACGCCCATGGAGGTCGGCTAGCGGCGCGCGCGCAGCCCCCGCGCCCGCTCCCCACGCCCCGCCCCCTCGACAACATGGAACTCGGGGACGTGCCGCGGCACAGACCCGTGGCCTTCGATAAGGTAATCTAATTTTTGATTTTTATTTTTAAAATGTCCATTTATTTGCACATTGAAGAAGTGAAGTGACTTATGTTCAACTGGCACTTTCGAAATGTCGTAATTAAAGAACTTAAGTTGTGATTGTTTTTTTTTATATAAAAAAATATTTATTATGGCCATAGCTTGTAGCATTGTATTTTTCCTGAATAAAAGAATAATTAATTCAAAATTTAACGTCACAATATGGGGGGCAATAAGTCAATTTATGGGGGGCATTAATAGTATAATGGATGTATATACATATTACATTACGTACCTAATACTATATAGGTATCATATTTTTATGGTATAGTGTTACAATCATCGATATCTCTGACTAATTGAATTCATCATAATTGCGTCATGCTTTAGTAAAGTAAGATCGATTCTAAGATTACATATCCATTTTAATATTGATTGATTCAATTATAATAGAATTTTAAAGGATTTATATTTTTTAAATTGACGATTACACGGTGAATTTTGATGAGCTTATATTTCACTTAAAATTACTGAATTTTGAAAAAGTTTTATTAGTTTCACGATTCATTCCTAGCAGGGTAACCAGAGACATCTCCTTTGTCTCGTCCACTGTCATCAAACTTATCATACATGCTCCTCAGAGGGCCCTCATGCTTGTCACATGACCTTTCTTCAATATTATTAATACTATGGTTTCGAAGTTCAATCGAAGTCTCCCGTCGCCTATCTTACCACTTACTCTTAGTCCCTAAATATTTATGCCATTGTTCTTCTTCTTTCGACGTGCCCAAACCACCTAAGGACGTCCTTCTTCATTCTCACTATTACATGCTCCCTAGATTCTTCAGCTAAACTGACTCCGCTTACCCGAAGGGATCACATCTTCACAGCATTCATCTTTCTTTCATTCTTCTTCAGTAATACCCACGTTTCGCTGTCATATATGTAACAACGTCTTTACCACCGTATACTGACATTTCACCGTCTCATCAATGCAGATAAGCCACGGCTTTAAATTATGTTGCCGAAAGCAAATATGCCATTTGTACTAATCTTTCCATTTTCGCTGCATTCCGTTCTTTTCCTCACTTCTCTTAAATAAAACTAAGAAAATTAACTTTTTATCTTAAAACTGGTTCAGGAGATGACCAGACGGTAATGTCCAGAAACATGTCCGCGTGCATTATATGAATAATATAATAGTATGAGGAACTATGAAGTTATTAATTAACCTGCATCATAGATAAAATAAAATATATATTATTTATTATTTTTATCAACAGAAAAACATATAACTGCTGACCGTAATAATATGCTTTCAGCCTTAAAAAAAATTAAAACGCTCAACATTTATCTCAATCACGCATGACGCACAAAAGAGTGATTGCGAAAGTGAAAACTTATTTATTACAAGACAAGTACTTTCAGATGTGTTACAGCATTAAGTATTACATAGTTATTTAGGCTGTCGCCAGTAAACTGAAAAAAACACCTAATATGTACTTATTATTATAAAATTAACAATTAAAAAATTATGATGAGATAGTTGACGGTATAATTCTAATCAATGTAATGTCTATATTATTTATTATAAGTATTTTTCTTTATTTTTATATCAGAATATATAAGATTTTTCCACTAGTCCGGTTACACAAATTTTGTTTTTATATTTTGCTTTTAATGTCAAAAATATGAATAACAGATAAAAATATATAAAACAAAAAAATATATAAAATAAAATATTATAAGTGCATAGATAGTAAGTACATCACAGAACACTTAATAATTTTAAAAATAACACACGTTTATAAAAGAAAAGTCTGTTCCGTATACACTATTAATACAACTTTTCAAAAAAAAAAAAGTGTAAAAACGAATTAAATTTTCAACACTTCCGAGATACAAAACCTAATTACGAAGATTTGTCATAAATTATGAAAACCCAGCGAGATCGTTTAGATTAATTATTTGTTATGCGATCTTTTATTGCTCTACCTTTATTGCTATTGTAAGGGGAGCCATGTATAACCGCACTACGGCGCTACAAAGAGAACAATACACGTACGAACATATTGTATCCCGGGAACTCTACTATTATTGATTACTCAGATTTTGTCGTAATTGTGTACCTAACCTACTATATTAAATAAGATTTAGCGAAGCTTGTATTTTCTAAGATAAAATTTTTAGCAATCTTTTTTTTTATTTTTAGGCTTTTAGTAATCTATTAATAAGCTTAGGGCATAGTGGAGTGTGACTCTAACGCGACGTTTGTGGGTTCGATCCCCACTCGAGATAATGAATTATTATTTATGAATATTTTCATTTCTTCGCTCTGACATCAAGGCAGAAGGCCCGGCGTTAAGTTCTGCCACTGAACACGCCTCGAAAACTTCAGCGAGGAACGGAGTGTTTTAACAATAGGTTTCAGCGTAAAAAGCAGATTTCATTTTAATTTAACTATTATTCTAATGAAGTTCTGGGTTGCAATCGGGCTATTGATCGCGAGTGACGTCACCGCCTTCGCCTTCGCGTCCCCTTGGACAAATCAACGCGATCTTCACTTACAATTTACACCTGAAACCGTTTATATTTGCTAAATAAAACAAAATATCGTTTTAACAAAATATTCTTTTATTTACTAAAATAAATGACTTACGTTTGGCTATAATTATTTTGAATAGTTAGAAATTTAGAACTTACAAAAAAAATGTGTATAAATATTAATAAATTAAAGACCATTTCACTTCTTTAGAAATAACGGATTATATGGAAAAATATTATTTTCTTATAAATATATTAAAATGTAATAAACTTTAACATTAAGATTTATAACAAAAATAATACAAAATTACAATATTGAGGTAGTTTTTCTACAAATTTTATATAAATATGCGGCTAAGACGCTAGTTTTAACAATACGAAAACCGTGGACCGCTATGACTCAGCTGGTTTTCCTTCTGCGCGCTCCTATCGATCCTCTTATTTTCTATCAGCGTTTGGTACTAAGCTATTGCGCACACTATATACATACATATACGGATACCTACATATCCCAAGTTCTTATGGTACTTTGACCGGGATAAAAAAGTTTCGTCGTTCTTGTATTAATCGATATTTTAGTTATTTAATTTAACACTATATTGAAAATGACTTGTTTATGCAATATTATATATTACATATTCGAGGAACAGTGCTTTTGGATTTTATTTAAATTATAAAATGAGGCCGAAAACATTGCAATGTGACATCTCCATTCTGTCTATAATTAACTATAATCACTGGACTAAGACTGGATTAGAAATAAGAACATAATAAGAAGTTTGTAACATACCACGATTTTTTGAAAGACTTTCATACTTTTCTTCAACTACAAAAAGTAAAGATTGAAAGTCTTACAATAACTTGTGCTATCTTTCTACCACAATTTATTGTAAGACTTTCAATCTTTACTTTTCCCCTTCCTTCCCATCTTTCTCTTCTCCCTCATCTTCCCCTTCCTCCCCATCTTCCTTTTCTTCCTCTTTTTCCTCCTCTTCTGAAGAAGAAGACGAAGAGGAAGGGGTAGAAGAATCTCTCAAGATTCTTCCACTCCTTCCTCTTCTTCTTCATCTCCTTCTATATGAACATCACTTTTATGTCTTGTATTTTCGTCGGCATCTTCGTTGGGCTTCTTCGGTTCCATTTCAATAGCAAGATCTGGCAAGGGCCTATCAGGTTGTAAATCGACACTAATTTATAATAATGGAAATTCTTGTTCTTCTTGTATTGGTGATAATACTGTATAAGTACAAAGCAAACCATACAATGTGTTATTTCAATTTTATGTATGAATAAATGTACAAATTGTAGAGGCGTTCATATTATCTTGGAAAGAAACCTTTGTTGGTTTTTAATAGATAATTTAAATGGAGAACCGAGTGTCTTAACACTAGTTTTCCTTTGCCTACTCTGCTGTTTGCATGTCATAAAGGAACAAAATAATAATCTGCAAACATTATTTGCAAAAGTAAATAATGAAAGGTACCTACTCACAGAATAACGACCTTACAAGTTCCTACTCAATCCTTAAGAGTTGTTACCTCGACGACCACCCGCCGGCGAATGAGGTTGCACACGAATGAGCTCCCGTTCAACGATGGGTACTGACACCGCTCGTACACCGAGACATTCCTAACTCGGCCACTCCTGACGGTGCAGCGTCCTCGGCAGCTCTGGAAACTTTCTCTGCTGGAGAATTAACACACTAGTTGCGCCTGAGGGTCTAGCGGTATCGTCAGGGTTGTTGTTATCATGATCTGTACAAGAAACAAGCTATTAATTAATCGCGTCAATTCCGTTGCCTATTTTATCATTCCTCCCACAAACAAGGGCAAAATCTATTGCAACAGAGATAATGTAAGTAAGCTTTCAAAAACTATCATACATCGTCATACCAAAAACCTCACTCAAACTCTTACTTGATCTTTCAAGTTCCAACGTGAAAAAAAAAAAGGAAATAGAAAAAATATTTAAGGGATACTTTATCATCATTGGCGACTAACGCCGATAATCAGCAGGAGTGCGTCCCACGAGATGGATACGTCTTGTGTTTTGGGGAGTAACGTGGAACGTCGGTCTGGTCATTACTGCTTCTGAAAACAATCACCAAAACAAAAACATGGCAAAGCAATTAGATAATTTAAGCACCTTATTATCGAAATATATGGCACAAATGTCGAGGTACATATTAAACTGAACTCTCTTTCTATTTAGAATGTTATCTTAGTGGCGTAACTAATAATGTACCTAAGAAAATAGCCCACGAGCCCAAGAAATTGTCGGGCCTGTTACGCGTTCTTAGGTGTAGATAATTTTTAGAGCCTCAACGAACGGTCTTACCTGACCACAAAACGATGACACACGCGAAAGATATTTCTAATCCCCCTAGCCGTTCGCGGCCATAGCGAGACTCCTCTCGCACTAAAAAAGTTGCTACCGACCGAACGCGACACGAGTGCACTTGATGTACGATTACGATTTCGACGGGAGTAGTAACGTTCGTAATTCCGTACCCATTACGTTTTGGATAAGTGCGGCTACGGGACTGGCGAGCTGACCGGCTCCGTGATCTATCACCCGACTCGCCACGTGTCCTCCGAGATTTACGTGAACTAGGTGTCGACCTGTTGTAACAATTCTAATTGTTTAAACAAGATATAATAATAAGATAAAACAACATATACGTATAAAACAAAGTTAATATATTAAAAAATAAAGGTTCTCATACTAATTACAATAGGTGTTTAGTACCTATGTTCTTTTTATTTGCTATCAAATAATAAGAAATATAAATGAACCATGGACTTCGTCATACAACAAATGCCTGTAAGCATTTATATAGAACTTAAACTTTAATTCAAACAATAATTAAACCTATTTCTTATAACCTAAAAATTATAATTAAAAGTGTTAATCCTACAACACTTATCCACTCTGAGGTCTCTTTCACCTTTATATCACCAATATCTCCAATTCCATACAAAATATATTATCCTTTTTGATAATTAATTCAGTTTCACACTAAAACGACGCCACTTTTTAAAAGTTAAAGTAACACGCCGCCGGCACCACGCCAAGCGCATCTCCAATCAGTTTGTATGATTCAATTATACGATGTACGTATTTATCGTATGTATATTTATATCCCAATATTGTAATACTTAACTTCACTCTTTAAGAAAATAATTAAAATAGCTTTACAATTCAACACAATGCGACCGTCGCCATCACTCGAGACGCCATCTTTTATTTCTTCGCTTACCCGTGTAAACATTTATTTTTAATAACATCTAAAAGTATTATAGAATAAATATATTTTTAAACCACAGATAAGTTACATGTAATTCTAGATTGGTCACATCTATGTAAAAAATAATGAAATAGAAGGTAGTTCAACAAAGTAATGTAAATAAAGTAAACAGAACTAGAGATTATAATTATTTTGTTCCTTGAAAGCCAAAGCACTGGAGATCTTTATCCCACTTCTGAAGTGTTGTTTTAGGTTAGAAATTTATAAAAATAAATCAAAAAAACATGTCATAAAGTAACCATTTGGTTACAATTCAAATAAACATGTAAAAAGAATAATTTAAGGAACAAAATAATAATTCAACAAAAAATAAAGACATTCCTAACTATAGCAATTTATATCTATACTTATAATAAATCTAAATATATAAAATATAACATATAATATGTAAAAATCATGTAATAAAAAAAATATATACGTATAATAAATAATTAACTTTAAGTTCAAAGAATATTATTATAAATATGAATATCAAATATCAACATTGGTCGCCTTTTAAATTCCAGACAATCAAAAATCCTTATAGAAATTACAATAATGTGGTAAATAATCATATTAGAGGATTACAGATTAAAGTAATAAACAAATATGTTAGACATCATTCTATAATGACAGTTGTCAGTCAATTCTGTTTTTGAATGGAACTAGACGGAGTGTCTTCTTAGGTCAAGCGGGCAAAGCCGCGGGCGGGCTGCTAGTTTCAAATATTTACAAGAGTGCTTTAGGCACGTACTTTTAATAGCAACTTTTTGATCCCTAAGTCCACAAACAAGGGCTCTTGATATATTTATAGAAAGACCGCTATGCATCATTGTCCTCGCTATTGTCGAAAGTCTTATTGATTCGAGAGACTCTTTTGGCCGTAAGAGTCAGCCTTCAGCTTGGCCCTCTTCATGGTAGCCGAGTACACATCGAACAGAACTGCCTAAAGTGTCTGAACACTGTAGTCACTTCATCTCTCAATTGTTGATATTTTGCAAAATTTAGTATGGAAATGTTTTTATTTGCATAACAAATTTACAACTACATTTCTTTAATATTTTTTTAACTTCACGCTGTATCACGCGTATAGCAGGGTAGGCAGAGATCCTAGTGTTAAGACACTCCGTTCTCCCCTTTCCGCCGAATTTTCGATGCATTGCGTGTTGAGTGGAGGTACTCATCACATTGCCTTGTTACCAGAGCGAAGAAATGAAAATATTAATAAATAATTATTAATTTCTCCGAGTTCCCACTCGAACCCACGATCGTCTACTCTTGATGTTGAATTATTAATTCAAATAAATTGTATTGAATTTGTTTATAGTTATTTTTAAATCTGTAAACTTGAGAATAATATTTAAAATGTCACAAGATAATAGATTTTTCTTTTCAGATGGAAAGTTTAATAAAAGAAATGCAAGATCCAGAGGCCGGCGTTCCAGTTCGGAGTCAAAAACTGTTTCTTAGTATTATACCTTCAGCTTTTATGGGTAAAATATTAAAAGTTATATAAAAATATAGTTTGTAGCTTGTCTGATTATAAATTATAATTTTGTGTTGATATTCTATTTGTATGTTTCCTTTTATATTTTCCGACATTTATAATGGAACTTAGGACATAACGTTTTACCGCGCTTGGTGTCTTATTCTGTCTCTAACTAAGAGAAATAAGAGAAACGGAGAGAGAAAATATTTTTTCAGCTTCACGCTGTACCCCACATCTAGCGGGGTAGGCAGAGGGAACCTGGTGTCAAGACACTCTGTTCTCCAGCGTTCCCAATCGTTTTATATTTAATATTAGCTAGAAATTGATATATGACATGATGTAATTTTAGCTAAGCTAAGCGTTTACGATCCTTACCGCAAGTCTGAACAATGTCTGCGGGGTCTAATTGCAAAATCAATAGAGAACACATCTACATTCTGCGTCGGGGTTCACCGCCGCTCTCATCATTTCTTTTGGATGATTGCATTGATTACTTACAATAAGATATAGCATCAAGTAATATGCAGGACTATCAGTTGTATGTAGTAAAGAAAACTAAAGATGAAACTTTATTTTTCTTTCGTACCTACTTTGTCTTGCAATGAGACTTAAAAATATTTATAGTATTTTCTATTATATAAAATCGAAAGGTCACTCACTCATCACGAAATCTCAGAAACTCCAGAATTCGGCAGAAAGAATTCGGGGAACGGAGTGTCTTGACTAGGTTCCCTCTGCCTACCCTGCTGTGTGCGGGATAAGCGTATTTTATAGACATATTTTTATATTCCCTAAGACTCAGAGTAGTTGTTACACGAAATTAGATATCTATCTAGCGTATATAAAATAAAATGTATGGTAAAATTGTTTTCGTTTCAGGATATGATCTTGTCGAGTGGCTTATGGATCGATTTAATCTAGATGAGGCTAGTAACGGTACGTATTTTCACTTTCTCACTTCACACATTCTTACATTCTATTTTATTTTTATACATCACTCCTATGTTTACAAACTAACATTCATTTTTCATATTCTATTAGTTCCTTCTTTGATTTGAATCTTTCGAAAGTTATCAGATCAGCTTTGATATGTAGATTTTCGATTCGATTTTCTCTACTTGCTAGTGTATCAGGAAGACTACATTAGACAGCTTAGTGAGGAAATGAAGACGTAATTTCATGCAGATTCACATCTGTTAGCACATATGAATTATTCCTTTGACTGCAATCACCTAAGTAGAATATATTTTGTCTTTGCTAACACAACCATCAATCCTAAAGTATCGTCGTCAAAGCTTTTATGACTTTATTAAAATCCATACCTATATTATAAATTCGAAAGTAACTCTGTCTGTCTGTCGTTTACGCAATCAGGGCCAAACCGCTAATTTACTTGTGATAAAATACTCATATAGAGATACTTGAGGGTCCCGGGATGATCATAGGATACTTTTTTTCTCATATTTGTAATATTTTCGATATATACCAATATATTAAAATACTTATTAATTTGACATGCAATTTATTCCGCCATGTTAATAACAACAGTCGTTGCTAAGCAACGATTTGCAAAGTTTGTTGTTAGAAAACGTCACCCAAAAAGAGCTTGCTTAACGCATCTCTCTATTGAAAACTGAAAATAATTTCATAAATATATTTAATAAATATACGTGTAGTTCAAGCGAGCGTAGCCGCGTTCGGGTCGACTAGTTGTAATATTAATTCGAAAACTAAAAGCATAATATTTGTCCTTTCGGGGTTTACGATGAATATTGCAAGGACGTTTAATTTTAACGAACTTCTTATTTGTACTGAGATGTGATTAAAAAATTGCTCATATATATAATTTGTCAATTTTTCCAAGTTAATTAATTTATTATATAGAATAATATGTATGTAGTCCATAATGAACTTTAATATTTGTTTTCAGTTGAAGCAATAAATTTAGGCAACCAACTCTGCCAATATGGTTACTTCTTTCCTGTGAACGATTCAAAAAACCTTGTGTTAAAGGATGATTCTTCTCTCTATAGATTTCAAGTGAGTATATATATGAGTACTTTTATAACTGCACGATCTACCTTATTTCAGAATTTTTTATTATATTTCCATACATGTAAAACTATTGGACACTCTAAATCTGATTTTATTGATGTTTTCCTTTTTAAAATAAAACGTTATTGGCTTATTGGTTACAAATATTTAAATATGTACTAATTCTGTTTTTAAATTCAACTTAGGCTTTAGTAACTTAGAATTCTAATAATAATAACTTAAATATGGACATGAATAAATATAGCAATAATAAATAAATACAATTATTTATTTTTTTGAATAAATATAACCCTTTAAATGTTTATTGTGGTTTTCTTAATTTAACATAGGTATATTCATTTTGACAGAAACAATAATATTTACTCATTACATATCGATAACAACTATCAATCAACATTAAAACAGACTCCGTACTACTGGCCGTGGCAAGGGCCGCGAGTCGCCGGGGCGGGCTCGAGCGCGCCCACGCTCGGCCCCGACAACGTGGAGTATGCCATATATCTGGTGAAACGTACCCTGAGGAACAAGCAGCGTCACGGCTTGGAGGAGTACGAACAAGAGGCTCTGGCTAACTTGAAAAAGAACCTGGCTGCCAAATGGGACTTTATTACTATGCAGGCGGAAGAACAGGTTTGTGATATTTATATGTTTAAGTCTTTAATATATAAAAAATAGTCATGGGGAACATTCCAGTCGTACCGGTGTTATTGATATTATTGATTTTCCTACGTGTGTTTCACAAACGTGATTTTTCTACCATTATAAGAAGACTGCAGAGTATTTTTTCACTAAGTTAGCTACACTACTACACTGAAGTACATACAAGAAGACATATATATGTAGATAAAAAAATATTATCAATTTGAGATTGTCGAGAATTGGTACAAATACAATAGTTTGCAGAAGTTATTTATTTTTGCATTTATTGTTATTTTATTTTTAATGAATAATTTATACAGGATGGAAGAGGCAGCGCTCCTTTTACTGAAACTGCATATAGGGTAAAATATTTCAAACCCAAAAGTAAAAAAAATAATCCAGGTACCTCAACAGTTTAGACGTAGGATTTTTTTTTCATTTCACGATTTTTATCCATACCTGTATGTCGTGTGACGCACACATACGTATGCGACGTTGACAGACTTTGACAAGTGTGTGCGTGTTTATGTTGTACTTTACAAATGGCGTTTTATTTTACAACGATAATTTTATTATTTGTTTTGTTTGAAAAATTTACTTTTTCATTTTTGAGAATTAATTTTTTTCTGAATTATATTAGGCTTTTATAGAGTAGTCAAAACTGTGGTTTCATTTAAAGTGGTGCTGACAATTCCACCCTGTGTATAGATACAAATAACAAAAAATCTTTACTTGTATAGGTTCGTTTAGCAAAAGAGCGTAAGAAAGGTGACAAAATAGTCAGCGACAGCCAGGAGCGCGCGTACTGGCGGGTCGCGCGCCCGCCGCCCGGCTCCGTCAGCCGGCTGGAGCCGTGCCCGGTGCCGGTGCGCGCCCGCCACCCGCGCCCCAAGAAACGCTCTATACAACAAATTACAAGAGAAGTAAGTATACATTGTACATATATTTATAAATTAGCTACCCGTCCGCGGCTTCGCCCGCTTGAACTACACAATTATTTGTTTGCGAATCTGAATTATATTTGTATTCTAATAACATTATAATTTTAATGATAATATTTATATAATGGATAGATATGTAATTATGCACCTATATAAATAAACCAAACAAATGTTAAAGAAAATTTGCACAACTATAATAGTGTTTTAACTCGGTTAGGCCGTTGATGACATTAGCGTGCACAAACGTACAGAAAAAACGACATATTTTTTTAAATTTCTATTACATTGTAATATGTCCCAATAATAAATTTTCTCATATATCTCTATGTAAAATTTTATTATATGTAGCTAGAGATAAATGGGACTATTTACGCTTCTTGTCTTGTTATTTGTTACCAGAACAAGGAAGGGAAAATAAAATTATTTACTCTGTCTCTCTGTATACGAGTATACGGCGCAAAAGTTACTGCACAAAATTTTAAAAAATCTAAAGGAAATAAAAAATAGCTTTACATATGAATAACTAATAACAACTGCGATAAAATCTGAATATAAATCTTAATTTATTTCTTAACAATATTCTTGAAAAAACTAACTAAATATGTCTTTTGCAAAAAGCACAATCTAAGAGAGCGTCATTTAGACGCAGCCTACAAGAGCCGCCGTTGGGTCTATGAGTATGCTTCAAATGAGCTCTGTGCTGAATGAATATTTACACGAACTATTTAAAAAGACACTAAAAGAAAAAGATTTCTTTTTTGCTAGTTTAAGTATAAAAATTCTGGGTTTTATGTATCCGTGTATATATTATGTTGGTAGAATGTTATATAGAGTTATATAGACAGTAAAATTGTAAACAAAACAAAACCAAAGTGATATGTCACTTTGTATTTTAAAACTTACTCTTCTTATAATATAAGTATGTACAGACATCGTGTTGTCTATATTATCCTGCGATTATTGAATGAATTTTAGCAATATTCACAAGTAGATTTAGTAATTAAAAATAATATTAGTTTAAGCTATATAAGTAATTCTAACTTTCTGTCTGTATTTTTCCCCGGTTCACCTTGACAAAGCGTGCCGTTGAGTTCCGAAATTTAAACACAATGACTCGAATTTAAGCGGAAAGTAGAGTACGGAGTATCTTTACAGTTGACACTACATTCTCTCTGCCAACAAAAAAAATCAAATAATAAATATACACTTAATTTGATTTAATATAATTAATTACAGATCGAGCACTTGAGAGCTAGCCTGGATCGTACGAGAGTGAAGACTTCAATTGCCCTCGAGGCCCTAGCGGCCTATTCAGAAACCTTCGCGCCGTACGATCCTTGGCTTACTCCACCGCAGCCTTCAAATCCATGGATCAGTGATGACACCTTCTTTTGGCAGATTAATAGCCCTATGTAAGTTGCTGTATTTCTCACACAGTTTATTTTCTTTGAATCCTACTAATGTTATAAATGTGAAAGTTTGTGAGGATGAATGTTTGTTCCTCTTTCACGCAAAAACTACTGAACGGATGTAGATAAAACTTTACAGTGCTTTACAGATTATAAATCAGAATAACTCATAAGCTACAATTTATATAAGATTCTTTATTGCACTAAGTTAATACATAATAAAACATACAATGTAAATATCAAAAAATTTTTTTGGCTATATTACACCTACATTGAATACTTTGCATATTTCAGCGTCGAAGTGCCCAGTGACAAGCGTGTACAGCGCTGGGCTCTGTCTATAGAGGAATTAGTGTCAGATCCGACCGGCCTTCAAGAATTCACCAGCTTTCTACGTAAAGAATATTCGCATGAAAATATTCGATTTTGGCTGGCGGTCATGGATTTACGGAGAAGCAGTATTAAACAAGTACCTAAGAAACTTGAAGAAATTTACGAGTAAGTGGAAATGTTAGTTTTACCTAGTTACTTTTGCTATTATGTTAATTTTGCTTCTTAGATATTTTTTTTAAATTCCTTTAGACAACTTTAACTTTCAGTCATGTTAACTTGTGATACTTGCAAACACGCAACCCAAAAACATAATATTTTACCCTATTTTTCGTGATACATATTATTAATCTCTTAAGGAATGTCTCCGTTGGTTTTCCACTAATCCTAATCTTTTGGAACACAAATAAGCCAATTATAATATTATCGCCAATTGTATGAAAGAGATTTTTTTAATCTTTATTATCAGTTTTGTGATATAACATCAAGTAACATTAAGAAATACTTATAAGCAATAAAATATTTTAATCTAATTTATTAATGTATTTTAAAAAAGATATTGTATCATTACAATTTTATACAAACAAATTGTTTAGATAATTACAAAACAAGGAAAAATAAAAAAAAATGTTATCAGGGAATTTCTAAAACCCGGCGCACCTTGTGAGATCAACATCGATGGTGCGACCGCGGAATCGGCAGTGGAAGGCATTCGCAGTGGGTCCCGTTTCGCGCTGGACCACGCAGCTGAGCACGTGTACGGGTTGCTGCTGAAGAAGGACTGCTACCCACGTTTCATTCGGTCTGATCACTTTCAAAGACTCTTGGCTGAAGGACGAAATGTTTATCAGAAAAAAGCCAAGTAAGATTTTTACTGCCTCGACTAATAACTTTGTTTGTTTTTATATTTTCTTTAATTAGATTACAATTGCATCGTTATTTGTCTACTTACTTACGTTATGGTTATAATTACATCGATGTCATCATTAATACAACGTAATTATACAGGTTTTTCAACTTCGGTGGTCAAGTAAAGAAGAAGCCTGGCTCGACGTCGGGCGGCGGCGCGCTGGCGCGGCGGCGGGGCTCCGACCGTTCGCTGTCGGGCTCCGCGCACGAGCTGGCGGTGTGCGCCGCGCAGCCGCGCGTTCCCGACCCGCCGCCACACAGCCACAGCCAGTCCAACTTGTGTGATATACCGTTTAGGTGAACACTCTTAAATCTTTCACTCTTATTATTTATATATTTTCGTACGTCATACAATAATTATTATATAATAATTATAATTTATAATTGTATTAGTACATTAAATTCTATTAATACTACGCATTACTATACTATATTCATACGTTTTTGATTTAGGGATCCTGTCGACGACGACACAGCAGACGTGCTGCCGTGGGAGAATTCATCTCGAGAAAGCTCATATGCGGCTAGAAGACGGCAGGACTCTACCGCTGATTCTGGCAGCTCGTCCTCCGACGTGAGCGCCGCCGTGGCCACGGCCGAGAGGACGCGCCGCCTACCGCAGCAGAGCACGCTCGACGGCGGCCTGAGAGGCGCGCCGCCGCCTCTGCGCCGTCTCTCCGCCGTGGAGCCGCGCCACTTAGCGCCGCTCTCCTCGCCCCCGCACTCTCCGCGGCAAATACGCGTGGCCCCGCCGCCCGCGCCCGCGCCGCCCCCCGCGTACCACCACCCCACACCCACTATCAGCGTCAGCTCGGCCCCCGATGACGAGTCAGCGGACTCGCCATCCCGCACCGCCTCGCCTGAAGATCGAAGATCTATCGCCCACTCTGACGAACCCTCGTCCGTGTTCGCTTCAGCGGACGCGACGCCAACCGAGCCGGCGATAGCGTTTGGCGAGCGCTATGCGATGATTGTAGATCATGTCGATGCGACGAGTGAGATTATAAAAGTCGTAAAGCAAAGCTCCATCGAAACTGCCAACCCGACTGCAGAAATTGTGTCACGTGTCGAAGCTAAGGAAACGCCTAAAGAGTCGAAAGATGAATCCCACGTGATTTTGAAAGAGGGCCAGGCGAAATCATCGGAGGGTGAAAGTTCGTCTGTGCGTCTCTCATCGCGGGAGTCCTCTATCACGAGAGACGTTAGCGTCACTCCGACTAAAAGCATCGAGGATAAGAAAAAGGAGGAGACGAGTCGGTCAGAGAGCGAGGGCGCCGTGGCGCCCCTGGCCGTGTGCGAAGACATCGTCGACGACGAAGTAGATAAAGTGCCTACGATTCCGGCGCGAGTCTCCGGAGATTCCAAGGCGTCCGAATCTGACGCCATCAAAAAAGTTGCTCATAGAGACGAACTGTCGTCGGTTTCTGAATCCAATATTGTTAAGCGTAATAAAAGCGCAGTCAGTGAGCGAAAGCAGCGAAACGACATTTGTCCCTGGGAGGACGAGTAAGTACTCGTTTGCGCTGCATATATTAGTAGAAATATACTTATTACGTTGTAGTTAGTAATAGTAGAAGTTGTAGTATATTTATTACACTTAAATAAGTTATACAACACAATTGCTCGTCGATTTAAATTTTTATATCAGTTGCATGATATACGTTTAGCGTCAAAGAGAAGTTGCTTGAAAATATAAAGCTTTAAATATAAGTTTTTGTAAGACACTTCAAAATTGTACAATAATAACTTTGATTGTTATGATAATTTTTTCTTGTAAAATATTACAATAAACTTTTAAGTAACTTCTTTTTATCATTAGCCGTCGCTATAAATGACATAATTGGAATTATTCAAATACTATCGGATATTTGGATTGCCTGGAGAGTTCCTTGCAAAGGGGATTCCTTAGATACATTTTTACATGTAGATATAAATAGTGCTAAATCATTATTACACAAATGGTCGACAACTGTTAGTAAAATGTGGGTGTAGTGTACCATCACCATACATGACATTAATTACTCTATCGATCCAAGAAGTAAAGATATTATTACATTCTTTTTAAATTATAATTTTATTATGCATATTATTTATTTTTATTTTCTACCTGTACCATATTACGTATTGCATCAACTAACCATTTTCATTTTGTTTGTTTAATTTACACATATTATTTTATAAACTAAATCTAAACAGTATAAAATATTGAATTTACATATGTTGTTTTGTTTTTATCCTTTTCTGTATCAAATTGTTAGTTTTTTTTAAAAAAGACGTTCTGAACAAAAACTTTAATCATGAGTGAATTTCATGTTTAGGTATTTGCTATTGCTTATTAAAATATTTTACTATAAATATATTTATATACATTTTTTTACCATTTATATAAAATTAAATAAAAAGTAAAATATTAATAACTTTTTTCATATGTACGTAGTAAAAAATCATTATGTACTTAGTTTTCAAGCATGTCTCGCATCCTCCGTACCATAATCAGAAAGAATGATGATGTTTATCACTTATCACTCATTATTCCTTTCACCTTCCTTTGAAAATTACGTTCATGATGAAACTTGAAACTTTTTAAACAACACCGAACACTGTTATTACTTTACATAATACATTTTTAAAGTAGAAAATTGTCTTTGGTAAGATATGAGAACGGTTTTGAAATAGAAATTCAATTAATCTCTTAGCTTCAAAAGTTTAAACTAGAATTATCAGAATTTATTTTTATGCTACATGTAATTGCTAATTGTTTTTTTTTTCTCATTTCAGGAATTCCTGCGAGAGTGATGCTCCATTTGTTAAAACTTACGCAACTCTCGGTTACTTATAATTTACGTAGGCGGATGTCAAGAATATTTTATGATGTCAGGGTTATAGACGAAAAGTATTTAATTTTTTATCTTAGACCCTATGTTTCGATTATCACAGAGTTAGAACATTATTGTGTAATTATATGAATATTTTAAAGTAAATGATCGTTAATTATTAGAAAATATAGTCTTTTATTCAGAGAATCCAATTGTGCCCCTTTTCTCCTTTCTTACTAAGTAGGTATAAAAGACACAACGCTTGCAATAAAATCAGGTATACTAAATGTGTATTCTATTATCAATGAGAGAGCTGTGTTTTCAAAATTATTTTACACTCAGTTTTTTTGTGTCTTACAAGTAGGTTTGTTTATAATATATCAAATATTTTAAAATCCGTATGGAGATGTGACGTCTTCATTTGGCGTGGCAACTGGCATCCCTATTGGATATAATTCAATTTAATTTCTAACTATAATAACAACGTAATGTTCAAATACATATGTTACTTACCCCAGGTCCGCCACCAGCTCTATATTATAATATAGAAAGCCTTATGTATAAAAAAATAAATTAGCTTCACGCTATATCCCGCACACAGCAGGGAAGGCAGAGGGAAACTAGTGTTGAAACACTCTGTTACACACTTTTCCGCCGAATTTTTCAAGGCATTTTTTTCGTGTTGTGGGGAAAATTCAAAGCGGGGCGGGAAGAATTTTAATTAATTAAAAATTGAAATATCCTATATTACAAAAACATGTCTAATTTGCTTTAAATTCAAAGGCATCAATAATACAGATTGTTACAGAACAATGAATGTAATTCTAATAACTAGAGATAATAGACACCTAGATACGTACTTGTCATAAACAAATAAAACGTATAAAGAATTACTCATTCCAATGTCAAAAAAAAAACATCATAGGTTTTTACCAATTATTTTTAATAAATAACACAAAACAATATTTCAACAAATCTTATCTTATAAATAAATCTTATCGTATAGTAAATTTTATAAAATAAGTAATACTGCTAAACTATATCATTCGTTAATTAACACTTCGAGTTAATTTAAAAAACATCGCGACAAACGCCATTAGCATCCATCTTCTGTCCGGCGGGACAGTTATCGGGGACTTGAACCATGTTTCTAAGACCTATACTCGTAGGGTTTTGTGGTTCAGCTGGTTCTTCTATAGTGTTGGTGTTGGTAGCTTCGTTTTCTTTGGCTTTAGCCTTCACATCTTCTACTTCGTCAGGATAAACAACGCGATTCTTATCGGCCATTTTCTGTAAGTGAAAACAATTTATGTAAATATAGATTACGGTAGAAGTGTATAAAAACAACAAAATTCTAATTAACGTATCCTTTTCTCAATTCACAATTCCTAAAATAAGCTTATAGGAATGTTATATTTTCCTCCTGAGTATGTATGCAAAGTGCATTTATCACGACTTTTATGGATTTGGATTTCCTGTACCATGCGATGAGACAGGGCGAACCTACTAAGTCCTATTTAAATACCTATTGTATACATTGCTTAGTCAACTGAGGAAATGAAAATATTCCATTCCAAAGTGCAAATCGAACCCAGAACTATCTTGTGCACGGTTTAATATTTTAAAAAACAATTTCTTTAGAAATTATATTATAATGATTATTTCTGCATTTAAATTTTAATCAAAAAATCATTTTTCTATATATTAAAAGAGGTGAGTGACACCTGAACTTCAATAGACTGTGTGTGTGGTTTCACACATTAACATACTGATGTTACAATAAATAACAAGATTTTACAAAAGATGTTAGAAATAGTACAAAATAATAGATATAGAACGTAGAACGTCTTTACCAATGCAAAAAAAATGTAGAATCTCCTAAGAAACGTGGACTTTTTTTATAACATAGCAGTTAAAAAATTAAAGGCCAATTGCTTATTGTTACTTTAGTAATAAAAAACGACTACCGTCGTGACGTTATGTAACAGACGCTTTAATGGTATCCGGGTTTTTACCTTGCATAAGTCGATCATTTTTTCCCTCCTTTTTTAACCCTTTTTTTACCTTAGTAAATCGTATGATATAATATTACTGTAATCTTGTGACATTAACTTATTAACCACCTTCTTTTCGTTAAAATATTTAAATATTGAATGGCAAAATCCAGTATAAGTCTATTATAATAGGATATATACTTAGGTAGTAGTTCTTTTCATGTATTATCTAGTTAATTAACTGAACCATTGTGTATAGTAAATAGTAATAGACATAATTATATAAATGAAGGTCGTCTATATGTATATATCCGTAGTTTAACTACTTATTAAATTAAGATTTTATTACGAAGTGAAGTCTCACAAGCTCGTTTCAAATCTAAGAACAGATAAAGTAATAGTAAGGATATCAATAGATATATCAATTTAATTAAAAGGTCATTGTACCTGTGTGTGATTTCTATTAAATTATTATTAGTTTGTTGAAATTTCTATATAATTATAATCAAAAAATTATATTACAACTGATTGTATTTGTTAATCTATTAATACATTTGATAAGAATGCACTTAAGTTAATTGCGAAACAGCTAAAAATGTATAACAAAATAATCTTATTATTATAATATAATAAAAAATAATAAGTAAAAATATAATAATTATTGTGTATAATTTAATTATTAAATGTAAAAAAAAACTCGCTTAGGCATCGTTCCTCAGGTTTAAAGTATTTAATTAAAATTAAAAAATAAACTAAAATTGTAATGGTATGGAAAGAAAGGGTACGATTGGTTCGTACCTCGTCTGTAGAGTTATCAGATATTAAATTTAAAAGTCATGAATATAATATAGATTAAAAAGCTTAAGTTAAAACATACATAAATTAATTAAAATAGCAACAAAAATAAATAAATAATAAGATTGAAATAATTATTAAAAAAAATTAAAAATACATAATTTAATTAAAATAATTATTATAGAAATTAAATAACACTTACTTATTAATAATTTTAATAGGTACACTGTAAACAACGTCGCGCCAAGCTCGCTGCTTCACTTATGATTGCTTCCTTCATACCGTCCCCTTATATCAGAATGCTAAACGTTTGTTTATCTACAGAAGTGCTTGCAAATCTACGTCACCATTAGTCACTGAACACTCCCCTGTGAAACTGCGATCCTTAGAATTTTATCAAAGGTAATATTTTTTTTAATGACATTATGACGATATATCATTGGAAAAAAGCAATCTATCTTATTATGTTATTAGGTTTATAAGTATCATAAAGATGGCAACTACTATTGAAAATTACGTCATTTTATTGTTTAGGAATTTTCCCTGCAATGATAGATAAGTATCTTTTAGCTTTGATTCATCCATAAGAACGAACCGTTTGATACATATCCTTTTAGGGATTACATGTAATTAACAAAAGGAAAACAAGGAAAATGTTATTTAAAGTACTTCGAATGTACATACAGATACTGGTTAGGGTTTAGCGACAAAAGCTTCCACGGTGGTTTTCCTTAATCCGAAACGATAAGCTATCTCCAGTACAGTGGAGTGTTTAAGATTCTAGTAAACCTACAAGAGACAATATTACCTATAACATAATGACAAATGTTTATTAAGTATAATATTTTACATTGATCTATTGTTGGCGCTTCGTTGCTTGACTACGAAACTTTTTTTTTTAAGTAATAATTGGGGGGGGGGGGGTACACTGACCATAGTTAGGTTTTTCCAAATAATGTTACAAGATGGCGCAAGTGAGATTTATGAGAAATTGTAAGATGCCAGGCTGCCAGTAGGAGCAATGCAACAGCATGTTGTCTGTTGCAGCCGCTGTCGGACAGGGTGCGCTTCATTCAGCATCGCCACCTGGTGGATGAGTCAAAATTACCTCATTTGCATATGCACAGACGTACCATAGCGTTAGTGGGGCTTCTAGATCGATACAAAGTAATATAATATGACAGGCATCAAGCCTGGTGGTAAAAAATAGCCACAACAGACAGAGACTGCTGATAACTATACGATAACATATCAGTTTCACCATCAAATTCCTTGATGACTGGAACCCTCCTCACACCCATTCTATTTATGAACAGAATGGGTGTGGGGGGTTCGATTACTTGGGGTAATGAATCATTTTCATTTTGTCGTTCTGATAAGACATAGTGCGGGGTTGAATTCCACTATTGAACAAGCCACTGTCTCGAATTCAGGAGAAAAGTTGAGAACAGAGTCTTAACACTAGATTGCCTCTGTATATCCTCCTATGTGCATAAATTAAAAAAATCTAAGGTACATTGCTTTTAATATACTATTTGCTATGTATTAAACAATCACTATTTTCGAATTAATTTAATGTCTAAAAATATAACAACAATAATGTAAGACTTTCAAGAACTACTTATTATATAAAAAGGTAGGAGAAAATATTAAGAAAATTATGAATCTGTGAACAATTTATTCACAAAAAATAAATAAAAGTAATCAGAGTAGGCTGTAACTTAAATAAACCTGACAGAGTTATTTTAATACATTTATTAAAGCATATGTATACTTATAAATATAATTAAACAGATAAATTTATTGAACAGTGTTTATTATTTAATATAATAGGTAACAAAAATGTTTAAAAATAAAATTAAACTATGATTAATACAAATAGCTTAACAAATCCTAAAACATAATATTATAACTATTAACAAATACTCTTCTATCATTTACCATCTTAAAAATAAATTATGATGAACAATCGTTTACTTTTGTCGATACAGGATTTAGCAAAAAAAAATACATACAGACAGAATTAAGATTATATTGTATTTATATAGTGTACATATTAAAACTATTACATACTTAATTAGGCATTATTATGTAATAATGTCAATTTAAAAAACATCTCTACAAATTCCATTAGCGTCCATTACTTGCCCTCTTGGACAATTATCTGGAACAACAATGACATTCATTAATTGAATTGATTTATTGGGACCAACATTATCATTCGCAAGTTCTTCCGGAGATTCTTCAAGAGAGTTGGCCTCGGGTTCTTTGGTCTCAACTACTTCTTTCTTTACTTCCTGCGTGTCATCTGACGTAGCCGAGCAATGATTGTCACACATTTCTGGAAATTATAATAAATAATTTATTAATAATATAAATAAATGTCGACGAATTAATTTAAACGACATTTTCAGACAATAAGAAATTACGGAAAGAAATAAACACTACATATACTTGTGTATGACTAAGCAGGCCAGTCTTTAGGACGCTAGAAGAAAAGCAAGAAAAAAGACTATTTATCGACTAATTATTCCATAACCAGGAAGTCTATCGAAATTCAAACTAAATATTTTTTCAAATATAATAATTTTCTTACAATCTCATTATTTGTTACACTATTACAATTAAAAATATCTCGAAAATGTTAAAGAGATGTCCTTATTAATAATACGTTTAAGCATGAATTACCATTAACAGTAAATACAAGATGGGTAAAAATTTTAATAAATCGCTTAAGGCTATAAGAAAACAGCTTCTAAGTTATCAATTTTCATACTTTACGGGGCATAATTAAAAAAAAACCCAATAATGCTATTTTATCTAAGATATTAAAAAAATATAAAAACTATTTAAGACATCAAAAATTATGACTTATATGAAATTATGAAATGAATCCTATCATTACACTAACTTCTTATAAATTATCTAATTTACATAGTTTACTTTTTATAATATTAATAATGGTTAAATAAAAACACTCTTTTACATACAACACATCACATTTTCACGAGAAATAATAATTACTTACTTGATATCTTATTATTTCTTTATCTTTATCTTTTTCTTTATAGGAGGTCTTATTTAAAAAAAAACACTAAACTGCTCTGCACCTATTACACTGGATTACTTGTGGCCGAATCTTTAAGATCGTCTACTTATACCGTTCGGCCTCACCAAATGTTTGTTTATCTAAAAATGTGTGCAAAACGTTCGAACGTCAGTAGGTATTAGTCATTGAATTTTCAACTGAAAAGTTTAACTCCCTAGAACTCTCATAGACCGTATTTTTTTCCGGAATCGATAAAACGGCGTCTTATCTAATAGTATTTCGAATAATCTTATTTATTGAATATATACAAGCTTGATATACATGTGTGACACATTCACGTTTACATTTCCTTTAAATATACTTTGTTTTTCAGCTTCACTCTGTATCCCATATGTATCAGGATAGGCAGAGGCAGTCTAGTGTTAAGACACTCCGCCCCACACATTCCTTTTCCGTTGTGAATAGCGGAACTCAACGCCGCGTTTTACCTCGACACCAAAGCGAAGTAATGGAAATATTTCATTTCCTCAAGTGGAAATCGAACCACCAACTTGTCGCGTTACAGTGCCCCTGCGCCACGATTGACCTCCTTATTTTTACTGTATTACACTATATTTTGGATGGGCATATATTTTTATTTATTAGGACAATAAAACAAAATAAATTCTTTATATTCATTTCATGACATTCAAGTATATTAAGAAATAATCACTATAAAAGGTTATACTAAGAATAAAATATACATAAGTGTAAGGACGAGGTATCTACGTATTGCGCCATCCCATTTTCTGACATTACGTATCGAGTGGTGGAACTCTTTCTATTGTCACCAGAAACAGGAAATTAAATTCACCCGTAGCGAGAATCGAATCAATAACCGTCGCGTTTTCAGTCAGACACTGTGCCACTGCGGCATTACGGACACAATTTAAACTTAAATTATATTATAGTCTGTTAACACTTAACAAAACGTAAATATGTTGTAAAATAGATATTTTTAAAACACTTCACGCTGAATTCCACCCATTTTTTGGTCTTCCGAATTAGGAGTCGTTATTTCATTTGTATTTTCTGCTGGAGGTTCTTCTAAAGAGTTAGTATCAGTTGCTTCATTGGCATCGGTTTTATTTCTCATTTTCTCCAAATCGTCCTCAAAGACTATATGGCCATCATAAGGTGAATCTAAAATAAATTAAACAATATTTTATAATAATAGAAAATGTTACTAGGTAAATTTGTGATTATACTTTTTTCATAGCTAAAATTCCAAAAGCCACCAAACAGGATTAATTGCAAAAAAGAAAAGAAAAATTTATTTATTAAAAAAATAAAAAAAAATCTCCAAGAGATTCCAGGTGAGTTCATACAGAAGACACGATTTAAAGGACACAATGTTTTAATGACGTCTTATTATTGATTTATAACAAAAAAATATAATTTCCAGATTATCAATTAAACAAGTAAAAAAATACGCTTCAAATAACAAATTAATAATAATAATAATAATATAATTTATTCATAAACAAAATTACAAAAAAACAATTTATAACGATAATAACCGCATTAGTTACAAACTGTGTGGCAGTTATTATTTATATTGTAATATATTAATTAATATATTACAATATAAATAAAAAAAAATATATCTGATAACCTAACCTGGATCATCGGTTTGTTTTTCTTTTTTTTTCTCTGCATATTTCTGCTTAATTTTCTCCATATCATCTGGGGAAAATATGTTATTCTCGTAGTCCATATTTGAGAATCTGAAAATTGCAATACAAACAATTAAGTGAAATATTTACACAAAATGGTCCATTTTTGACAATGTAATCCTTGAGAAGATAACATAAGTTTTAAATATGTGCGCGTCAAAGGACGAATTACTCCATATTCCACTCCACGTCAAACCACACTTCAAGGATAGCTTGATAAGAGTGTGGAGAGGTTCTGATTATGGGATCCGATGGAAATCGGTTTTGTTTAGTATTTATATATAATGTAAGCGAATACATATCTAAGAAAAAAATGTCAATTAATAGTGATGCTGGCGAGAAATAGTTTTATTTGCTATATGCTATAGTTAGTTATATAGTTTATCCCACATTTTATAAACGCATGTTTATCATATATATAAGATCCAAATCTCTTGAAAACAATAGTTAAATAACAATATAATACCACATATCACAACAACGATATTGATTGATTGAAGCTTTAGGCAAATTTTTCGAATTTTTAATACAAGTTTATTTAAAACAAAACAAAAATAATATAAAAGAAAAGTTTTCGAAATGTCTTTCAAAATTCTAAAAATGTATAATATAGCAAAATATAAGTATAATTCATTCAGTTAAAGTTTCAATTAAAATAGCTTTATAATGTTTAATTAAGAAAACGTAACTCACTGTTTATGATAAGGACTGGTTCTATGTAAACACAATATTAGTACTAGCCGTCTGACCTGCTAATGAACGTGGCCAAATGCAAGTCTGTTTATATTGAAAACTTGCTTCGTTTTATATAATAACTCGTAATACTCGTACATGTGTGAGTTTGTAGGGTTCGACGGTGTGGCTGGACTCAATTATTTATTAGCAGGAAAGAGGAAAACTATTGCCAAAACACTCCTCTTACTGCTCGATTTGGAGACATTGCATATTTCATTGTGGAACTATAGTCATTTTAGACGCTGTCCCATGCTGGCACCATGGTTTCTGATGGCCCAATTATTACACTTTTTTTTAATGGGAAGTACTAAACAAGAGTAAACAAACAAATAAAACAAATAATTAATCTAATATTATAACTGTAGTCAACTCTATTATTATTCGTCTCAATCGCCTTTTTAAGTATATAAATCTATTTTTTAATTTAGACTATAGTAATTAAAAACAGAAAAACATTGTTAATATCTTAAAACTTTATTTTAATTATCTCAGAAATTGAAATTATCTCAAATTATATTTTATACATACATTACAAAAAAAACTAAAAAGAAAATTAGATTTTTAATAAGATTAAAAAAGTTCAAAAATAAGTAACAATTTAGCTTTACTAGATGTGGTAAGGTAAGTATATAATTAATCACCATCATGATATCAACAACATAAATATGCTTATTTAAATTAAGGTAATACTAGGCCCCGCGGCCTGAGCGTGTAAAAATGGCTCATAATTGTCGGGAAAACCAACGAGCAAAATGTTTTTTTAGCTGCACGCTGTGTTCTGGACATAGCAGGGTAGACAAAGGGAAACCAGAAACTTAGTGTTAAGATACTTCTGTTCCTCAAGTTCGACGAATTTTGAACATACATCCCGCGAAGAGTAAATTGAAAATTGCATTTTCGTTAGTGAACACCAGAAGTGAAGTAGACCCAGACAAACGACTGTCCGATATTTATGGACTCGATTCCTATTCGAGGGAAAGAAAAAAATTTTCATTAATACGTTAATTTCTTCGCTTTAGTATCAAGTCAAAAACGTTGAGTTCCGCCACTCAACAATGCCTCGCAAATTCGGCGGAAAGTTGGGAGCGGAGTGTCTTAACACTAGGCAGCCTATGCCTATCTTGATATATGTGGAATATCATATTAACAAAAATGCAAACCTGAACGTACACTTCGTGGACTTACTTTCTTATATTATTATGTCTATTTTGGAAATGCCATAGAGCACATCCTCAATATTATAGTAGAATAAATACGTTACTAAGCAACTGTTTGTGTAATTTGACATTCTTTGGAATATTTAACATTAAAAACTAAAGAAGTGTATAGAACTTTCCCAAAATATTAAAAGAATTGTTGTGGTTTCTAAATATATTGAAAGATAAAATTATTGCAATATGTTCCTTGTTCCTATATTATTCGTTCGATGAATTTGAAATGTTCAAAAGCATAAGTTTAGAAAAGGCACGTGAGTTGAAAATCTGATTTTTGTTTATCTTATGTATTTGCATGTGTTCTTAAAATGTTTTCAAGGTTAGGAGTTATGAACAGGTTTCAAAATTCGTTATTCTTAATTCATCTACCTTTTTCACATCGCCCGATGAGGTATTTATGTAATTATGTTTTTATAAAGGTAAACGACTGTTCAAATGAAGCAGATACAAGTGTAATTCATAACGCTAGGTAAGTTTTTAGATTTTTTTATTATGTCCAAAATGTAAGATGTAAAAAAATATATAAATAAATTAAATAAGACTCACGCAGTACATACAGAGGGAACCTAATGTTAAGACACATTGTTACCCATTTTCCACCTATAATAAGTTTATTTCCATCAGTTTATGATACCTTACAAAAAGACAAAAAAACCATAGTAAACACATACATTTGTGCATTCACTTCAATTAAGTGTTAAGATATCAGATTACATGATAATATACACAATTGCAATTAACACGCTCATGTTACTTTACTATATCAACTTACATAAATATGTGGGGGTATTTTTAATCCGATTAAAGATGTTAAAAAATATGTATAGAAAGATTTCTTTTAATATTTACTTACATGTTAATATCGATGTTTATGTTTGGATCCCTGATATAGATTAAAAGTAATCGGTTAACATGTACTGATTATAGAATGAAAATACTGATATCTCTTTATGCAATTAGCTTGTAAAATGGAGCCAATTGGTTTTACCATCTAGAATCTAGATTCTAGCACATTATATATTTGAATGGATAGACAGAAAAAACAATCTTTTTTACTTTTATAATTTTGGTAGAGATATAGTCTCATTTGCCAATTTAATAAACTTAAAAGGGTTTATAGTTCGTTGGAGAAGAATTGGAAATTTGTCATTGTAAATTGAAGGGGCAATTCGTGACGTTTCTGTCCACCGACTACAAGATTAGATTCCGTTTATGATGCAATTTTGATACGTGCTAATACTGTGCGGTTTTACCCAAATGGGTAATACCTGCAGTGAAATATATTTTTAGAATCGAAATTTAAGAAACAAAAAATTAGAAACATAATTTTTTGCAGTAGATCAGGTGATTGAGATACAGTGGCGTAGCTAGGGTATTTGCTGCCCGGTGCGGCTCGGGGGACTTGATGCCCCTTTCCTGTTGATGACTTCTAAAAAAAAAAAACGAAGCGATCGTCAATGTTGACTTCTAAAAAAAAAAAAACGTCATCATCGACGTTGAGTTCTAAAAAAACGAAGCGATCATCAATGTTGACTTCTAAAAAAAAAAACGTTTAAGTTCTAAAAAAAACAAAGTGATCGTCGACTTTGATGCCCCTTTTATTTTGATGCCCGGTGCGGCTTAAAGGACTTGATGCCCTTTAAAATGGTATAAAGTCTAAAAAACAAAGAAAAAACACACTCATCGTCGACTTTGATGCCCTTTTCCTGTTGATGCCCGGTGCGACCGCACCGCTCGCACCCCCCTAGCTTCGCCACTGTTGAGATATAATAGTATGTTGTTAAAAATTATGTTGTTAGACGACAATTATATTAATTGACCAAAGTCAATTGGAGTCAATAAAGACCAGAGTCATGGCATGGAATTTGATGGTCTGGACGATGAAAGTTGGCTGTGTCCCAAATAAAACATATCAATATTTTTTTAAGTCGATCGAGTCGAGAGAGTCGAAGACAAAGCTTAGGCGATGATGTTTTGCCTCGTACAATAGGTGTAAAATAAGATTAAGATGAAAGCCGAGGCTATTAACTACATACCTACGTATATATAATAAAAGTACTAAAAATATTTTGAATAAGTTATTTACCATAACAGTTTTTTTAGATATACATACCATAAATTTTGTCGATCTATATATTATCTTATATTTTTATATAATTATTATTGCAGAGGTGCTCCAACAAAGAAAAGAAACAATCACAAATCTAAAAACAAATTGTATCAACATTTTCATATAACTATTAAACCAAAGATACATAAAAGTAATTCCCTGACAGACCTGTCGCCAAATTCTAGTGTTTTTTGTGAGTGCTCTACATTGTTAGTATTACTTTAATAATTTAAAATATTATTCTTCAATGTGTATGTTAAAATCAATAAAAATAAAAACAACTCGTTATTAAAGTTTTACTTATTTACTTAAATGTTGTTATAGCATTCGATTTTCTACAAAATACGAAAACAAAATATTTACGAGAAACCAATCTATGTGAATTATATGAGACATCAGGGGATTCTGTAAACAAATATTTGTCTAAATCCACACAGAAGTCACCGTATATGTCGTGGAATTTTAAGGGAAAGTAAGAGTCGTATTTCGTATCTACTATTATTATAATCATGACGTTTGTAAAACATATATGTACCTTTCTGCAGAAAACCCAAGAAGAAACCACAAATGTCACCAGACACCTACGCTTCCAAGTTTGCGACTGAGTATATACGTAAAGATCAGAAAGATTTTAATTTCGCGTCCTGCACTGAGGACTCCAGGTTGTAACTAATTTCATTTGATAAATTCTTTTTAGTTAGTAGTAGTAGTAGGATAGAGGTATTTTGGTAGTGGGTAGAGGGAAACTCTGTTCCCATTAAGACACTTCCATTTCCCATTCTGGAAGCATTGCGTGCTGAGTGGCTACCAAAGGGAGGAAATAAAAAATTAAATATTTATTTTCCTCGAATGGGAATCGAAACCACAACTAGTCGCATTTAGAGTCGCACGCTTTTATCCCTGAGCCATAATTGCCCCCATTAATAAATATACTTAAACTATATAGCATTTTAACAACACCTATTGTGTGTTAGTGTATGCAGTTTAGAAGAAATGGACTCTCAAAAGTTTGCCGCATTCCCATTTAAGCCTACGCCCAGTGGTAATTTAAAAGTTCAATCAAATCAGGTATAACCATTTTACCATTGAATTGTAGGTAAACACTGTAATATAACGAATGTTTAATATATGCTTATAAATTCAGGTAGTATTCCAATCATCGACTGTCGGTGTGCTCCTAGCTGATCCATCTCAGGCACAAGTTAAAGTTAAATTTGAAGGCAAAGCAACTGGTGAACCACATGAGGATAACTTTGTTAGTAGATAAAATTAAAATCAGCTTCACGCTGTATCCCGCATACAAACATCGACCTCTTTTCTCTCTTTTTTCTCTTTTTTTCTAATATTTCATTAATTATTCAAAGGAAAACAGTAGTGATGCCGAGCCAAGACTTAATTATGGGCCGAAAGGTCTTAACGTAAATATGCAAGTTAAGAATACTCCTACAAATGATAAAAAAGACAACAGCTCTACTGTGAAAGAGATTAAAAAGAAAGATTTGCATAGTCTCGGCTATACTGCCTCAGAGCCGGTTGATTGGATACGTCTACAATTGCCCAAAAAACAAGACTTATTTCAAGAAATTTACAGAAGAATACATAATTACATGTAAGAGTATTTAATACTGGTAATTGAAAAACATTTTTTAAATATATCACCGAGTTCTTTTCGATTATATTATATTCTAATAAAATGATGAACAAAGGGCGAAATTTGCAAATTTTATTTATGTGTGTAATGATTTTTAATATTATAGGTGTTGATTATCTAATTATAAGATTCTAGTCATATCTGAATACCTAGATTCTTATTTTTAAGAAATCCAATCATCTTTATATTAATTTACATTTTTTTTATGAAATTAGAAATACAGATACAATAGTGCATATTGGTCGTGAAAAATTTCATTGTCACCGTATAATACTGCAAATTTATTCATCTTTCTTTGAAGTAAATCAACAACCCGAAGTAGAGTTGCAACCAGTGAGTAATTATTAATTTCAAAATTAAAATAAATATAAATTTAATAGTAATTTATGCAAAGTCTTTTAATTTTTCTCAGACAAGTATAACACCAGAATCATTTCATACAATATACGAGTGGATGATTTTCAGTGGATCTGACAATAGTAAAATTATAAGACGAGATAATGTACTGGATTTATATTGTGCATCTCAGTATCTTGGTATTAAAGGTAAGGCTGGATTTTAGGTTTTCAAAAATAACTTGTTCATTTAAAAGATTATTGTATCTAAAACTCTATAAAAAGACTTTCTCTTCCTTTTCTAATTATTGTATAGTTTCACGCTATATCCAGCACATAACAGGATAGAAGGGAAGCTACTGTTAAGGCACTTCGTTCCCATTGAGACACCTCCGTTCCCTATTTCCAATTCTGGAGGCATTGCGTGTTGAGTCTAAGTAGTGGAACTCACTGGCGCTTTGCCTCGTTACCAGAGCGAGGTAAATGAAAATATAAAGTATTTTATTTCCTCGAGTGGATATCGAGGTCTCGGTCTCGTTATTAGTTTATTATAATTACAGATTTGGAAGACCAATGCTGGGCGTTTATTGTAAATGAAAATATATTTAATGAAGATACCGCTTTTGTTTTATATAGAGAAGCTAGAGTAAAGCGTGTCACAGCTGTAATGGAATTGATGGTATATTTATGCACATTTTCCATTTCATAAGCTCATTAATAAAATGAATGTCTTTGTAAATATAATTTACTTATTATTTTAATTAAATTAATATTATTAATTTTAATTTAAGATCCCCAGAATTATAAGATTCTTTCTACCACTCGTTGCATCTAATGATTTTCTACAACTGGAGCCAGAGGAAATTATGACTATTTTAAAATCAAACCATATATGTGTTACCAGGTATTTGTATTCTATTTTTCAGCTTCACGCTGTATGCCGTATATAGCATAGTAAGCAGAGGGTACCTAGTGTTAAAACACTCCGTTGCCCAATTTTTGCCGAATTTTCGAGGCATTGTGTGTTTAGTGGCGAAACTCAACGCTATGCTTTTTGCCTCGGCACCAAAGCCAAGAAATGAAAATTAATTATAAATAATAAATCGAACCCACACACTTTTTTGTGATAATATTTATTTAATATTTTATGATAAAATTATGCAAATCCGCAATAAATTAAAATTAAATAAACAACTAAAAATATGTTTTACGTATATAGCGAGATAGAAGTATTAATGGCTGGAGTGAGATGGTTGTACGGGGACTGGAAGCACCGATGTCCCCTGGCCGCAGAGGTGATGCGATGCGTTCGCTTTGGCCTCATATCGCCATGGCAGCTCGTGGACATCAAGAGGAATCCTGAAAATACAGAAATACTTGACATTGTTAGTGAACCTGAAATACAGCAAATGGTTGATGATGGACTAGCGTAAGTTTATAGTTTAAGTTATATTAAAATATACAATTAATTACACATAGTATGTGTATTTTAATTTTTACATTTTGTAGGCATGTTTTGAGCCATTGAACTCGTCAATATACGTCAATATTGCCAATAAATAACTTGGTATAAACCGCATATTTGTATTAAATATTCTAATTTACAATTTGTTTCCTCAATTCATTTTACCACAATATTTTAATTACCTACCTTAAAAAGGTATGTAATTTCAGTTATTAATATTTAAATATAGGTCATATAAATGATATGTAACACTGACACGTAATATTTAAAAAGAATATATATAATTCAATATTTTAATATTTTGTATATAATATAGGTAGTGTTTAAAGTCCCCACCACAGTGGGGGGTATTAAATTTTTTTTAGCGTCACGCTGTATCCCGCATATAGCAGGCTAGGCAGAGGGAGACTCTTCCGTTCTCCATTTTCCACCAAATTTTGGAGGCTTTTCGTGTTGACTGGCGTAGAACTTAATGCCGTTTGGACATTTGAAATTAAAATATTAAATACTTGATTTTCTCGCGTGGGAATCGAACCCACAACCAGTCACGTTTACAGTTGCACGCTTGTGGCCCTGCGCCACGACTGGCCTCATTGTAAATGCATAAGCTGTATAATTCACCATTCACTTAGATAATTTGCATGAATGCAATACGACACTATATACCATGAATATAATACGACAGGTATGTTATTATCAAGTACTGGTACGGCAACAATTCGAAAAACTATTACCACTGGCTCGACGTGCTGGGGCTCACTGAACCCGCCGAGAGGAACTGGATGGGGGAGGAAAAGGTTATATATAAAATTGTTATGTTTTTTTTTCAAACTTTGCTTATAAGTTGTATATTTTTTTTAGAATTTGTAACTTGGGCAAATAGTATTCTTTTTATGGTTCCGTGCCTCAAGAGGTAAAACGGAACTCTATCATTCTCGAAGTCGCGTGAAGGTACCAAAGTGAAATTAATATTAAGTATTTAAGTTTATGATGTCTTGAATTTTATTAAATTTAGCACGAAGCGGGCACTCATAATTAGAACAAAGTAATTACAAACTTATATTTGAAGTTCAAGCTTCGATGAGCGAGTCCGACTCGTACATAACCGGTCTTTTATTTTTAACATGAGTGCAGTTTTTGCATAAAGTTTTTTTTCTGGTTATGTGGTATTTTGTCGGTATTCTTTGTACCTGATGTTTCATAATAATTTTACATAAATAGATAAAACACATTTAAAACTTGTTTATTGAAATTAATTTAATGTTCGCCTTTTAACAAATAACTTTTAACATACGCGTATGTATACGTTCATATCATTTATGTAACAAATGAGGAAAACGACAAATTCCAGAAAATATCTGATTCATTAAAATTAAATATATAGTTTGTGTGTTTGTAATAAGAAAAGAAATAATTATTGTTATGGTGTAACTCTATGCAACATTTATGTAGAGTATGAGATCACACATTTTTTTTATTATACCATAAAAAACACGTCATAGAAATGAAATCTATGACTCATGACTCATAGAATCCATTCCTTTAAAATATAAAAAAAAGAAAACACAAATACGATGTTGTTTCTTAAACACTAGACTAAAATTAATAAAATTAATATGCAAGTTTGATAAATAGAAAATATTTGTACAGAACCATGTAACGTATAAGGATTTTCTCAAATATCTTGAGGAATTTTTGGTGCCTAAGGAGCAGATGTACCAACAGATGGCGATAATGCAACCGTTGCGGCGAAACGATGACGGCCATGGTTAGCCAATTGTGGTTTTACATATAAATACAATATAATATATAATAATACAATTTGAATGAAATTTGAGATAATTTTAATAATAAAGATCAGTCCCCATGAATAGCCTGCCGTGCGACTATAAACCCGACAGGTTGTGGGTTCGATTCCCACACGAGGAAATGAAATATTTAATGTTTTTATTTCCTGGGTCTGATTATGCCTCCAGTCAAGTGCCTCGGTGGAAAGTGGAAACTGAGGTGTCTTAATGGAAACGGAGTGTTGAGTGAGTGACTTAACATTAGGTTTCCTAGTTCCGTCTCCTGAGCCTGTTATGTGCGGGATACAGTGTGAGGCAAAAAAAATCCTAATAAGCTTGCACTTGCTTAATTGAACGTAACACAACTGCATGCGATCATTGTTTTTTTTTAATTGACTTGTCACTCTTACAATGTCGACATATCTAACATATTTCATGGTAATATGTACTTAATTAGCAACAATTAACTAAGTACTTTATCCAATTAAGAATAATTAAATTTTATTGATAGTTTCCACAGGAATGGATACTAAGAAAAATAGTTTCTTAGCTCGGTGCTGCAGAAATTTTTTTTGTGGATTTAAATACCCTAAATTGCTTTTGGTTATTGTAATTCAATAGATAATATATCAACTGTTGCTAAATTATTGTTAACAGGCAGCTTGGACAAGGATAACATGGAGATGCGTAAGGGTACGATAGAATTTCCTCTGCCAGCAGCTTTGAGAGAATTATCAGCTAGTAAGGAAAAAAGTCCAACCATGAGTGATTTTTTCGAAAATAGGAAACAGGTGATGACAAATGATTATGTATATACGTAGATTGTTAATGGAGCATATAATGTAATGGTTGTGTAACTTTACATAACTACACTCAATATTTCATTTATAAAAATACAATTTAAGTAGCCCCTAAAGCCTCCAAATCGCGGCGTTGCTTGCCGCCACTCAACACTCAAAGCCTCCAGAATACGGCGGGAAATGAGGAACGAAATATCTTAACGCTAGGTTTCCCCGGTCCCTTAGGTCTACATACCCTCCTGTATGCGGGAGGCTTTATATAAGCTCATCGTAAATTTATTTTAAAGATAAAGCAAAATGCACAAACATATCCTCCAAATCGATCTCCGCCGCCAACATCCGCCAGAAAAATCTCAACTCTACCGGAACCTAAGACTATAGTGGAACGAAGACATTTTGATGTAGAGGTACCTACTTTTAATAATTTATTATACTTATATGAAAAAATTATTTCGCTTTTTTTTTATTATTTTCACAGAGCAGGGTGGGTAGAAGGAACTTAGTGTTAAGACACTTCGTTCCCCATTTTCCGCTAATGTTACACACACCTTACTACAATATTTACTTACAGATACTTCAAAAATACTAAGCTTGTTTGTTTTACTTCGCACCGACTTAAAAATTTTAAAATCTATGTAAAATTTTTTTTTTATTTTTAGTTCGTTGTTAGAAGTCGGTTTTTCTTTTTGTTAAAAAATAATTTATTTAATTTTATTGATGCAAAACGCAGGGGTGGGCCGTCACACAACACGCAATTGTTTCAGAATTCGGTGGAAAGTAGAGAACATAGTGTCTTATCACTAAGCTCCCTCTGCGTCTGCCTATCCTACTACATACAGCTGATACAATACGTAAAGCTGAAAAAAAATGTTGTTTTATTTACATTAATTATTATTATTATGTTCGCAAATATTTATTTGGTCAAGTTTGCTATGTCACTTGCAGGAGCAAAAAAGTGATCAGCCAACACAAAGCGAGCATCTGCGTCAAATACATATGTGTAAATTAAAGACAAATCGAGTAAATCATTTTTTTCTTTATTTTTATTATATCTATCTATCTTTATATTTTATCTTATATCTATCTTTGAGTATTGAATTAAGGACCTAGTGATAAATTAAAATAGTTCATTTAATTTTGTTGCATTTTTTTTTAATTCACAAGAAAAAACCAAAAAATATGAACTTCAATTTGTTAATTCTCCTTTTAGGTATTTGTTTTGAAAGCACAATGATTTCAGTGTAACTGTTATTTAAAATAAATTTGTATATTAAATGTTGCAGACGCCATTTTCTTTTCCAATAAATGATCTACCGGAGAAGGATTCAGCAGAAGATTTCAACACGACCAGCGAGACTAGCAGTGACGCTGTTGGAACCACCAGCACCACAGAAAATGTAATAAATAAATATATGTATTTATTGTATAGGTCATTAATTAGACGTATATTATTAGTAGGTACATGTTTCATAATTAAAAACTAAACTATTCTAAAAATTATTTATTAAGAAATGTGCTAGATTTAAAAATAGATTTGGCCTAGACTTAGTGGTATACTAGCTACAATTTTTTATTCTTAGTGCGTCAAGCTAAAATTCTTGTATTAGTAATAAAAATGTATTTTGTCGTATTGCGTTAAGTCCTAAAGAACCATATGCTTATATTTTTTGTTACAAAATACAGACTGTTCAACATATTTATAAAATTAATGTTAATAAAATATTTTCAGGTTTTCCCCATTCAAAAAAGGGAATAGGGCTAACCTAAAAATGTTTAACAAAGCTATTACCTGCAACTTACGAAACGATTTATTAACAATATGTATATTTTTTAATTACATTATGGGAAATTGTGATGTACAAACTAAAGGAAAATTATTAAGGACTTTAGAACCTACGTAAATGCGTAATTAGATATATCTACTTATTTTTATTTTTATTCTGACTTTCCGCCTATTTAAGAAATAGCCAGGTGGCCGAACGTTTGTTCTGTGTAATAAAAGGAAACTTTGAAGAAATATAGGTATATTTGTTAAATAGATATTTAATAAATTTTAATTTTTATCTCAGTTTAATCTATTTTCATATTTTAAAGGTAATGCATATGGGTTAGATATGTATATTATAACTAAATCTTTTTGTGAATAATATTTCATATTCGAAAGAATTTATATAGTTATGCATAGTCACTCCTAAATACATAAGTGTACGTATATAATAAATATTCTTTCTTTATACATACATATTTAAAATTGTGTAATACTAACAACTCAAAATAAATAGACTAATAAATGTAAATAAATGTACCTAAATGATAAAACCGTCCATTCTCTTGATTTTCTAAATTCACGGCATAAGAGTTAAATGAACGTATCTACATTTTGTAAATTTTACAGGAGAGCAAAAATACTGTGAATATTCACCATCTCAAACTTTACCGACTTATTAATAGAGGTAGTATTTGATTGGCGAAATAAAAATATATAATTATGTATTACTCTACTATTAGAGCTTTAAAAACAATAATAATTGTTTATTTGCATAATCTTACAAAGACAGAATATAATATATTTTTGTAGATATGTTCATCTGGTTCTTATACCGCAAATTACCTTAACAAACAAAACATATGAATATTGATTAATATCAACAATTAAGCATATATTTATATTTTTCATTTTCTTTTCAGAATCATAGTACAAGTGAGAGACATAGCGTAGCAGCAACGTTTCTCGCTGCGGCGACGGCGGCTCTGTCCAATGTCAAGAGGTTAATATATTATTTAAAATGGTTCTTTTTGGTATCTCATCACGCTGTATCCCGCAAATAGCGTGGGAGGCAGAGGGAACCTTTTCATCATATACTTACACACGCTCTAGGGTGTTAAGACATCCTGTTCGAATCGAATTTGACAACAGTGCGTGTTAAATGGCGGCACTTAACGCCGCGCTTTATCTGGAAATTAGAAATCGAACCCGCAAGAAAGAACGAACGAAGAACTGAACAAGACATATATTTTTGGAATAATAGGAAAACAGAGAGGTCTTAAAGTTAGCGTTCTCTTATTCTTTCTGTATGCGCAATCTATATCTATTTATATATGTCCTGAATGGGGAATTGAAAAAAAAATTCCATAGAGTATTTTTATTCTTCACAATAATTACAATTGCCTAAACATTTTGTAATCGCCATTTATATTTTTTTTTCTCTAATATCAGAGAATCGCTATGTCCAACACATCAAACAGCAAATACGTCGCGTCAAGAAACTCAAGCCGTCGCCCCTTCAAAAGTATTTAGTCCACAAACATCTATGTTCAACCAGTCCAAGGAATCGCTCGCTAGAATCAATATGTAAATATTTATATTATGTTATTTAAAGAATCCGGCTCCGAATTTTACGAGGAAACAAATTCTGCGGTTTAACTGCTTTTCTATAAATAAAATATAATAAATCAGCTTGATGTTGTATCGCGCACACAGCTCGGTAGACAGAGGGAACCTAGTGTTGGGACACTCCGTTCCCCATTCATTTCCTCGAGTGAGGATCGACCCTCGAACCATTAGTGTTCGCAGTAATACCAGCATATAAGCTTCTAACTATTCTTAGAAAAATAGAACCTAATTTTAATGTATTGATAACAATATTGAAGTCATTAATTTTTTTGTTTTTGTTGTGTAGATTCAAATTCTGTTATAGCCAGATACAAATTTAGTTACATTTATTTATTAACTTTATTAAATATTTACGAAACCGAATGTTTAATCTAATCTACCTTTTAGGTTTATAATATGAAGGGATTGTCAAGGTTCATTGTATCACAAATAAATAGTAGAAAAACATATTTGTAAGTTATTACGTCACACACCAGGAAAATATAGGTGTTAAACGTTAAAAACATTGATAAGGGTTTACAATATTTAATCAACGTTTTTATTTACCTGCACATGTGTTAAATATTGATTTTTATAGCTTACGTCCGCTTTAGCCTTCCTGTCCTTTAATTCTATTACAAAATATTTAAAAAATATAGTGTCTTACTAATGACCTTCAATACTGATATAATAAATATATTGAAGGACATAAATATGTCACTTTAAATAAAATTAATCGTATTCGCTAGCTTCACGCTGTATCCCGCACATAGCAGGGTAGGCAGAGGGAATACAGTGCTAAGACACTCCGTTCCCCACTTTCATTATTATTGCATTGCATTGCATTAAATATATTCAGTATAAAAAATATAAAGTTTTCTACTTATCTATTTCAAAGTTCAACAACCTTACAACGTTTTATTAAATCTTTGTTTAATGAACTTATAAATCTATAAATAATAATAATAGATGTAAGTACCTAAATGAATGATAAATATTTTACTTTGTTCTTTTTAAGGCAATCAAGCGAATGCGATAGGAAAAATATTAATTGAACAGGAGTCACATTGGAACGTACATTATATTCTTATTTAATTATTTAATCTTATTCTATAATATTCTTAAAATCAGAATTTAAAATTCCTCTGATTACCATATTTGCATTTAAAAAACAAACATTATAAACAAATACCACCCCCATGAATATACATTTTTTTATTAACATTATTTAAAAAAAAATGCTTCACGCTGTATCCCGCACACAGCAGGATAGGCAAAGGAAACCTAGTGTATGACACTCTGTTCCCGATTTTCCGCCGGCATTGCGTGGTGAGTGGTGGAACTCAACGTGGCGTTCAAAAATAATAATATTTTTTATATTAATATTATTTATTTTTTAATAATATAGGAATAAGTTATCGACGTCAATTCTTGGACCATCCAACAAAAACTACATCGCAGAAGGATCACTCTTCAATTGGGACAGAGAAACTGTATTGGTGTTCGGTGGTATTGATCCCCATACAAACTATGGAGTCGGTGGAAACACTGGGAAGGATATTTACAGGTTATTATTAATTTATTAGTAACAAACTTAATAAAATTATAATATCTTTGATTTATAACTTTATAAAATTAATTAATTATTGAATAATAATGAAAATAGCAAAAAAAAATAACTGCAAATAAAAAATATTTAAAAAAAACACAAAAATCATACAACTAACTTGGTATTATTTCTTATATATTTTTAATGAAATAAAGAACATTTATTCTTATTTATATATAATTAATATTAAAAAACATAAAATAATATTTTAGATTTGATCCTGTATCAAATTCGTGGGATATAGTAGGTGAGCTTCCTGAGCCTCGACACCATCATTCCGTAGCGTTTTTACGGGGCAGAGTTTTTCTAGTTGGTAAGATTTGTAATACTATTATTTAGTTTACTTATATTAAAAGAAATAAAAGTAAATATTTTAAATATAATCATTTAGTATACTAATATACTAGACTAGCGGCCCGCTCGCGGTTTCACCCGCGTGAACTATATTATTATTAATTTCTGTCTCCATGACTACGTCCTAGTGACGTCTATGCAAAATTTGAGACTCCTAGCATTTGTAGTAACATTGTTTCATACAAACTTTCGACCCCAAAAACAACCCCTTAGAAGTCGAATATTGCAAATTCCCGTCTTAGCGAGCACCTACGTCGTATAAGTAACTCCTATGCAAAATTTGAGATTTCTAGCACATGTAGTTTCTGAGATTTCGTGATGAGTGAGTGACCTTTCGATTTTATATATATAGATTAATATAAATACAGGAGGTGCAGACCCCCGCGAAGACGACTTGCGCGGTAAGTCTGTAGTAGTGTCCACAGTGTGGAGCTACGAACCAGTAACGAGATCGTGGTACAGTGAGTCTGGCCTCGCTATACCCAGGAAGAACTTCGGTCTGGTGGTGCATCGCATGGCGTTGTATGCGATTGGTGGTCAGGACAAGAAGGGCAGGTGAGGAGTGCTGAACATCTATGTTAGTAATATTGTGCTGAAATCTTAGTAAGTATAGGATTTGAGAACACAGACATGTTCTAAATGAAATGTTAGACAAGGTTTTGTTTTTATCTAATTATCTAATATTTTTTTCAAAAGCTGAATAGTAGACTTATAACAATAACACATTACTTTCCGTCTTATGAAATAAAAATCTTTCAAGAACCAAAAATTGTCTATAATTTTCTTTTACGATTTTATGACTACAAAGTTTACAATTCTTAAAAGAAAGTGTCTATAAGTTACAATTATATCAATCTTCGTATCAGGGTTCTCCGTTCCATTGAACGTTTTGATCCAAAAAGTGGTTCCTGGAGCGAGGTCAGGCCGATGTACGCTGCTCGGATGGCGGCCGCGACCACCAAGTACCGTGATTACATCTGGGTGGCGGGCGGAATGACCGGCGAGCGCCGCCGCCCCGTCTGCGGCAGCGTCGAGTGCTACAGCTCGAAAACTAACCAGTTAGATTATTTATCTATCTGTATAATAGATAGATTATATAGATAAATAGTACCTATAGATCACTCAATACTAGCTATTAAAAACATTTTATTATATTAACACATCCAAAAATTAATAATGGTTCCCCATAACATGTTAATATTTTACTTTCACATACAAAAATGTTATTGAAAATCTTGAACTGATGACTGACATAAGTTCAGGGTTGATGAGGTATTTTTTTCTATTATATTAATAATACCAATTATCATATGTGTTAAAAAAGTATCTATAACATTTTTATTTAATGAGAATTATTTTCTATTATATTTAAAAGGTGGACAGAAATTCACAGTCTTAGATTTCCGCGATGCTTCGCTACGTTGTTTTCTATGAACGATAAATTGTACATAATCGGCGGCGCTGGCAAAATGTCTGATAAGGTACTTGATAGAAAAAATACTTCATGTCATACTTAGTACTTTAATATAGTTCCTATATTGGACACACAATGATTGTGAATTCGTTGTTAGCAGACGAATCCTAATCGAAATTTTAATTTCCCTATGATTTTGAACAGTTAAGGTATGAATATTCTTAGTATTTGAACTACATACGCCTTAAATTCTATCTACCAGTATGTCTATTTAACCATAAGATCGCCTTTCTTACAGTGTACAAATAAAGCTATATCTTACAGTTGGTTATAACTGTAACATAACAAAATATGATAATTTTTGATGAAATAAAAATAACATAAAAATATATTTTTCGGTTAATTTCACAAAATAACTAGTAATATGAGAATGGTAAATTTCAATTGATTTGCCAATTTTTTGACAATAGGATAAAACACCCAGCAGTGTGGGCGCCATTGATGTGTGGGACTGGAAGGAGCGTCGTTGGAAGCTAGAGACTGAGCTGTCCATACCGCGACATGGACACGCACTGGCGTACCTCGGCACGCAACTTATTATTATAGGTAATAGAAGAATAAATTATATTTGCTTTGTATTTAGAAAAAAGTAATTACAGTATTTATATCTATATATATAAAATCGAAAGGTCACTCACTCATCACGAAATCTCAGAAACTACAAGTGCTAGGAATCTCAAATTTTGCATAAGAGTTACTTATAGGACGTAGGTGCTCGCTAAGACGGGAATTTGTAATATTCGACTTCTAAGGGGTTGTTTTTGGGGTCGAAAGTTTATATGAAACTTCGTTACTACAAATGCTAGAAGTCTCAAATTTTGCATAGACGTCACTAGGACGTAGTCATGGAGACAGAAATTAATAATAACGTAGTTCACACGGGTGAAACCGCGAGCGGGCCGCTAGTTAATTATAATTATAAATTTTAATTCACATGTTCCTTTAATTAATCAATGTCAAGTATTAGCTATTTTGGTAACAGATAAATATATTAATCATAAGATAACGTGAAAGCAATAAACCTATTTCAGGTATAGAATGAAAGATTTATTAAGATTATCTACCTAGAATTAATAATAGTCTATAAGGCGATAATATTTGTTTTGTTTTGTTTTCTTAACATAACATAATATTTGTTTTTGCTTATGGTTTTCGTATTTTATTTTTTCAATAAATAAGTTAGACCTAAGACCCTAAGGATCCACGACGATGAGTCCAGCGCTTCACGCAACCTATATTAGATATGTATAGTGCATGTCTAATTTCAAATTTTAAGTAACAAAAGCAACAGTATTTTCTGCTTTAGCAACATTAATATACATAAAACCTATAGAATAATTTATCTGCTGTCAATGTTGCCAAAACGAAGCCAAAGCGAAAAACTATTGTTTTTATACGTAAGGGTAATTAATAATTATTATTAGAATTTCCCGCTCTTCGGAACTCTCCTTGTGTACCTTACATTTAACCGAAATATATTTTTCTAGGCGGTGTGACGACAATCTACATGAGAGCTCTAAGTAACGTAGAATCCTTTTGCTGCGAGCGCGGCGCCTGGATCCGCGGAGTCGCCACGCTGCCGACTCCTCTCTCAGGCCACGGGGCTGTCACTCTGCCACCAGCCTCCCTCATGTGAAGAAATGAAAAACCTAGTATTTTTGGTGTTTTATCTAAAAATATGCCTTATGTTTCTAGAGAATGCTTTTTTTTGTTTTTTTTTTTTTTTGTAAATGTTGAAAGTTTTTTTTTTACTTGTTTGTTGTATAAATTGCTTGTGAATTACTATTTATAACTTATATATTATTTGTAATTTTTGTTAAATCAACAATATATTTTACCAGATTTGTTGTATATTTTTGTTTTTATTGATTTATTGTCTTGTGATCATTGTGCTAATATTTTGTATAATTTTAATTATTCAAATTATTTTAAAAAATATGCCTCGACGTCAATGTATGAGGCCGTCGCCTCGTGGTGCAGGGGCGTGCAATACTCGGCGGAATGTAATATGTAGTATTATGATTTGGTTGCTCTGGTAACGGGCCAAAGCGCGGCGTTGAATTCCGCCAATCAACAAGAAATCATCGCAATCTCTTAAGAATTCTACGTGCAGAATACAAGTGTCTTAAGATTACGTTCCCAGGATCCCTCTACCTAACCTGCTATGTGCTGGCCACAGCGTGAAACTATAAAAAAGATTTATTTTTTTCAGGTTTTGTAAAAATATTTTTTTACTATGAATTATATACATCTATTTCTTTATAGAAACAACTGCAACTTTCTTATGTATGTTTACATTTTACCTGTCAAACTTAAATTTTGGTTAATTTTGATTTAAAATTTGCTATAAATCGATTGTAGGGCAAATCAATTAATAAGGTATAAAAATAATTGTAAAAAAATAATACTTTAAATGATTATTCACAAAACTTTGTGTAATAACAAATTAGTTCAATAAAAGAATTTCATATTAATTAGGAATTTAATAAAATTTTATTAAATATACTTAAAACTAATATCACATTATATATTTCAACTAATTAATAGTTAATTAATCCCAGACTTCTCTGCATATTCCAAGGACGTCTCTCTTGTACCCATCTTGGCAAGGTTCGTAGGATTTGAAAAATGATTCACTGTTTATTGGGACGAACCTGGTGGGTTTCAAGTATAAGATGCCCTAAAAAGAAAGAAGATTATTTTTGTTACAATACTAAACAATAATAAACTAAACAATTTAGTCGAAATCGTCGTGGTATATTTGAAGCGTGGTAGCATTCATACAGTTTCAGGCTATATCCCACATACAGCAGGGTAGGCAGAGGGAACCTTCCGTCGAATTTATCCAGGCATTGCGTATTTAATAACGGAACCCAAGTTCGGACTTTTGCCTTGGTGGCATAGTGTAGAAATAAAAATATTAAGAATTAATAATTTATTCCCTCCAGTGGGGATCGAACCCAGAAACATCGTACATCGATACATCGTAAAAATTACCCAATGAGTTGTTTACATAATTGTTTACTTCACCAAAAAAATAGTATTAAAAGAATACAAGTTATTTACTTACCACTGGATCTTCGTCAATATTTAGATCTTCAAATATAATTTTGTTTTCTATTTTGCTCCCAGGATGTATGTGCCTGGTTTGACATATACTAACGAGGCCGACAAAGGCTAACAACACTAGTAGTTTCATATTAACTTTGTTTGGTCTTCTTGCTTTCAGTGCAGTAATCTGTTAACTGATATGAACGAGGGTGTGCGGTTTTAATATATGAAAACCTTATCAACAACGTATGTTGTATACGTCATTAGGTATACGTTTACTGGGCGACGCCAAACAGACTGTTCGTATAAATCTCAGAAAGTTACTCATTTTGTGACGCACTGATGAAGGACAGACTGCGGTTTCATAAGGCACTGCTTGGTGAATCATCTGGGTTTGTGTTTGACTTTCCAAAAACATGAATGACCATCTTAAATTTGGAAAAATAGACGTTAAATACAATAATACCTGACTATTGACACAGGTGAACTTTAAACATCATTTACTATTGTTAATAGATAGATAACTATCTTTTTATCAAATGGAACATAAGATAAAAGATAGGTAAGGTTAAATACATAAGTATCTATTTTAATCGCTTCATAACAACAATGTTGATTTCTACATAAAATATAGGATTTCAATTCGATTCCTTGAATTTATTATCTTTTATTTTAAGTATTGTATAATTAAAATTGTTATACTTATTATTTAAGAGGTACTACACTAATCGTTTAATTATATGTATATTAATTTAATCTATACGTATAAATAAAAATATGTCACTGCAAAAGCGACAGGTTGTAGATTCGATTCCTATTCAAGTCAATGGAACATTTAATATTTTAATTTCTCCGCTCTGATGTTGAGGCGGCGCGGCGTTAAGTTCTGCCACTTAACACACAATGCCTCGAGTATTCGGCATAATATAATATTAATTAATTAATTGCAATAGACCCTTCGATCAACTATCTATTGTACAATTCAAATTAATTCCCAAAAGATTTTAATTTCGATTTGTTAAGTGCATAATAGTATATTCACTTACCATACTAAAATAAAATAAAAATTTTGCCCTAAATAAATTTAAATAACATTATATAAATATTCGTATAGTTCAAGCAGGGGAAGCCACGAGGTGCCCGCTTGTAAATAAACAATAGAAACATATCTTTAAACACCTTAGCTCTAAAAGCAAACGAACTCAAATTTTCGCTATAAATAATCATAATATATAATTAAAATACCGACATATATAATATATATATATATAATATCATATAGATATAATCTTCGCATGAGCACTTTACATAATCTCAAATAAATCGATAGGTACAAAACAAACACGTTTTACAATCAATTCTTGATAATCTCCATTTTCTGTGCAATCAACAAACAAACAATATTTAATGTTTATTTCTTAGGACAACTACCTTACTATTGCGTCGAAAAAAAATATTGTAATGGTATTTCATATACTGCCGTTTATTTTTAACATTTTAAATTGTTATTCCGCAAAGTAAGAAAAAAGAAGAAAAAATATGTAAAACATGTTTTACAATTATAGGTTAAAGGGAAGTATGCTGATATAATATAGGTTCAGCGTGAAACGAAAAAAAGACATGTTATCTCTAAATCCCATTGGAGGGGTACTACTTTTACAATTTCAAGATTAAAATGGCTAAAATAACAAAACTATAATATTTTATAGGTTTATTTAAGCAGATTTCAAACGTTCTTCTTCTTCAATATTCGACTTATTTATCCATGTTATGTTAATTATGTTTCCCCGTAATATTGCCATTGATCATCGATGTGAAATGATGTCTTATGACGCATTATACACTGTAGATTACTTCCCAATACCTCCCCGGGCGGGCAGCTGTCGTTTTCTAAATAAATCATTAAAATTTATTTATTATTTTGTTTTATTTTGTTATATATACCTAAAATCTGCTGCACACAGCAGGGTAGACCGAGGGAACCTCATGTTCAGACAGTCCGTTCCCCACTTTCTACCGAATTCTGGAGGATTTGCGTGTTGAGTGACAGAACGCAACGCCGTGCTTTACCGCGACGCCAGAGTGAAAAAATGGATATATAAACGTTAATAAATATTTCACTTCCTCGAGTGGGGATCGAACCCACAACCGTCGCGTTACAGTCACACCCTTGGGCCGCTGCGCCATGACGGCCTGATTAATAAAAATAAAATATGTATATGTATCAAGGTATATTATATTACAATTTATTTGTAATCGTTTCCCAGAATGCTTATATTTTATTAGAAAGGTGGTTCGATTCGAATCTGAATCGCTTTGTAGGAATTAGCTGACACGGGAAATGATGTAATAATAACAAGTACTTGAAAAGTGATTAAACTACAAGTAAATAAATATTTTTTAAAAGTATAAATTGTAATTCTTGTCTCTGCATCGAAGTTTTTTTTACTTTTATATTCAGGCAAAGGAAACGATTGAATGAAACACTCCAATGTTGATGAAACACTACTCTTTATTACATATCAAAATGTAAAAAAAACAAAAAGTTTTCTTTAATTTTATTGGCAAATACTGGCAACTTACTACATTACTTTATTTACAAAATTATGAATTTATTTGCTTATCTACTGGCCCTACTTCTCGATTGTAGTTTGCCAAATCTCTATAAAAGATTTTAGGAGCGCATCCAAGCATTATTGGTAAAGCACAATCAGGTGAACCATATGGCAAGTAGGCTCTCTCGTAAATTAACGGCTGGTGGTTATTCCTTAAAAATGGTACAGGCATAGTCGGTAATATATTCTTCATAATAGAGTCGCTTTCGAGTTGTTCCCAGAAGTCATCATTTGAACGGAGGACCCTCGGAGAACGAACGTTAGACACTTCATAATTTGGCAACATATCTTGAGGTGATAAGGAGTAATAATACTTCAAATACACTGGTGGTATATACCGTACTGGGTATGGTTGGAACGATGTTAACAATTCAGGATAAATGTATGGATATGATAACTTATTGTAACTTCTTACAACACTATTATCCGGTATTTTTGGAGCTGATGGGGTAAATGGATCTGTATTAACGTCATAATAATTATATCCTGGATTATAGGCATATTGATAAACGAGGTCTTTATTTGCTATATTGGTCAATGGTGGCTGCAATTCCGGAGACAATCCATCGATGGTGTTTGAGGACGCGAGATCGTTCCAGCTCTTATTTTCAGATACCGGGCATAGCTCAGGCGATGATTTTTTCAGATTTTCGAATTCATTGGCATCATTTGTATTATCTGTTTCTATTGAGAATGCTTCGATTATATTAGTTTTGGGTTTCTCCAAAAAATCAGCTGATGAAGAATATATTAAATAATGAAGAATTATATGAAAATAAAGCACTTTTCGTATTACAACGTAACAATGGTTCATCGTGTACAATTTCATAGGCGCGACTACTTCTAATGCTGAAATATTTTAATTACTAAGTAAATGTTTAAATCTACACACTACGGTCATATTTCATATTGAAACTTATGTATCACATTACATTTACTTGCATACGCTATAAAAATATATTGTCACTAGGTATAGGCATTTATTAATTAAGTAAAATTTTTAATTTACTATAATATTTTAAAGAAAGTACTAAATAAAAAAAAATATTAGACTGTAAAAGAAATACATTAAGATTCTAAAGATATTATTAAATGCGACTTGAAATTAACATAACAACATATTATACAGATAAAATACTAAATTATATTGATTTCGGAAAAATATGTTTTTTCAACAATCCAATCGAACAAAGCGCGGCGTTGAGTTCCGCTCCTCAACACGCAATGCCTGCCCTGCTGTGTGCGGGATATACCATGAAACTGATTTTTTTTTAAAGATTTTAATAACAAAATGTGCGCAATAAAATCACAATATTAAATTCACATCTTCACTTTATTTTCGATTTTTGTGATGCAATTAGTACTAAGCCTTAAATAATAATTACAAAGTTCGTTTTCTATATACTTATATCAAACATTATTAAAAAGTCTGTTTGTTGTAAAATAATATTAATGTTTATTTAAAATCATTTCGGATTTATGGTTGAATGGCGTTCTTTGTATTTTAACTGGTGTCTCATCTATGTTCTTAGCGTCTCGTTTCATGTAGTACATAATATCGTCGTCCGATCTGAACGCCGGGAAAGACGGATGAGTCTTTGCTAGGCTTCCCGACACCACTGATGGAGAGCAACTCAACATTAGCGGTATGCCACATCCTGTGTTTGCAGTTGGAAAGACTCCAACAGCCCCAGGACTCAGACCAGCTATTGGTAAACTACTTCCAAAAGCGGTTCTAGACGTACCGTGATGATGACCCCACTGTAACCCATTGTCTCTCATGTTCATTTGATTACTTGGTTGCATGGAGCTATCTAACTCAGACATGCTATTCTCTCTCATTGAGTGCATGTGATCATGGTTTCTAGATGATAGTGGTGATAGATCGTGGTTGGTGTCTGAAGCCAACTGATTAGCCCTGTTCATATATCCATGTCCGTGCTGCTGCATATAGGGTCTATATCGATTGTTTTCAAATTCGGGTACATTCGGGTATAATTGAGTGAAGTGTTTCTTTTCCTCCATATATTCCATTGGTGGCATGTCATAAAACTGATGATTATTATTATAATTGTATTGCTGCCCTGTATATCTACCTTCATTCATTCGCATATTTGTGTGTTCTTTTGTCATCTGATCTTCGTTATAGCGTCCGGCTCCTGTTGATGGTTTTAAAAACGAATTTCCATTTGGTAAGTTTGTAGCACTTTTGAAAGCAAGTGACGAGTCGTCATCCATTTGTTTTCTGTCTTCTGACCATCGGCCAGTTAGCGCTACTTGTAAATTACGATTTTGATTCAAATACTCCTCCATATTTGATTCTTCAGTCATTCTTACGCCTTGTTTTCCATTAAATAACCTTTGGTTATTATTTAAACCGTTATTGTTAGGAGGAGTTAATAATCTTTTATCATCATGGATATTAGAAGCAGATTTAAACTCTTGTGGTAAGCCATCACCTTGCTCTTTCATCGGAACAAATGGCTGTCGGTGCATCGGTTTTTGCATAAAATGTGATTCATGTTGATCGACGTTTTTAGCTGATTGGCGCTCCATACCAAAATCCCCAGTATTTCTTATGCTAAATAAATCTTTATTAACATGAACGTGCTGGTCGCTAGGATTATTTTTGATAGCTAGAAGTGATTCTATATTAGTATCAGTTGCTGCTTTAAATTTTGAATCGATATTATCTGAGTTTGGAATTAAATGAGTCAAATCAAGAATTTTAGAATCATAAAAAGCTTGGTTTCCTAACAATGACTGAGTTTTAGTATGATCTTCAGCCATCCTCATGTCCATTTTTTCATTGATTTTATTTTGTTCCTTTTTTAAGTTGTGATTTTTCGTCTCAAACTCGTTTTCTTGGGTAGAACGTAAAGTGTGGAGATCATTATTTTCATTAGCAATATTTTCTTCACGATTCATTTTGGTATTCAAATGTTCCTTTTGAGTATTAAAAGAATTTGTTATAGTAGGTACTGCAGCGTCATCTGTGTTAAAGTTATTAGTTTCTAGAACTGATCTCACCATATTGGTTCCTTGTGAATATAGATCTTCTGTTATTGTACGGCCCATGGTATCATGTTCTGCTAAGGTAGTACTTAGGTGATCATTCATAGTTTGCTCCTCGTTCAAGTTTATTGGTGTAATCAATGAAGCAGGTTTAACAATAGCATGTTTTCCTTGTAAATGGCTTGTCTCTTCAGTATCTTCGTTTGTTGTTCCTTGAGATGATTCCATATTTTCACTTCTAAATAACTTATCCGAAGATAGTTCATCAAAAGTGTTACTTGTGTGCTTCATTTCAGTGTAAAGTTTATTTTCTTTTGGTATAGTTGAAATATCCAGACTTTCACGCATTTTTATTTCATCATCACTTTCCTTATTAAGCGGTATAGAAAGACGCTTTTCTTCATTTTGTTGCTCATCAGCATCTTTTTCATGCATATCATGGATATGTGTGTTTGTAAGTTCATCAAGCGTTTTATCAATATTTATTGCTTCCTTTGGCATAAATAAGTCATCCATATTGTCATAGTTAGGTTTATCAATACTGAATAATTCTTTTATCTCTTCTTGTACTTGCAAATCTGCTTCACTAGATTTCGATTCAGGCTTATGATCAACGTTTTCACCTAACTTAGTGTTTTCATTATCAGCTTCTTTAGCTAGATAGGGATTTTCTTTGTATTCAATTTCGGTGCTTGCTTGCTTTTCCAAATGTTCAAACGTAGAATCTGACAAAGAACTTTTTCCAGTACTTTGTGTGTTAGGTGCATTTAAAGTACGAGGATGATCACCAATAACTTCCTCTGCATTTTTTGATTCTAATAATTGTTCTTCGAGGTTAACCATCCTGGGTTCATCGTTTAACAACACTTCTTTTTCCATGTTATCATCTACTAAATCTGCAGCGGCTTTTTCTTGTTTTAAATTGTCGCTATGAAGCTCTATATTAAACTCTTTATTATTGGATGTTGATGTGAATAAATCATCATCATTTTCGACTCGTTGTTCTTCCAAGCTACTTGATTTTGCATTTGGAGAATCAGGTAAAGTCTCAACTTTTTGTTCTTCATAATCATTTTTATCACTCTTTAATTCACTCTGACTATCATCCAAAAAATCATTGTTTGATTTTCCTTGGACCTCATGTTGACCTATTTCTGACATCTCACTATCCGTTAATTTGGTCGCAGCACTATTTTCAGCGGAAAATGAATTTAGTGACTCAAATCTAAAAGCATCTTCAATATTTCTAGCAATTTCAAGGTTTTTGTGGATATTTTCAATTGCATCTTTCCATTGAGCTAATCTTTCGTCGTCGGTAGATTTTGGCGTTAAAATATCTTCATGCATCCTTGGAGATTCCATAGACTCCAATGTTTCAAAGTTTTGTGTAATATGTTCTAGAGCTTTTCTAGCTGTTTCGATATCTTCCTGTACCTCTGTATCAGTTGCTATATTTTCATTTTTTGAGTTTTCTCTAAGCTTCATTGAACTTTCTTCCATTTTTTGAATATTTCGTTGCAAATTTTCCACAGCTTCCTTTGCCATCTTAATACTGTGTTCTACCTCTTTTTCTGAAATATCCAGCCCTGCAGACTTCGTACTCTTTGATAACTTATTAGCGTTTACACTAGATTCATCGTCACATAATTTTACTTTGACTTGTTTTCTACAATTTTCATGTGGATCTCCATATTCCATTTCTTCATCTGAATCTCTAAAGAGATGATATCCAAATTTTTTCTTAATAATTAAAGGCTTTTTAAAACCTAAGCTTCTTCCTTCAAAAACTGGAGCTGCGATATGCGATTTCAAACCCATGTTACTAGGTGATATTTCTTTCTCATGATCTGATATTTCCTCGTGGACATAGTCATGAAGAGGTGACTTTTTTTCACGTTTTACAATTGCCGAGGGCTCGTGAAGCGTTGATCCAAGTTCGTGGAATGTCCCTTTAATAAGCGTAGGAATAGCTCTAGCAAATGTTGCTAAACAACACAGTAAAATGATAATCTTCATTGTGCTGCTTATTGAATGTGATACGAAGATTAAAATATTATCGATATTTATACAAAAATCATTTAGCGCTTTCGCGAATATAATAAAAACAAACGTGCCTAATGTACATAACAAATGTAGCGTCTTCCGCATGGCAGAAATTTTAATTTTGTTAGTAACTAATACATATTAATTTAAGTAGAAAAATATTTTATAATACTGTTAATTTTTAAATAAGATAATTAAATTAAATTAACAAATATAAAATATCATACTAGAAAATGTTAAATATCGACTATAAAACATGTTATTTCAATTTTGTAAAACCTTAATATCGAATATAATTTTTTTTCATCGTCCCTCTGTATGCCGCACGTTAGGCAGGATAGGCAGTGGAAACCTGGATATCTAATGTAAGAATTCATTAAGATTAAGAAACTTCCATAAGTAAACGCCGCGGTTTCGCTGAGCAAAGAAATGTGTGAGAGAGTGAGAATCGATCCCATGACCTACCACGTTGACAGTCACATGCCTGTGCCCGTGCGCCACTTCTGACCTTAATTTATTTTTATGTATTTTTGAAATGTTATATATGAACCATTCCACGCATAGCGGAAAAAAAGTGGAGCTCTCCGATTTTGGTAATTTTTTATATTTTAAACTTATATGAGTCCTCAACACAAAAGCACAATATTTTTATAGTACAGTGTTAAGTTTAGGAGTTATGAGGGCTCGAAGTCATGAGTGACTGGTGGACATGCACTCTTTCAAGTCTCATTAACCAGTATTAATAAGTGACAAATAAATAAATAACGTAGAAGTTTAGATTCCTCATCTAAAAAGCTCATACTTTTTATGGTACATATTTTACTTAAATAAAACTATTTTATTTTTCATAAAAAATTGATTTTATTTTATTTTATGAATTGAAATATCAGAAATATAGCATGAAGATCTTTTTTTAAGTTTTTGCCTGAAAACAACTAATGTCTAAATAAGGCTCAAAAAGTTCTATAAAGTGGCCTGAAGCTCTTTGTCCGATGCCGCAAATTGCAAAAAAAATTGCGCCAACCCCACTTACAGAAATCTTTAATATAATAATGATTGAAATTCATCTCTAATGACCAAATTTGCCAGCTATGGCGCTATTATGTCATTCACTTTTGTCAAGCATTGTAATATAGCGGATTCGAATCCCAATCTAAGTTTAATATATTATTTTTATAAAATTCAAGTCAGTTAATAAGACTAAATCTTAATAAATGTAGTACCTAAATCACATGAACTTAAATTTTACTGTCAAATGCCAAACAAGTGGTTAATAATTTTTGCAACGCCTCATTCTTGTACATATTTCCCCTTTTTTTCTGCGTGTTGAGTGGTGCAACTCAACGCTATGAAATGAAAATATTAAATAATTAGTGGGAATCGAACCACAACCTGTCGCGCTTACAATCGCACGCATGTGTTCCTGCTCCACCTGGCCTCAATTCTAATTCCCCCTTTTGAACCGTTCTTATCTTCATGTTCTATCTATAACTTATTAATTTTCAATTTGATACAGAGCAATTTTGAGCCTATAACTTTGTAAGTAATTGTCGATAACAGTATTTTTTTATATCGCTTATTATGAAGAAATTTTGTTAGTATAGGGTCTGTAAAAATATTTTAGATATTTCTAATAACCTCATGTAAATCGAGAGATGACTAAAATATATATATAATTCATAAGGACTCTTTTGTTATTATTTATATATTTATTTTTACATACAGTCCATGGACTGGACAGATAGAGAATGTGTTTAAGCCTAAAGCGCCTTCTCCAGTTAGGACATGTCCTAGAAAAAAAAATTATACCAAAACCAAGACAATTATATTATTATTTTATATTACTTGTAGATTAATAAATTGAAATATTTAATGGTTTCATAAATAGGTCTCACGTAATTCTTACGAAGCAAAATATTATTGTTGTAATAAGAACGTACGGCGAACACTGCATTTTCATTGTGCAAAACAAAAGCACGTCTACATACTCATGCATACATATGCCAACTTGTCATTTTATTTTATGGGAACTCATATTTTACAACAGACGAAATAGGCTTAATGAGATTTTAAGTTTTCGCTTAAAATGGTCATAATCTTTTTTTTTACCTAACGAACTTATAAAAATGATTTTTTTTTACTTAACACATTATCTATACTGCATTACTCAATTCTCAAATAATAATTATACTTATTAAATTTGTCTAAATCTAACCATTCTAGTACAAAAGTCGTAGGTTCAATTTACACAAATCGCTTTATATTACATTTTTCTTACATTCTTTTTCAATAGGTACAATATGATTAAGCTATAGCATATATTACATTACAGCATTATGTACATTTTAGCATATATTCAAACAACATAACATCTATTTTAATGACGTAAATGAATAATTACAATAACTTTTATATAATTGAGAAATGAATAAGAAACGCGGCAAATATTTACTTAAATATATTGGAAAATCCGATGTGTATTTACTAAGACTTCGGAAAAATAATCATTTCAAAATACTCAATAACCAGCATCACGCTGTATCCCGCACACAGCAGGGTAGGCAGAAGGAACCCAGTGTTAAGACATTTTCTGGCGAATTCTGGAGGCATTGCGTGTTGAGTGGCAGAACTCAACGATGTGCTTTGCCTCGACACCAGAGCGAAGAAATGGAAATATAAACGTAAATAAATATTTCACTTCCTCGAGTGGGGATCGAACCCACAACCATCGCGTTATAGTCACACCTGTGCCACTGCGCCACAACGGCCTCAAATTGATTAAACTTATATATTATTTTATTGCTAAAATGAGCATCAGAACTTAAAACCTTTTCTAACACCACACATGTAAAAAAGTTTATTAAAAGATATGCAGAAGAGAGCTAATTAAATTTTTCTTAGCACAGCCAGGATCGCCTATAGCCTAGTTAAATAATGCGTAGTTATTAGTTAGTAGGTATAAGTGATTCAGAACTTTGTATTTTTCAACGAAGAAAATGATGTGTAGTATAAATGAATGGTTTAAAAAAATGTTTAATAATCATGATGACTTTTAGATATCTCTGAGAATTATTACAAATCAATTTGCATTATATAGATCTTAGTAATGATCTCAATAATTATTTGTTTCTATAATAATTATAACATTACCATTTTTTCATTAACTATGTTATGATCGAAAGGCCAATTGAGGACAGTCATGGCGCAGGGGAAAAGGTGTGACAGTAAACGCGACTGGTTGTGGGTTCGATCCCCACTCGAAGAAATTAAATATTTACTTAAATTTATATTTCTATTTCTTCATTCTGATGTTGAGGCAAAGCGCGGCGTTGAATTGCGCTACTCTAAACGCAATGCGTCTAAAATTCGGTGGAAAGTGGGGAACGGAATGTCTTAACACTCTAGGTTCCCTCAGCCTACGTGCGGGATACAGCCTATCCCGCACACAGCAGCTGCCGCCGCGCTGTAAATTTAAATGTAAATCAAAAAGTAAATTGTTTAGACTTTAGACTAACCGCATGGTTTTTGTCTAAAGTTAAATAATATATCAAAATCTTTATTCGAGTACTATAAACAGTATTCAATTTTAAACAAAATAGACTACCTAATCATAATTTGATTTAGTTACGACGGTTATCGGAAAAAATAAATTTTATACAAATTAGGACTTTATGGCTCAGTGGCATTACGTTTCAAACGTGTAAGCGCGTCAATTGTGAGTTCGATTCCCATTCGGAGAAATATATTTTTTTTATATTTTAATTTGCTCGCTCTGGTAATTAGACAAAAAAAATTCTCCAGTCAACGTACAATGAATGAATTTGACGGAAAGTGAGAAACGGGGTGTCTTAACACTATGTTCCTTCTGCCTATACTGCTATATATGCCTATACATTGTAACGTTAGAAAAATATATCCTAACCTTATAATATAATTAAAGAATTTAATTCAGTTTTAGCATTTTCTTAAGTCAACATTTCATTCAATAGCGTAATTATATTATACAAAAATATAAGTATATAAGATATATATTAAAATAAATATATGCGTAATAAAATAAAAAATACTATTAAATTAAATATTATCATTTATTAAATTAAAGCAATTTTCACAAAACGTTTTCATTTTTCGCAGGTATATTAAGAACATTACAATATAACTGTACTAAAATTAATCTTAAAAATATCTTATGTACTAAGTTCACACAGATTTATCTTTTCTTTTGTCGGTGTCACTAACTGGGGTTATAGATTGCTCGACGTGGTTTCCTTGAAGAGTTCCCTGGTAATCCTGGTAACCGACTCCACGATAATACTCTGGATGCGTCATCACTGGCGTATTATAAAACTGTGGTTCTGATCTCGTCACTCTACCAGAAACAACTGATGGCGTACAACTAAAGAAAAGAGGCATATTACAGCCTCCTACGTTACCGTTTGGATATACTCCGTACACAGCAGGTGCTACTTGGTGCACTAACTGATTGTTTATATTGGCGAAATTCGCACCCTTTAGTAATAGAGATGAAGGAGCTATTCTGTAATTTGATCTCCCCATGGGAATGTCTCCAATAAAGTCCATATCCGAGAAACTCAACGCTTCTCTGTTGTCGTTGTAAGGATCATCTGCTCGGTACATATAGCCTGGATAGCCCAGACCATAGTCGTATGGGCTGGGCACAAATCTAGCTCCAAGATCATTTTGATATAAGGTATTAGGAGTAAAAGATCTTGCTGCAGCAGCTGCGGCACACGGCGTTATAGCGTAGTAATTTTCACTCAATCTTTGTCCCCGTTGATAATTTCCTTGTCTATTATCGTATTCCAAATATTCAGGTCTTTGCTCATCTTCAGCAATTGGTGCCGAAGATGCCACCGTCACAAATACACATATGCTAGCCCAAATGACGTAAGCAACCTTCATTATCTCAAGTTTTCACAAATAAAGGCCATGCCCGTAATTGAATTCTTATTTATACATGTTTATGCAATATTTTTTCGGTCAAATATGTACTGGTATTGCATTTAGTATTCATAATTGAAATTTATAGCGTCACTCAATATAACCGCTGACTTCAGCATTTGATGCAATGTTCAAGTTTACAAGGCAACCATACAAAGTAATGATATTGAAAACATTTATTTTTACTGACACATCTTCCGCGGAATAATAAGATCAGCAGTTAGAGCTTATGTAAAAAAAGTATCATTACATTTATTATTCAAAGAATAATATATATCTACATAGATAATTCACAACATTCTCGCTTATTGATAAACAGCGCTGAAATTTTGGTTACAATTCCCGAAGACTGTAAGGGAGGATTATTATGATTTCCCAAAATGGGGGAACAGTGTGTCTTAACACTAGGTCGACCTACAAGTCTACCTCTGCCTACTATATGCTGAATTGCGGAATAAAGCGTGAAATTCCGACAGGAACGTGAATAAATTGTATTTACGTTTTATAAACTATAAGAACACTTTATAATTTATTGGTAGATGTTCATGTAGATTTATAAATGTAACACAACATTTAGGAATAGTGTTAATTTTCGTCGCACTCTCTTTTAAAGATTTTTCAGTCGGATATTTTCATATAATGTTTATACGCCTAGTAGAACAGCGAGTAAATCGAAAAATAATGTTGAAAAGACAATATAAATAACTAAACTAAACAAAAAACTAAACTTTTGAAGTTTTACCATAACAGTATAGTTTAGTTTTCACATATTTATATGTGAAATTAAAGTTTAGTTAGCTAGAGCGCCTAAACATATTAAGAGGTCCGGGTTCAAATTCTGCTACATCCAAGATTTTTAAATAAACTTAAATAAAACTTTTTGAAAAAAACATTTAAAAAATAATAATTTCATAGCATTTGCCAAGGATAAATCAGAATTATACATGTTTCGTCATAATTTCAACGACAAATAAACAAAATAAGCATATATCAATTTCACAATCGTTTTCCTTACTCTTCCATTTCCTTGTAATCAAGACGTGCGTTTATGGAATTTTTAATTTATATAAGACGCAATTTAGCATTTTACTCACGTATTGTATTGGTATTTACGTTATACAGGGTGGAAGTGTCAGCGCCACTTTAAATGAAACTACAGTTTCAACTACTCTATAAAAGCCTAATATAATTCGGAAAAAAAATAATTCTCAAAAATGAAAAAGTTATTTTTTCAAACAAAATAAATAATAAAATTATCGTTTTAAAATAAAACGCCATTTGTAAAGTATAACATAGGCACGCACACACTTACCTGTCAAAGCGGCAACGTCGCATACGTATGTGTGCGTGACACGAAATACAGGTATGGATAAAAATCGTGAAATGAAAAAAAAATCCTACGTCCAAACCGTTGAGGTACCTTGATTATTTTTTTTAATTCTGGGTTTGAAATATTTTACCCTATATGCAGTTTCAGTAAAAGAAGCGCTGCCTCTTCCACCCTGTATACTTACTTGGGCATTGGTGAACAAATACACAATCTTTGGTATATTCATCTCTGATAAATCCCGCGGAACACCGGCAACCAACCCAGCATTCCCATTTCCTCGGACATAAATCCCCACTTTTACTTAACAACCGTAAATTGACGCATGTCGGCGGACATTTCCATCCACATAGAGAAAACTCTTCATTTTTCCGTAAACATGCAGAAGATTGAAACACTAATACAATTCTTATCAAATGTAATAAAAATAAAAAAGTGGCTAACATTTTTAAAAATATAACGTGATACATACACCTAAGGTGTTTTTATGGTGTGATATATTACATTATATTTTTTGTTTCAGAAAAGAAATATAAACCTATTTATATATTATAATAAAAGATATAAGAAAAAAATTGTATGTTGGCGTTTTATTTTACAACGATAATTTTGCAACGAAAATTGTAAACTTTTTAAAGTATTTATCTATCAACTTAGCATGAAGTAAGAATATTCTGTATAAAAATATTTTACAGGTTTCTTATACACAAAGGACAAGAACACTACTACAAGTATAAATAACATTAAATTAACAACCGTTTCAATATTTTACTACAAAATTATATATGAATATATATGTATATAGCTTGATTTGTAAGCTGGAACTAATGGATGCGTGAACGTGATATCCAACAGAGTAACAGTGCGGGTTCATGTTCTGGAATTTTCTAAGTTGGTGGTGCTATAGATGTTTAGTAAGGTTTTTAATAGAATGGTGTAATTTTTTTTTTATTATTTTAATTGACATAAATAAGATTTTTTGGCTCAAACTTATATTATCGCAACAAACAATATCTTCATGTAAAATTTTAATAATTAATTTTCAAAATAAAAATATACATCGTAGGTACCGATACACAAAAATATGTGAATTTTCTTATCTCTGACATATGATTATGAAAGGCAAAAACGTGTCTTAAATAAATCTTAGATAATTTAAGATCATGATTAAAATCTTTAAAACGTTATCTTAATGTAGCGTACTTCATTATATAAGGAATAACTCAATGAATATTTTACATTATAACTAAAAGTTGTTAAAGTGTGACTAATTTATAAAAATGTTCAAAAAAATATCTACAATACTGATATTTGCATTTATTAGCTGTGTACGATGTCATTTGCTATTGGACGCTTCAAAGCGTTTACAACCAGTACACGGGTTATATGTTAAGCCATCTACAGACGGCACTACTGGAGACCTGTACGTAGCAGCCACTGAAGATACCGGAGTAAAGTCACAATGGTTAACAGACCAACCCATAAACTTTTTACCTACATCCAAACAAAAACAGACATCGAAAATTCCCGTGTCTTTATCTTCAACTCTGATCAGAAGCTCTTCATCAAATGAAGGAATGATTACAACTCAAAAGAAAGCTGTTGTAACGAGTCCGGCTTTGAAATACACTTACGGAGGAGAGGGTAATTCATTAACACCTTACCCACATGCCATCCCGTCAACTACAAAATCTTTTGAAGGATCAAATGTCACTCCTTGTCCTTCTGAATTTCCTGCTCACGCGTATTCTCCATACTTTTACCCCTACATGATATCTGCACTCGCTAATGCAATAAATGCCTTGAAAGACCTAGAGAATAGTGAAGAAAATTCTCCAACAATTGTCTCACAACCTACTGCACAATGGCCTCATCCATATGCATTTCCGTATCAATACATAATGATAGATCCTAATGCGTGGTCAAATCCATCAAATCAAAATGCTGCACCATCTTCAATTCCAAACGAAACCAGCAACGAAAGTTCGTAATAATTTAAATAAAGTTAAGAAATATGTAAAACATAATTATTATAAGATATAAACCATTAAAATTTTTTTTTCCATTATAGTTTTCATTAAAACAATTTTTATATGAAGTTTTTTAAAACTTCTATATTAAAATGTTTTGTATCTGTTATGGAGGTTAACCCTAACATGTCAATGTCAGCTGTCACCCTTTTAAGTCAACATACGAAACCTGCGCATGTTGCGCAGTATTTCTAAATTATTATTTAATAATAAAATAACAAATAATTCACTAAAATAATATTGAAACAAGCTATATTCTCAAGCACAAGTGATCAGACAATATGGTTTCCAAGAAAAAGAAGAAGGTATGTTTATATTGACCAGTGTAACACGTGTTTATCAACACGATACTAACCAAAAAATTACGCTTACAGTATTCCTCAGGGGAAGGAGCGCAGTTTATGACAAGGAAAGCTGCATTAAAGAAACTTCAGTTATCTTTGAAAGATTTCCGACGTATTTGCATATTAAAAGGAATTTATCCTCGGGAACCTCGTAACCGCAAAAGAGCTCAAAAAGGGGCTGGCGGCATCAAAACCCTCTACCACACAAAAGATATAAAATTCTTGCTACACGAGCCAATAATATGGAAACTGCGAGATTTAAAGGTAAATACATTTTTATATATTCGCATTAGCTACAACCTTGAAATGACATGGAAAACTATCCATTTTTGAGACTTTCCAAATAATGTAGTAGTTTTTTGCCTCTTATCCACATTTACATTGTAAGCAAAGTTTGTACTTTTTATTGTTCTCTTAATTATATCATGTATAAAATAAAAATTTCAGGTTTACCAACAAAAAATCCGCAAAGCGCGTGCTATGCGAGAATATCGAAAAATGAGGAAGTATTTCAGGGACTACCCAGAAGTTAATATTGATCACATTGTTAAGGAAAGATATCCCACATTTGTGGATGCCGTAAGAGATTTAGATGACTGTTTAACACTTTGCTTTTTGTTCAGTACCTTTCCATCACTTAAAAAAGTACCTCGAGATCAGTCTCTTCTCTGCAGGAGGTTGACTGTGGAATTCATGCATGCAGTAATTGCAGCTAAAGCCCTTCGTAAAGTATTTGTCTCAGTAAAAGGTTATTATTATCAAGCAGAAATTGAAGGACAAACAATAACATGGATTGTGCCCCATCATTTCTCATTCCAAGTAAGTAATCCTAGCCTAGGCATGTTTGAATCAGTTATTTGTCTAGATCAATACTAGTGAAGATGATTCAACTCATTTTTGTATTGAACATGCTAGATTAATTAGTTACTATTAAAAACATTTTTCTTTTTTTAATACATAAATGTCCAAAAAGTTGAATTACTAAATTCCTATCTTTTTATTTAAGTATGGAAAAAAATTAAAGAAATCAACCCAAGAAGCATCCTATGTTCTAACTAATACTAATCTCAAAATTTCTTTTCAGCCTCAAAACAAAGATGAAGTGGATTTCAAAATAATGTCTACATTCGTTGAATTTTACATTATGATGTTGGGATTTGTTAATTTCAAACTCTATCATTCATTAAATTTAGTATATCCGCCTAAACTAACTAGTGCATTCAATTCTGAAACTGAGAAAGATCTTGTTGATGAACATGCCTATGTTGCCGAACGGATAGCTGCTATAAATCTATCAGTAGCAAAAATTACTGGTGCGAATGAAGTAGAAGAACTACCAGAGATTGACATATTTAATACAGAAGATGCAGACCCTCAAAAATTAGAAGAAGCTAAGCTTGAGGCTGAAAAAGTAAAAAAACTAAAAACAATGTTCAAAGGCCTCAAATTTTTCGTTAACAGAGAAGTCCCTAGAGAACCTCTAGTATTCATAATTCATTGTTTCGGAGGTGAAGTGTCTTGGGACAAAGACTATTTTGTCGGAGCTACTTTTGATGAATCTGATGAATCTATTGCTTATCAGATAGTGGACAGACCCAGTATGGATAAGCAATATCTATCTAGATACTATATTCAGCCACAATGGCTGTTTGATAGTGTTAATGCAAGAAGCCTACTTCCAATCAATAAATATTTGATGGGAGCTGTATTGCCGCCACATTTATCACCATTTGTAGATAAAACTAGAGATCAAGTATACATGCCACCAGAAGAAAGAGCACTTAATGATCCTAACTTTAAACCTCTAGGTAAGACAATGATTTTAATTAATTTTTTTATGTTATACATAATATAACTAACCACTTAAAAATATTTGAAAATTATGTGTAATTGAGGTTGTTGTGTATAATGGAATGTCGTCTTATTGTACATATATAGGTTGTGGGTTCAATCTCCACTTGTGGAAAAGATATTTATTTTTATTTTACAGTAAATGCGAGGATTGTGAGTTTGATTCCCATTTGGGGCAAAGGAGTATTTAATATTTCCATCCCCTTGCTCTTGTAACTAGCAAAGCGTGGCGTTGAGTTCCGCCACTGAACATGAAAAACTGCGAGTGGCAAAAAGTGAAAAACAAATTGTCTTAACACTAGGTTCCCACTTCCTCGCTTGCTACATGCGGGATACTATCGAAGCTAAAAAGTCGCTGAGCTAAAAATATATCTAATTTAAAAAAAATTTCAGATGATGCATCAGATGAAGAAATTGAAGAGGCAAGTGATGAAGATAAAGAAACCGAAGAAGAGGAAAGTGATGGAGATGCTGAAGAAGCCCTCACTAAACAATACAATCAGGAGGTTGAACAAGACTCATCATCAGGGAGTGAAGATGATGGTGATGTAGATCCTGAGAAAAAGAAACTGGCTAAGAAGAAGGTAAGTTTACACTACCTACCTACTAATATTGCAAATGTGAAAGTTTGTGAGGTTGTTCTAATTTCATTTTAAAAGTAATAAACAGATTTAGATGAAACTTTATAATAATATAGTTTATACCACTATTTATTTTATAAAAGAAAAGATTGTATGATATCACATTTTTTATAAATATAAACTTTTGTTTTAATTTAATTTTATAACAAAATATTTCTAAGTCTTATTTTCTTTTAGAAAAAGGCTATGGCAGTCACTACTGGTGTACCACATAAAGAAAACCCATATCAAAATCAAATTGAAGACAAACAAGCATTCAGATTAAGGGAAAAACTTGTAAGGAAGAAACACAGAAACTTGTATAAAAGCATGAAAGCTGGGCAAGAAAAACGTAAGAAGGAAATATGGCTGTTGAGAAAGAAGAGGCGTCTTCATGACGAAAAAGTAAAGGAAAACAAAAAAGCGGATAAACGCAAGCAAAGAACAAAAGCTATTGAAGCTGCATCTGCTTAACATTGAAATAAATCAAATAATTTCATGTAAATGATCTTTTATTTCTCACTATATTTTTGGAATTCTTCTCAGGTGTTCCCATTTTAGATAATAAATATATTATAATTAGATACAATATTAATATAGAAATCAGACCTTAGCATTTAAATTAATTGCAAAATAATATATACATTTTGTATTGGAGAACCACCATATCAAAGTTGCTTAGAAATATCAAATACATTACAAAGATCAACATTTAAAAATAACAGCTCAAGTAAATAACAAATAAAACATGTCTTTATAATTTTTTAATCAGAAACTGAGTCACTTTCATCTCCATCGCTGTCCTCAAGCTCTGGCATTGGGAAACGTAAAACAGCCGCAATTCCAGTCAATTGGTCCAGTTCTGAAATGCAATCATAAATAATAGTCAATATTCTTATACTTTAATATTTACTATATTGACAATTGTTTTACATGATTTTTCATTAAGTATACAGAAATTTAAAATTTTAACATAGAGTAGATTTAAAATATCAATTCAAAAGAAATTACACAGGTTACTTATATAATATAAGTACTGCACTTTGACACATTATTTTACAATAATTTATCGGCAAAGGTATATACAGTGGGGTAGTTCACACACGAATGTCTTTAGTGTTAGCAGTTACAATAAAATTGTAACTGCCAGCTGTCCGTACATGAAAGGTACATTAGAAAATCTAATATTGGAGGCATTTTATCAATGTAATAAAATCTGTTTGTTGAGTTGTTTGTATGTTTATGCACACTAATCCCAAATACGGCTCCACCTATTTAAATGCAGTTTTCACTATTATATTTTTTAAAAACACTTCTCTCAACATTTAGTATTTGCTTTATTTAATAAATTAGTTAATAAATAAAAAAGTTATATCAATATAAATTATTATGTTTGAAGAAATTGCTAAAAATAACTGTTTTATTGAACTGATGAATTAGAAAATAAATAATTGTGTTGTCTAAGCGGGCAAAGAAGCGAGCGATTTTAAACGAGAATGAGATTGTCAACATTTTGATACTTAAAGAAAAATTAAAACCTTTTTTTAAAGGTTATATAAGTATCAAAATTAAGGTTTTATTACTTACGTTCACCAGACACATGCATACTTGAAAATATCCTCACATCACCACCGTTATCTCTTGCAGAGTCGACCAGCGACACATATTCCTTTCTTTTCTGAATGTCTTGACACCTAAAAATATTTGATGTTATGAAAAGGATACAACTTTATCTTGCCTTTATTAAAAAATCAAAGGGGAAGTATCTTAATGGGAATAGTGTCTCAACATCAGGTTCCAAGATTCCCTCTGTCTACCCTCCTATCTGTAAATTACAATATAAAAAATATATTTTTTAATTACCTGAACAATTTATCAGATATCATAAGTGTCTCTATGGCCATAGCCTCATTTGCTCTTTCAACGTGTTTCTTCCCATAGAATGCTTTAGCTGGTTCCAGTTGTAGCATTGTATAGAAACTTTCTAACAGTTTCACTTCACTAGCAGCTTTTGTATCTGATATTTTGATCATGACTGCCGGCTCTTGAAGTACCTCTGTAAAATATATATTTTAGGCTGAAGAAACCTAGAGTTAAAACACTGTTCAACACACAACTCAATTTTAGAAATATAATAATTATGTTGAGTGGTTGAATTTAACTTTGCACTATGTCACAATAAATATAATCTATATACAGGGTGGAAGAGGCTGCGCTTCTTTTACTGAAACTGCATATAGGGTAAAATATTTCAAACCCAGAATTAAAAAAAATAATCAAGGTACCTCAACGGTTTGGACGTAGGATTTTTTTTTCATTTCTCGATTTTTATCCATACCTGTATTTCGTGTCACGCACACATACGTAAGCGACGTTGCCGCTTTGACAGGTAAGTGTGTGCGTGCCTATGTTATACTTTACAAATGGCGTTTTATTTTAAAACGATAATTTTATTATTTATTTTGTTTGAAAAAAAAACTTTTTTATTTTTGAGAATTATTTTTTTTCCGAATTATATTAGGCTTTTATAGAGTAGTTAAAACTGTGGTTTCATTTAAAGTGGCGCTGACAATTCCACCCTGTATATAAAATCGAAAGGTCACTCACTCATCACGAAATTTCAGAAACAACATGTGCTAGGAATCTCAAATTTTGCATAGGAGTTATTTATAGGACCTAGGTGCTCGCTAAGACAGGAATTTGGAATATTCGACTTCTAAGGGGTTGTTTTTGGGGTCGAAAGTTTGTATGAAACTTCATTACTACAAATGCTAGGAGTCTCAAATTTTGCATAGACGTCACTAGGATGTAGCCATGGAGACAGAAATTAATAACAACATAGTTGACGCGGGTGAAACCGCGAGATTAATAAAAAGACTAAAATATGAAGAAAAATGAATGAATAAAAATTATAGTTAATAAACAAAATAAAATAATACATAAAGATAAAAAAAAAGTTGTAACAAAGATTTTATACTATACTTATTTAAAATGGGACAAAAAGTAAAAATTATTACAGTTAGTAGCACAAACATTAGCCAACAGTGAGGGCTCTATACCATACAACAATCATATATAAAACTATTTTAATTTTATAATATATATTTAAAAAAAGACGTAAACAACATGTATTGGTTACCTTTTAAAGAATGCTTAAATCCTGAAGAAGCTTTAACAAGTAAAAATTTTGACTTATTGTCAATAAGTAATTTGTTATCCGTTTTGATAGCTTGCTGCATCATATAGTCAAAGAACTGGTCCTTAACAAAGCCAGGTGAAGCAATTATAACACATTTAACTATATTAAAATCTATATGTCTTAGAATTCCTTGCATCACAGCTTCATAAAACTTATTTAGACCCTGTAAATTAAAAAAAAATAATTTACTAAATTGATAATTATTTACTAAAACAAAAGAATTATATCAACTAAAATAAAATATAATTAAATAGTTTATTATTATTGAAGTAATGATTTGCTACTATATGTAAATACATATAAGTAGATATGAAACTGTACAAGTAAATATGGACATAATACAAGTACTAGTATAATAATTATAAATTAAGTTTCATAATATATAATAATCGCTTTAAATAAGTTAATTTTAAGCTGTTTTGCATTTATCTAAGCTTTTATGGCACCTCTGTACTCTGGGAAAATTTGTATCAACAAAATGATTAACAAACAAACACTATGAAAAATTAATATCTTTGGGACATAGTAAAGTGGAAGTATTTTCATTAAAATTTTAAAATCTTATATTTTCAAATCACAGAGTATAAATACTTGTTATTCTATTTATTCCATCTTTAACTCTACTAAGAGCAAGTGACTTGAGTAAGTATTGACACAACAACAGGTACTGTATTGAGAAAAAGTACTTAGCAGTTGTATGTTTGTTTTGTTCCTCACTCATAATAAATCATAAAAAGTTCAATTAAAATTAATTTTAATTTAACCTTTTCATGCTGCTGCACAAATCCTTTGCGTTTCCTTGGTATATTGACATCAATCTTTGATCTCACAAGTGTCATTGAGGGGGTAATAAGACAGACATGGGCTAGGCCTTCTTGCATCACCACAGCTGCCACATCTGCTGATGCAGCTGGATCGCAAGCCATGTCCACTCTTTCTAAAGCAACGGAGTCCCATAGTGCTTTTTGTAATGTAAACTTTCTGTTCAACTCCAAATCTAATGTATGATATGCTCCCATCTGAAAATTTAATAATAACTGTATGTGATAAACATTCCCTAAAGTATATTTTAAACTTTGTACCATAACTAAAAAAGGTGATCTAATATTGGTATAAATATTGTAATAAGGAGTAACAATATGAAATAAAAAATAAACAGAGCAACACTATACCTTAACATATTGATTCTCCACAATGTTACGACCTTTAAGTCGTAACACACACGCTTGAGTATCAAAATCAATGGTCTCTACAGTTATGGTTAAAGTAGTTCTAACTCTATTACTTGTTGAAGATCCTGTAGAAGATTCAGTTTGCACTTTTCTCACGGTGGAAGCAGTAACTGCGTCGCTCTCCGCTATTAAGTTATACGCATGCCACATATCCTCAGATTCTTCTGGGATGAGGGCAATGCAACTATAAATAAATTTAAATGCAAAATTAATTTTATAAATGTTAAAGCAAGCTCAAATTTAAATAATAAATAAACGAATAAATGTACCCGCTGCCATCTTTATCAATGTTTCTGAAAACTAGTTTCATTTTTAAAATTATTAACAATTATACATGTGTTGAGAGCATTTTCACAAATTTAATTCCTTATTTTCAGATAATCGTGTAATTTGATTCTCACATTTAAATGACATCTGTCAGATGACAGCTCATCAACTACAATTTCGGAGAAACCAAAACTATGACATTGTTCATGTTGGCATAATTATAAGTCTGTGGCGCTTTCACAGACTATAAATAAACCAATACAAATCTTTTTATAATAGGTACGGTACCTACTACGGATGGTACAGTATGAACTGTAGTATGTCGTGAACCATCAACATAACCATTATATCCTTTTTTTGTAATAAATCTGTTCCTAAATAATAATAAAAAAATATTTTAGCATATAAAAATATGAACTACTGATACGGTATTAGAAATCAAAAGTTGAACTTAATGCATTCCAAAAGAACTGAAAGATTTGTTTGATTCCATTATTTATGCTACATATTATTAGCTTTAATTTGATAATAATTTCATACTTTATGAGGTTATTTTGAATAAAGTACTAAATATTTTATTATTCTTTATTATTTGCTAGCTCGAGCTATATGTAAACTTCATGTATTTTATTTATAATAAATTAATTTACCATTAACATAACTAAAGCATGATTAATTATATTAAACATTTTAATAAATAAACTTCTGAACTGAAACATAAAATCTAAATGTACATTTGACAGTTAGAAGCCCGTAATAACGAGCAATGTAATGCGAACATTGAAAAATTGAATAGCCTGTCGTACTTTCAACTTTCAAGTGGCGTATGCGTATGCTGCAATGTATATGAAATCAGTGTCTGTCTGTTGTAATCTTGAGTGGTGTAAATTTTTATGTTGTGTGAGCATGTTCCTAATTTTCTAATTTTGTAGCCGTCAATAATTTACGTTACTTCTTTACATTTATAAATATATTAATAATATCGATATGTTTTCTAGTTAAAAGAAGTAAAGTAATTATATAAATTTAAATTCAATATGTCGATTTACGTGTGGTGATAACGTTGTCAAGCTCAGCTGGAACGATGAGCGGTAAAAATTTCGCGAGTTTTTCTTAAGTCACGGAAAGCATTTTTTGTGCTCTATTTCTTCAGCCAAGGTATGCAGTTATATTTTCTTTATGGTGCTTGCAAAGAACAAAGTAATTACTTTATTATTTAAATATTAAATTGAATAAAAACACGTGAATGCTATATACCGCCGCTTATCTTATGAAAACAATTTAAAATTGCAATAATGTGAATACGATTTATTTACATTTATTGCGTTATGGCCGTGATCCAGATTGCGTGTCCTCTTATTGCGCGGGAACTTGAGGTATTTTTAGTTTATTAGTCGTTACTTCACGAGATTATTTCAGACGCGTCGTATGTTTTCAATGTTATTTTTAATAGGATACTGAATGATTAGAATTTCTCCATATTAAATATGGGTTTGGTAAAGTAAACACAAATAAAATATAATAAAAAGTGAATAAAGTGCATCAAAATGGATGACAAGACTGAAACAAAGCAAGAATCAGATCCTCCAGCGCCATCCTCGACGTCATCAGAAGCAGCATCAACAATAAGTAATGCTCCTTCAAGTACACCAAAGTCTGAAATTTCACGACCATCAACATTTGCAAAGCCATCCGGTCTGAAACCACCTACAAAAATCGGACGACTATGCTCGAACAGCGCACCGAAACCAGCAGTTCCTATATCTCCAAGAAGTGGTAAGTGTATTGAAATTTATTTGCAAAAAGTAAAAACTTAAACTATATTATTGAACTTCAATAACACAAACTGCAATTGACAATACCATTATTCTGTTATTTGTTGTCCTTTTTCGTACTTGTGCTGTTTTATTAATTATTTTCCAATCAATTGCAGGACTTAAATTGGCTTATAAATTGATATTAACTCATTAATGCCAATGGATTTGACTTTATCCATTGCAGCTGTCAATCTCATTGTATCTTATCAAACTTTGTTGGCATCATTGGGTAAATAGAGTAAAGTTTAATTTTATATTAATTTACTATCTTTTTACACATAACTGTACTAGTTCTATGTTGAATTAAGGCATAAGTCAAGATGATATAATTTATTCTAACAAGTATTAAGATATCTTACAAACTATTCAATACAATATACAAAATGATATCCACTATATCAATATACTAAATCTTAAACTTTAATGAATTAGTTTTTTTAATAATTGGACTTTTGGAAAGTCCTAAGTAATCTACAAAAGTATACAAATTAATAATTTCAACAAATGTATGACTATTACTTTTTTTTGTTTATTTGTTGTCGAAGAATTATTTAATCTTTGCTAAGTGTACTGAATGTATAATAAACAAAAATAAAATATTCATATTTAAAAAAAACCTGGCACCTAAGAAAAACTAAAAAAACAAGCCTATTAATTTAGAATTTAGTCAAATTAATACTGACATGCTACATCATAGTAATAGTTTTATAATCTATTTACAAAGAAATAATAAATTCTTTGCAAAATAGAAAAATTAACAGCCCACTCCCATTTATATATTACCTTCCTTCGGGAGATTTGTTAGTGCAAGAATAGGTCCCCCCCCTGCTCTTAACCCCGGTTATAGGAAAAAGTGATATATTTTAGTAGCAACATTTAAAAAAATGCATAAAATGATGTCATTCCATTTATAAAATTACTTATAATTTATGAAGCATTTGCAACTGTCTTATTACATCATCACATCTTATTTATAAAGGTGAGGTGCATGGGTGACCTCAGGCCTTAGATTTGTCGTAAGACTTAAATGTGAAGTCTCGACGCCATATAGGCGCCCCTTGATCTCTGACCAAGATCAAAAAACTGGTTCCAAAATATTTTTTAATAAATTTAAATTTCAACGTAGTTTATTACCATAAATTAATTAAGATAAGTAAAAAAAATATAATATTCATATTTTTTGTAGATATAAAAAATGTATTTATAATTTGTATTCCAATATTCATGACAACTGATAAAATAGGTGTATGGACACTTTGACTTCATGATAATTGGTAGGTATATGTACTTTTAAGTAAAAACATATAAAACTTTGAACATAGCAAGATATAAAAATGTTTTTTCTTTCCCAAGTGTAGAATAACACTTTGTAAAAAGTGGTAAATATATGGTCGATCTTTTATACGTAAACAAAATATATTCGAAAAACGAGAGGTCTGGTTTTTTCAAAATATTTAACAAGCAGACATTTCTTTTTTATTGAAAATCTATACTTATATCATAAATTGCTGTGACTCTGTGCGTTTGGTTGAACACACTAATCTCAGAAACTAATAGTATGAATTAAAACATTTTTTTGTGAGTGGGATAGTCCATTTATGGAGTATCTATATTACTTCTCGGTATCAGTTTCGAAGTACCCTGTAACCCACTGTACCTGCTGTCAGAGATACCGGGCACTCAAAATGTGTATTATATACAACTCTTACATATTTCTATTTGACCAAGCAGACGTAGCTGCAGGCAAGAACTATCTTTTAATATTTGCATTTCTAATAATCATAATAAATAAGTAAGTTCGAACATGTAAGATATTTTAAACAATTCTTGCATTTTAATAGTAAAAACTAGAGCCACATAAGAGTACAAAATACTCCTCTTTTAATAATTTAGAAAGAGAAAGTAATTGTACGTGTCCAAAAATTTTACCATTACAAGTCATGGTTACCATTGAGTTTCACCTTGAAATTGTGCTCGATTCGCTTCGCCTAGTAAGTGTAAGCATTGATCGTCAGCCAATTCGTTGCTAATCGTCGATTTCTCTTCGATATGCGTGATAATAATGACAATAAAAATGTTTCGTGCAGCTGATGATGCGGGCGTTCTGCCAATTTCGTTAAAGTCAAGGGTTTACGAGTTTGTTGACCTCAGAGCATATATTTTTAAAAAATACTTCTTAGTATAGTTTAATTAAAAATAAAGTATGAAGATTATTCTTAGAAGATCCTGACGTTTAATACGTTTTACATTATAATTGGAGTCGTGAGAAGGACATCTGTGTGATCATTTTCATTATTTCTTACTCAAGATATTATATAATTTTGCATGCTTTAGTTAGAAATCTCAGACCAGATTGTCGTAACTGATTCGTAAATGTCCTTAGTTTAAAAATATATATATAAAAAAAATCAGCTTCACGCTGTACCCCGCACACCTACCCTGCTGGTAGGTAGAGGGAACCTAGTGTTAAAATACACCGTTCTCCACTTTCTGCCGAATTCTGGAGGTATTGTGTGTTGAGGGGCAGAACTGAACGCCGCGCTTTGCCTAGACACCAGAGCGAAGAAATGGAAATATAAACGTAAATAAATATTAATTATTAAAAAAATGCACATAATTTATTATTCAACAGTATTTTCAAAAACGTATATAAAGAAGGTACATTATTGTCAACAACCGGTTTAAGTGACTTTCTTAACGCTCTCCACTCATTTTGACATTATATTTATTTTTATATAGTGAGATAGCGATCCAGTTCTAAATGAAAGTAAACACTCGCTGTTTACTGTTTTTTTTGCAAGCCAGATCAATAGCATCGGTGCTGGTAAAAAATGACATCCTGTTATACCTAGTTACATACTGGTTCGGGGGCGACCTTCGCTCGTTTATTTACATAATAATATACCGTTGCTTCATCTCGGCTAATAGGAAGTGTAGCGTTATACCATACTTATCTAATTGATTGTATAGCAATTATATGTATAGAATAACAGTTATTAATAGATAATTATGATTTACAGTTGGAAATAAGTATCAATTGTTCAATGTAATTATAAAGTTTGTTTTGTTTTTAGCTTCATGCTGTATTGCGCATATAGCAGGGTAGGCAATGGGAACCTAGTAATCTCCACTTTCCAACGAATATTTGGAGGCATTCTTCCGCTCAACTGTGGTGGAATTCAACGCCGGGTTTTTTGCCTTGGTAGCAGAGCGACAAAATGAACCCACAGCCGTCGCGTTGCAGACACACCCTTGTACCTCTGCGCCACAAATGCTTGCAATTATGAAGTTAAAAGAAATTTTTCTACGACATTAGTAAATAATTTTAAGCGTCGCCGAAAGTCAGTGTCAGTGCCGTGGTTTCACGCTAATAATTCCATCACAGTTCATACTTTATTCTATAAATGTGAATGTAAGTTTGTTTGTTACGTGTACACGCCTAAACTGCTCGACCGATTATCATGAAACTTTATACAAATATTCTTAGAGATATTTGAAAGGACATAGGATAGTATTTATTAAAAAATATGTTATCCTTAGGCTATAATACAAAAAATAAGTTTAGCCAAGAGAAGCCGCGTTTGATTCTAGAATAATATATTTTCTTGCAATACAGTGTGCAAAATATTAATTGTATAACTTACCTAGATGACGTCGCAACTATATTTATAATAATTTACATGTATGTATGTATGTACATACTGCAAGTGTACCTAATATTTGTGTGCTCTGTCATTATGTCTGAAAACATTAATCACTTTCTCTGGCGGTGAATACAGATCGTATTTTCCAGTGAACGTTGGCATGCTTTAAATTATTTTATGATAGTTGCAAAAAGCAAGCGAGAAAACCAGAATTATATACTTAGTATTTATATTTTATTAAATAATGTTCACCTTCAAGAAAATAACAGGTTAGGCAGTTTTTTAAAAAACATGACGTACGTCTGATTATCCCCTATATTTGTCCCCTATATACGAATTAGTTTTCACGATTTAGGTATTAGTAGGTAGTAGGTATTTGCTATACACCTTGCGTTTATGTCTTGTGGTTGTGTTATCTGTCCTATTCAAACCTCAAGGTTCCCGCTTAGGGTACCTTATAGACAAAAGAAACATTACATTCCCCAAATAGACGAGGCCAATATTATCAGAGGCAACTCTTTTATAGCTTCTTGTCATGAAAACAATTTACTTTGTTCTAGCTTTAACGATGGCTAAATTTTCTTTTATTACTTAATATTTTCAAAAAATGGAAATAAAATAAAAACTGAAATCCAAATATATTTATTAGATAATATAAGTCATTGTTCATGTATTTAAAAAATATTTAAAAAGCCTTTTGCATTTTCTTTAGAGCGGTTCACGTTGCTCGTAGAAGCTAACACAATTGAGAGTGGAATGCTGCCCTAGATTAAAACCCGCTGTTGCCGATCGTGAACCATGATATATAGAGCGTACCACATAGGATCTATAATTTAATATACTTCTAAACAGAAGAATAATTACTTATATTTATTTATCTTATAACATGTTTTAAAGAAAAAATGTTGTCTTCATTCAAAAATTATGATTAATTACGTTGAAAATTATTTCAGAAACAGCTTTTATGATCGTTTATATTAAATTATGAATTTTAATACAATCATAAACTTTTCGGCGTTGTGTTTCGCTACTCAATATGCAATGCTTCAAGAATTCAGCAGAAAGTGGGGAGCGGAACTGTCTTAATGGGAAACGGAGTGTCTGAACACTAGGTTCCCAGGTTTCCTTTACCAAGCCTACTATGGTGCTATTAAAACTTATTAAAACTTTTCAATTTTGTGTAAATCTTATTAAATAAATATTAATATCCAGACGTCTCTCTTATATCTCTTGAATTGAACTCTTTAGTTTAAAGACCTACCGATAGTTAAAAACTATTTTTACCATGTTTTCTACTGCGCACATAAATTTGCTTCAGCGATTATTCTGGTACTTTCTAAAGTTGTTCTTTTGTTAAAATACCAATTTATTCACATTCCATTATGCACTGTCACCGCGTCGCGACGATGCCTTCTTAAAATTGCAGCTATTGTATCTCAATAGGAGTACAAAAGTATAGTTCGTCAATGTTTACTTAGGTGCTATTCTTGACGGTCGTAAAAACAACACTTTCTGTTTTAATACTAAATATCGAATATATTTAACATGTTAGGGAAACCCGTGTTCTCATATTATTACATATTACTCAGTAAAAAATCTACTGTATGCTGTACCCTGCACATAGGAGGGTAGAGGGAACCTGAGAACCTGGTGTTAAACTCCGTTCCCATTGTAGACACTTTCGTCCCCCCTTTCCGCAAAATTCTGGAGGCATTGCGTGTTGAGCGGCGGAAATCAACGCCGCCAAACAAACAACTTATTGTGTAATTCTAATATTTTAATTTGTGTATAACTTACTAGAATTTTTACATCCTTACCAATATTTTAGTAAATTAATATTCTAGTAGGGCAAATTTTTTTTGCTGTATTATGTAAGTTCCTTTTTAAACCAGACTACTCTATATTTATTTTTAAAAAGTAAAAATTCATAAGTATATTTAATAATTATTGTTTTATTTACTTCTCAACTTCACAATGTATACCGTACATGCCAAGGTAGACAGAGAGAACCTGGGAACCTAGCCTTAAGACACTTCCGTTCCCCGCTTTTCGCCCAATTCTGAATTGTTCCTAATTTAAAAAATATATTTTTCGGACAATACTACTATTGTTTTAAGCAATATGATGTAATTTATTGTGCAATGAATAAACATACTGTCACAGCTGACATAATGATGAGTAATAGTTATATTAGAGCATTTCAACATATTAAAATTGACCTGTTCGATAAAATTTTATATTCTAAAATATTAAATTAAAAAAATTGACAAATTAAATCATCTTCACGCTGTATCCCGCATACAGCAGCGTAGGCAGAGGGAACCTAGTGTTAAGACACTGCGTAACCCACTTTCTCGAGTGGGGATCGAACCCACAATCGGCAACTGCGCAGCGATCTAAAATATTTATAGCTAAGAATAGGGAACTTGGTAAACATTTGCACCAAATCTGAATGTAATGTCGCCCATTTAAGAATAACCTTGGAGTCGAACATTCATATTTGTGATATTTAGAATTCACTTGCAGTCAATTAACATAAAGGTTGTCATAATAAATTATAATTTATCCTGATAAGTACAAACTCTACATTAAAACGTTTACATTAGGTTGTAATAAACATAAAATAAGTACATAGCAGAGGGAACCTGCGGAACTAGTCTCAAGACATTCCCGTTCCCCACTTTTCAGCGAATTTTGTAGGCATAGAGTGTTCTATTCCTATCACTCAACAGGTCTCAACGCCGCTCTTTGCCTAATTACCAGAGTTAGAAAACTAAATTATTAAATATTTTTATTTCATCGAGTGGATATCGAACTCACAACCTGTCGCGTTAACAGTCGTACATTTGTTCCACTGCGACTAAGGTTGGCCTCATGTTAACGCTTTAATAACAATAACATTTTCGAAATAACAATGAAACAATAACATTTTGATATAACGATATACATATATGTAACATTATTTGTAATATAGAATGACCTTATAAGCTTATAAACTTATACCTACGTATATTTCTGAACCGATACGCATATTATTCGTTACAGTATTCCAAAGCAATTTCTTGTAATTCGATTTTTACGCAGAAACACTTACGACGATCAGTAAATTTCTTAAGGTCATACGAACAACATTTAAATTGAAATGTTTCTGTTGTTTCGCATCGTTACTGGATTGCCTTTTCGCTTGTAATGAATCGAATGTCTATTTTATATGTTCTCAATATGTTTAATAACAAAGAGTAATATTGGAGGCAAGCGTGTGACTAAAACGCCTCAAAAAAAATCAACGGAAAATGGGGAATGGAGTGTCTTAAAATTAGGTTCCCTCTGCCTACCCTGTTGTATATGAGGAACAGCGTGAAGCTGACGATCAATATTCGCTTCGAAACTCATCCCATACAGCTAATATGATTGCACAATAAAATAAAAAAGCAGTTATTGATTATATCTAAAAATATAAAATAGCCTTGTCCAGTCATAACTCATTGTTATGGGTTTTTATAACTAGTCATTAAATCTCGTGTTGTGTAATGTATATTAATATGTCATTCAATTGCATTATAAAATCAGGTAAAGACCTAATCGGATACAGCCTACTTCTTTGCTAATACTCGCTTTACGTCATTGATTATATAATTATTTAGTTTAGATGCTTCTAAAACTATATTTAGTTATAGTTTTTATTATTAATTACTTAGGTGCTTATAAAACTATATAAAAGTTTATATAAGTGCTTTTAAAAATACATCTAGGCATCTAGAGAACTTGACAAGAGACACTTGCCCTTTTGCTTATTTGCCAAACAGATAAAAAATATTACCCATGTTACAATAAAAACTGGGTGAAATTGACGAAGTGTCCTTAATATCCATGGAAGGTCAAGGAGATGATTTAAGATAGAACTTTACTATTTCGTAGAATCCACTTTTCCTCCTATCATAGGTATCATTCCCCTACCTATTTATGGTCATGTTTATTAAACTATTTATAATTTAAAAAAAATATTATGGAATAAAAAAATAAGTGAACTAAACCGCAAAGGTTACTTGTTTTTCTTCATTCCTATAAATGTAACATTAGTGCTTATTTAATTGTGTCATATAAACCAAAACAATTGTATCATCAGTAAAATCGAGTATAATGACGCAATAACTTTCTCAGTATTTAAAATAACATGAAATACTATTATGATTTCTTAATCAGTCAACCTTAAAGTTAAAGAATAAGAATCACCAGTAAGGAATATTTTTAATAGTTGCCAAAATATGAATAAAAATGCTAATACGACCTAAAAAATAAATGATGTAGCAGGATTGGAACCTTTGGGATACAGTCCAAATCCTCAAATTCTTCCCCAGTTACGTCTGGCACTGTTTTTTTTTTTACAATTTTAATTATCGTTTTTTTTCATCTTGTTTATTTATTATTATCTTAGTTATTGTAATTATATAAATCTATATATACCAAAATTGTTACCAAAATAGAACATAATCGAGACACGTAGTATTTGAAGAGAATATAAAAAACACCAAAAAATATAAAAACCACTATACAATTAAAGTCAACATAAAGATAACACCAACAACCTGTTCTTTCACCGGATGCCGGATTTGGTGTAGTGATACGATATTCCTGTAATACGAGTCTGTTACGGCCTGATGGACCGCGCGGCGGTGTGGAGACCAGCGCCCTTACGCTTACAGTGAAATGGAGTGAAGCCTTTCCTGTGTTATTGATTCTGATATATGAGACGATGGTGTTTCCTAATTTATTGATTATTCTTCTATATAAATAATATTAACATCTATGTGATACTTCATAAGGTCATAATATACGCGTTAAGTTGCAGTAAGCAGATCGGGTTCACTCTGTATCCCGTATATATAAATTTAAATAAATATTTAATTTCCTCGAATGAGGATTGAATTCGCGACCAGGCGCGTTTATAGACACACACTTGCACCCCTGAACCACGACTGGCTTCAAATCTCTGGCCTTAAGAGCATGGAATTAGAATTATACTTATAAAACAAAATGAGTATGTTAAAAGTAAGCATAATCGGAAAATATGTACATGTTTCTACATGTTTCCAGGCAACAGTCATACACCAGTGCGCCGCAGTCAAAACAAATGCCACTTAAATCACACGGCCGGTAACATGATACTTTAATTTTTGTGCTGCGCTTGTCAAACCCACCAACGTGATTGTTTCCAACAATCGTACGATCGATGTCGTAATATGCGATTACTAATTAAAAATTATATTAGCTTCACGCTGTATCCCGCACACAGCTGGGTAGCCCGAGGGAATCTAGTGTTACGACACTGTTCCACACTCTCCGTTGAATTCTGCAGGTATTGCGTTTTGAGTGGCGGAACTCAACGCTGCAATTAAAATATAAATTAAATAATTCCTTGAGTGATAATCGAACCCACAACCAATCGCGTTTAAAGTCTGCGCTGCGCTACGACTGGCCATATGCGATGAGACAATGATATAGTCATGTAATTATTCGGACAGACAAACTTGTAGTTGTAATTAATATAATGGAATAAAGCCATTTGGGAAAGAGAGTTCGTTATGTAAAATAAAACAATAAAAATAAATTTACACTTAATAGCTCCTGCTATTATGTAATTTAAATATTAATTAAAAATTTTCATTATGTAATTTTTGAAATATTTTGTCTTTTTGTTTTTTAAGTAACTCAAACTCTATTTAAGCTTGTAGTGTAGTAGCAATATTTGTATCAATCATTTCATACTGCATTAGTGCAAACACTTACGAAACCTGATTTTGATGAATAATATGTTCGAAGATAAAATATGTTGTCTTTTAATGTCAATTAATTATTATTTATAATGGCGCATGTAGAGTCTTTAAAACTATACTGCAATGTTCTAGCATATCCATTTTAAGTAGCGTTTCTAATTTAGATTGCAATATTTCATACAACTTTTATGAAATCTCTTTCCTTCAAGACATTAATCCTCGGCCAAAGTATAAACTAGTCCACGTACGTGCCTTCCGTTGCAAACCGCCGGAGTCAAGGATTCTTTGGATTCCGATCCACCGGTCACTGCTCCGGGCTATGTCAATATTAATGATGAGATAATCCAGTGTTTGTTTTGAACTCTCCGTAAGTTTAGTGTTGTTTGTATTTTGTTTTATGGTCAATTGTTATTATGGAGCAGTAATAAAATTTGGTCATTTTAAAGATTTAGGTGCATTTAGCAACGTGAATGATATCCAATATTGAAATAAGGGTAGTACGGAGAATTTTCTCCCTTTGTTTAACCGCATGTAGCAGGGTAGGCAGAGGGAGCCTAGTCTTAAGATGCTCATCACTTTCATTAGCATTGCGTCTTGAGTGGCGGAACTCAAATAATATAAAGACTTTATTATTATATATAACAATATATAGCTATTTCTTAGAGATCTACAGTTTTAATATTATTAATTAATGTTTTTTTTTATAACATAAACTCAATATATTCGTGAAAGTAAAGTGCTCGCTGGGAATAACAAAACATTTTACTTATCCTAACGTATGTGTATATTCATATTATGTTGTAACTTGAAATATTTCGCAAGCCAAAGTGCTACAAGCGAAAGTCTTTAAGTAAGCTGGTTCCAAGACTTTACATAAAACAGCTTACTTGTGACTTCTTTATTTTCTTGACACAACCGTGAGAAACTATATGAATTAAAGATATTTAAGTACTCAAATATCTCTCACAATTGCTGGGTATAGCCAAATTTGTATTTTAAATTTACGCAATCAGTTACTTAATACTCTATCAGAAAACAATACATCATTATTTTTCTCATCTAAATTGTAAGAGTTATGTAGGCGAGTGAATGCAATCTAAAACTAATTTATTGTATAATGATTAATAATAAGGTGTGCGCTATCTCTCTGTATTTTATCACTCTTTTCGTCTCTATCTTCGTGTTATACAATTTTGTATTTTTTATACCATGCCAAGATCTAACTATCTTTATATAGTTTTATCTTATTTTTACTAATCAATTCAGAAAAAAACAACAGATATTTGTCTCGTTTGTCGTCCGATTTGTTAAATATAAATTGTGTTATGACATCGACAGAGCCTTGTTTTTTGCTCATTTACTTGGTTTAATTATTAATTGGTAACGGAAGTAAAAGTAACGAAAATTAGACAAAAGCGTGTTGTTGATTATGCAAAAATTTAGTAGGATTATTGGGCAGTTCATAATGTAAGACGTTTTTAAAAACACTTCTCTGAACATTTTCTGTTGAACGTATAACGTAACTAATTAAATTGGTAACTAATCATAGTTTGATAACTTTGATACTTATATGAACTTACATAGTGTCTCTACACTAGTTAAATTCATAAAACAGAATGAGACACTGTGCCATAGAACACTGAAAGTACCTGACAGTTCATTGGAATGTTATCTATGACCTAAAATAATATATTGCCTTATCATTTATATTGATACGCTCGCTTGTAAATACGAATTCTATGAATTAATAAATACAGTTGACTTTCTAAATTATCTTTTGTTTTTGTATTAAAAATGGTTTCTTTTTTCACCTTAATAATAAGATGAATGACGTTGATTTTGATCAGTCGACATGCAATGCCTAGAAAATAGAAAATATAGTTTAAATTTTAAACCTTTAACCAGCAGTGCCAGCCAACCAGCACTTATGTATATGTTAATATAAAAAAAAAAAATCTAATATTATTATGAAAATAAGGATCGGGATGTACAAAAAGTATCCCGATCAGGATAGGGGACGATTGCTGCTGAAATAATATAGCAGGCTCGTATCAGAGACGTGAGACGGACGCGCGCACGTAGGACGCTCTGGCCACCGCCAGTGCACACTCGGCTAGCGAGCGGAACACGCGTACTTACGTTTGCGGAAAAAGGGAACCTACAAAATATACAATATATAAACAAAATAATAAAGGAATTTACAAAAGGAAAAATATTAGAAAGCAGCTCTCAGGATTTATTTTTATCACATTATTGTTAATAACGTGGGATATTTGATTATATTAAGATGCCGGTCGAAACGAAAATTAGCTTTTCTGGTAAGTTTTCACGTTCCTTTTTGTTTAAAGTTTCAGAATTTTGTTGTTTTTTTCTTAGATTTAAATTGTAATTTTTAATAACCTTGATTTTAAGACCATATGTATATTCGTGTATTTTTTTTGCGCTTGCAACTATAGAACTTGTTTTCGGTTTGCTTATCGCTACTTCATGAATAATACATGTTTTTATTTTCTTATAATTTATTTAGTTAATATTGAATTTATTATTTGCACTTTTTACATGTATTTGTGTTGACAAATAAGTATTTATATGCTTAGTTCGCAAACTGCAGATTCTAAGGAGCCAATTCAGTATTTCATAACTCGTTAGTGGTGCTTAGAACTGCAAGTGCTAATTAATGTGAATTAGTAACATAGGTATTATAATTTGCATTGTTTCTCAATTCTTCAGTGAGGTTATTATATTAAAATATAGTTTATGGTGGATTTAATAATAAATTTACCATTTTAGTGATTATTATTTAAATCATTTTCAATGATATTCTATATATGTACATAACAATATGTTTTTAATCGCAGACCAGTCATAAACCAGTAATAAATTCTTGGACCTAATAGTGAAGTGGTTATTCCCACACAATGACCTAAAACTACACATTAAGTGAAAACCACACACAAAATATGGGTTTTTATTATAAAAATCAATAACGTAAAACGATTTAATTATTATTTTTTAATCTGAGAAACTTAGGCACTGTTTTACATGTATAAAATTTACATTCGATTTAAAAAAATATGTATACTATTAAAACAAGGACGTTATTTTTTTATACCTAATAGCAGTAGTACTAAGTGGACATACAAAATAAAAACAAAAATATAACAGTGTTGTACAATAGCCTATTATGTAATAGGTATTCTAATCACCCCTTGTCTCGTAACATTTTATATATTAATAGCATCAAGCCATGGCTATATAATAGCTAGGTGTTGATTTATTTAGGCGCGCTAGTGAACCTCCCTTGCCACTCTCCTTTGAACTATACCGAGCGCCCCCCCGTTTTATTAAACCCCCAAACGCCCTCTTGACACGAGCATTTAAGATTAAAGATTTAAATTTAAGAGGCACAGAGGCACAAATATGTGACACAACTGGTTGTGGGTTCGATCCTCACTCGAGGAAATTAAATGTTTTTTTTTTAATTTACATTTTCAATTGTGCGCTCTGGTGTCGAGGTAAGGTGTTGGCGGCGTTGAATTCCGCAACTCAACACGCATCGCTTCAAAATTCGGCGTAAAAATACGGAATGATTTTCTTTTTTAGTATTAATTACTTTGGGTTATTCTTGTTATCAATAGCCCATTATTGTAAGAGGCTTACCCTGACCCCTGCGCCTGCAGCTAACATTAGTGGTATTTAAATACCTTGTCCTTGTTTGGTGTTCTATCACGACTGTGACATGCCACACAGCCGTCAGTGTAACCGCATCTGAGCCTTATCAGATTTATACTGTAGTGTAGATGAACAATGATGGATAGTAAATGTTTCATTTGTTTCTAATTTTTCGTATTGGTTGAAAGCTTAATTTTAAATGCCTCCAGAATTCGGCAGAAAGTAGGGAACAGAGTGTCTTAACACTATTATATATATTATAGATATTTTTTAAATTTTATAATAGTTTAAATTATAAATGCTTAATTATACCGACTTGTTAGTGTGGCCGCGAGTCACATTAAAAACATTGACTGTGGTAAAAGCTAAAAGGGTAACCCTATAATATGATATCGTTTACACGACATACATTCAAGCATAATTAGGTACTATAGGTACCTATATGATGACAATTATAAAACCAAATATGGCACGCTATGTCTAATTGATGTTTTTTTTTTATTAATTCGTACAAATATACATAACAGGTATATAGACGATGGTAGTAGCTACTAGAGTTTGATGAGAATCATATAACTAGGCCCAGGTTTAGGTCCCAGGCCAGGGCTAGGCCCTTGGTTTTACTCTAAAAAGGTTAAGCCGTCCTTAACAAGCTACGCTAAATCGTGATTTTCTTAATTTTTCCCTATCAGAGATAATATTTTCACAGCATAATAATTCGCGTAGTAAAACATGTCACACACGTTCCGCTCTCAGCCTTACATAAATATTTACATCCGACGTCTTATCCTTATCGGAGATGCGCCGTTTGCGTCGGAATTGCTCGATTACTTCTCTCATCATTGTTGTCGTTCATCCGTGGTAGAACTGCAGAGCAGGTGTAACCTGCACAGGTTTTACGTGACTTACTTGTGTGATGTGTGGCCTTATCGCGATACCATCGAATCATAGATCCTTATTACGTATGTATAGTATGGTCGACGAGTAGTGGCCGCTATTAAGTTGGATTTTTTTTATTTTAATTATTAAATGTAAGAAAAAAATCCTAAAATCAGCTGCGCAGCCATCTACAGCTAACTTCAAGGCTTCCACTTGATGATACTGCAACGAGGTGTGATTTTAAGGCTAATATTGATTCTTTATAGCTGTTATTATTCATTTAACTAAATTAATTGCTTGCTCATTTTCGTCGTATAAATATATCAGTTTAAATAACCTTGGACGACAGTTTTGGATTTCACACGCGTACAATGTAGCGACATCGATTCTCCCGAAGCGTATCGACTTAAACCAAATGTCTCGGTGATCAATCCTCAAATAAAAGGTTATTTTTGTTTAGCTTTATCTAGTATATTTATAAAAGTTTTTTTTATTCTTTTATAAATATACTAGATAAAGCTAATATATTACTTCTTCTTTGTAAATATTCCTTTTATCACCAACAATAAAAAAATATCAATATTTGTTTTGAACGCAAACACTACATATTTTGCATCATTTTCCTATAATCGAAGTTAGCTATCAGTAACTCATTGGCGTATCAGATAATATTTATAGATAGATAAAAGAAATAGAAATGGTAACGATTATAAGTAATTCATCCATTAGTCATGATTGCCTCCATACTAGAAGCAACATAAATAGTATGTAATTAATTGCATATATTATTAATGCATATATTAATTCTTTTTGTGCATGGCGCCATGTTGCTTGTTACTAAACCTGTTTCTCCTGATTGGAACGCGAAGTTGTAAATGGTAAAGAATTACGATGAAAATCTTAACAAGGTGTTCTTGTAATTATCCTTTAAGGGTTAATTTATACATATAAAAATACAACTTTTGGTCAAAAAATGTTTTTGAACATCGCTGAGGTTTTGGAGGTGGTGAGATGATGTTATAATCGTAGGAATGATTATATTTTTTTGCCTATTTAGAGAAAATGGGATTTTAACTATGATTTTTCTAAATAATAGATATTATTAAAAATGTGTGAAATATTAGTGTTTTTATATAAGAGGTACGGAGTATAGTATAAGGTAGTTAGTTTGCAAGAAATATACTTTGCATAATATACATATATACAGTTGCTGCATTCCATTAAAATTCTCCATCACACGGGACTATGTTCTCATAGCTGTGCTCCCATGGGAAATCATTGTTATAAAATACAGCTTGCTCATTCGTAATTATTATCAATTTTTAACCGACTTCTGTAAGAAAAGGAGGTTATCAATTCGACTGTATTTTTTTTATTTATTTTTTTTTATATTTGTTACCTCATAACTTTTGACTGGGTGAACTGATTTTGATCATTTTTTTTTATATATAGTTTATTTAGTTCATGTTCATTTATTAATTTGCAATAGATTCGAATCTTAAACTACCATTATCTGGACTACCGCCAAACATAACTTTTTCTTCCATTTAAAAGTCTATCCAGCACGTTGTATACTTTATATTATTTATAATAGCCAGAAGCGCCGCCATAGCGTCTAGACTCTAGACTTTATTGAATATTCCCTGTGACCCGCCCATCCACTGCACTCTATTTCCGCATTTATTATCGAGCAGACGTACGTACTGTACTTATGTAATTAGCTAACAACCGGTTTGTGCTTTTGCCCTGTATTTAACAAATAGATTTGTCATTTATACTGGCTATTAATATATGTCTGTGTTGCCAGTATCAGTATTATCAGGTATTATATGTTAAATAATATAATTTGATGATAAATTATACATGTTGGTCCAAGTAGCTTGAATTATTAGGCTATTTCTAGCTTGAGATCTCGTTGAGTTGTGTCTAATTAGTTTGTAAGTGAAAGACTTATTACGTGACCGTATATTGCTATTCTAGTAATAAATAAAATTAAGATTGTAAATTCAGGAATAAATATACTTAAGTGGTATCAATATCTTCCTGTAATATAGAAGTTTGTGTTTCGTATGACCCAAAGGAAAGACGAGAGCTGATTTTAAAGACTATCTAACAGCCAACATACAGCATAGTTTAGTTGGGAGTGTAACAGGAGAAAAATATAACTAATATAAAATATATATATTATAGATAAATAAATACCGTAGGTGCATTATAATATCCATATTCTTTGCTTGAAATTGTCATATTTTACCAAAACAAGTGTTTTACGGAGGCGTCCAAATAAAATATGTAATAAAATACGTATAACAACATTTAAATATAATAAGTAACTGTTTATTTTGAGACATTTTTCCCACATATAGGCAGAAGTGGGTAATTTCAATAGTGACTTATGACGCGCTACTAAGGATTATTTGAAAACCCAACGTTTCAAAGCAGTAGTTTTGAGTTCATTGGCTTCTACAGGCTTAAATATTTTTGTTAAATAAATATTTTTTAAGAAATTTCTTCTAATATGGCTGATGAATATTATGGAATGTCAGCGTCGATTAAGATATCTATGTAGGTATATTAATCTAAAGCAAAGTTTGATCTTATCGAAATTATTTAACAGATGTTATTTCAATGTGAGTAATGATAGTACCAGGTTATGTTCGACTATAATATGACTTTACAATTTGTTAAACATTACAACTATTCTTGATTGATAATTCATACCCCAACTTAAACATATTTTTTAGAAGATTTTGGAACATGTTTTCAGCTTCTCGCTATATCTCGTATATATATAGCAAGGTAGGCGGATATAGAGGGAACCTAATTTTAAAACATTCCGTTCACCACTTTCCGCCGAATTTTTAGGCATTGCGTGTTAATTGGCGATACTCAATGTCGCGCTTTTGCCTTGCTACCAGAGCGAAAAAAATAAATTATTAACAAATAATAATTAATTCCCTGAGTGGAAATCGAACTCACAACCGTCGAGTTACAGTCAAACGTTTTTGTTATTGCATTTGGTGTATTTAGTACATTTTTTTTAGATGAAAAAGAACATTACTCTAATGAAGCCCGCATACAACTCAAAAACAAATTTTATGTAATGCTCACCATATTTGCAACGACACTACATTCAGGTGCCACAGTGTAAATTGCTTTATTGACTAAACACTTACGTCAGTGTCTCTTTAAGACGTGCTCACAAGTTCAAGGTAGACTGTTGGGGAACTCCGGTTTCTTATTTAAAATTATCGTTTGTTTATTGTAGCAGTGTAAGATGTTTTTGAAGACTTCTAAAGTCTTCCGAAGTCTTTTGCGTTTTTATATAATTTTATATAGGTACTTCATAAAAAATCGTCTTCGTCTATTATTATTTATATTATATGTTAAGCGATTTTCAAAAGAACGGAGAACTTTTATGGACAACCTTAAATGAAGGATTGTGCTTTCTTCCATTACCTTACCAAAAGTTACCACTTTCACAAATGAGGAAATAGGAAGACAGTGTTTCCTCACTAGGCTATATCCAGTAAAAATGATGTCAGTACTTAGTACTTTCCCTTATCTGGAACTAACTAATACCAGTTTCAACAAAGTATGTTGAAACAGCTTTAATGCTGTCATGTCTGTATACACCTTCTGTTGTGATACTATATACCGTTGACATATAGAGGCCCGCGTCTTTCCTTTTTGAGAACATATCCCGTCGTGTGAAGCAAGTACCTACTGAGTCACCGTGTTTACTTACATAAGTAAACAACGTAGTAATCTCGGACACGAGGCTTACTAAAAGCTGATAAAAACCATTAACAATTGTACCTTAAGAAAGAAGAAAAGAATCAAAGAAGTCTTCAAGTTAGAATCTATTTATATAAAATCGAAAGGTCACACACTCATCACGAAATCTCAGAAACTACATGTGCTAGGAATCTTAAATTTTGCATAGGAGTTATTTATAGGACATAGGTGCTCGCTAAGACGCGAATTTGCAATATTCGACTGCTAAGGGGTTGTTTTTTGGGGTTGAGAGTTTGTATGAAACTTCGTTACTACAACTGCTAGGAGTCTCAAATTTTGCATGGACGTCACTTATAGGACGTAGGTACTCACGGAGACAGAAATTAATAATAACGTAGTTCACGCAGGCGAAGCCGCGGGCGGGCCGCTAGTATTATTATAAAAATCTATTAGGCAAAAGCTAAAGTGGGAAACGGCGAGTCTTGACACTAGGTTCATACAGCGTGAAGCTGATAATAATAATAATCTGTTAGGCAACAAATTAACATTATTCACACGATATCGAAATCCAATATCAAATGGAATTCTCAGTTCTATCCAAACGTGTTTCACTTTAAATGCTATGCTCTTTATGCAGAAAGTCAAGGCTTCGTTCCCGTCTAACTTGAACCTGCATTTATCATTGCCTCAGATAATAATCTAGGCAGTAACTCGCGCAGGCTGAGCGCGTGAGGCTGAAACAAAGACGACTTAACGCTTATCTGCTACTTCGTGACTGTTATATTTCTCAGATGCCATATTCTATATAAAGCACTCTTTCGCGGAATGTGCTAGACAAATCATAACATAATTGTTATATAAACTTACGTCAAAAGTATTATTTCTTTCAATTAGATTCTATCTATGGCCATAGATTCTATTGTGGTAATCAAAGAAGTTAAACGGTTCTGACATTATATGACAAGTTGCTAAAGGATAAGAGACCGACGAGTTGTTCTTCTTAATAATAATAATGAGCATATAAATATTTTTTCCATAAATCTAAATATAGAAAAAACTGGTTTTATTATTTTTAAAAAAGTTTAATGGCCTTGACAAAAAATGTAGTCGGAATCCAGTTACTGAGCTCGCTAGCGATTCTCGTTCCCTTACATTTTCTATTTTGCCATTCGATCACCCGAGCCACTCAGCCGAAGAATTTCATTACGAGTGTCGATCTCTCGGCTCTCATTTCCTCTTTCCTTATTTCTCTAAGTTGCCTCACGTGCCTACACACTTTGCATAACCAAAGCTTTAAGTAAAATGTTTTAGAATTCTAATCATAACCATTTAGATAATTTCTATGTTCTATGAGGACAGTCCTGACAATGCCAAGCACAAAACGTGACTGTAAGCGGTGATGTAGAGGCAAAGCACGGCGTTGAGTTCCACCACTCACACAATGCTTCCAGAATTCGACTGAAAGTGGGCAACGGAGTGTCTTAACACTAGGTTCCCTCTGCCTATCCCGCTGTGTTTACAATTCAGTAATTTTTCTACTTAGCATGCTAATCGATGTATTAATACGACTCATTAGAGACCATTATCATAGCCGGGGCGATCGTGTTCAGATTGTCAATCACTGTTCACTCCATACTAGTTCCGTAAGGGCGCAGTAAATTGTTCTTGAATTATTCAAATGATATTATTATTATATACAGTTAACCGCTAACATTCAACGTGTCGATAGCGTGGCCTTAATCTGCGATGCAGCTCGTATAATTATATCAATCTATACTATCTATACTAATATAATAAAGCGGAAGAGTTTGTTTGTTTGTTTGTTTGTTTGTTTGTTTGAACGCTAAGATCTCTGGATCTACTGGTCCGATTTACATTGTTTTTATTTTGTATGAAAGCTGCATTCTTCAGAAGTGCTATAGGCTATATAACATTACATTGTACATATAAACTAATATATTTTAAAGTACTTTCTAATTTGACATGCAATTTATTCTGCCATGTTAATAACAACCATCGTCGCTACGCGACCGCGTTCGTTACCGCGTCATTTTGATATTCATCCTTATGAAAATAAATATAATAATCACTTTTAGCATTTTTTAGCAAATTATAGTTTACCGTATAACATTCTAATAAATAATTAAGGAGATGTCACTGATTCGAAATGACCTAGCCTTCGGGCGGCATAGTATGAGTATGAGCGACGCGAAAATATTCTTATAGTTCAAGCAGGCGTAGCCGCGTCCGGGTCCACTAGTTAGATATAAAACTAGTGGTTTCATTAAAATAGTTGCATCTTAAATTTTGCTTCTTATGCTCGATGACATGTTTTGAATTATTATATAACGTTGTAATTTCACAGCAAATAATAGCATGATTAAAATATTCTTTTATATAGGAAACTTATATTTGTTATCTATGAAATATATAATTAAGAATTAATTAAACTTTTTTTTAAAGTTCTTTCCAAAAATAAAATATGATCAGTAATTAAGGATATCACGAATTGTATAAATTATGACATCATCAGCCCTCATGTCCTAGATCCTAATTGTCTACAAATATTTTCCAGATATCATTGGAATATTTTAATATCATATATTTATCACTTATCATTGATAGTACGTAGGATTAGGATCGCGGTAGTCATATAGTGGCCAAGTCGGTCAAAGTATTTTGGTTTGCATTTAGTAGGTCTAGTACATCAATTAGCTCGCAACACTTCCCTGAAAAAAACTGCAGTATAAGAAACTTGATTTAAAAGAATATAGGAAGCGATTGTTTGTAGTTGTTATGTTGTTAGTTTTAATTATTTAAGTATTATAGTTGATGAGAAACCGTTTGATGCTGTTTTATTAACTGAGTACTAATTGCCATTGAAAATTGCATTTGCCTTGCAGCTTGTACTGCATCAATTGTCGTCAATCCCACATGCAGATGTATGATCACGAGAACGAACCGCGTAATTGTCCCTAATTGACAAAATTAATGTCTGTTCAACGGAAAAGCAGAAGTGATGTTCGAATTTATGATATAACTTGCATTTCAATCGAGGCTTCGCCCGCTTTAACTTCTTATATTATAGCCAAATTACAAAAATTGTAGCCTATGTGTTATTCTGATACATGAGCTATATAACTGTAAAGTTTCATCTAAGTCCGTTCAGTATTTTTCGTATGAAAGTGTAACAGACATTCATCTTTACAAACTATCACATTTATGATATTAGTATAATATCAACAATAACTTATATATTTTCAAAAATGTTATATCAAAACGTTTTAATTAAAAAAAGGGGATATTCGATTAATCTCATAAAAGTATGTCAAACTAAACGCGTAATATAGAGTGCGGTGCACAGATCGACTTCATTATATAAATTGAACTAGGGGACTGAAATATGTATTAGAAAATAGCACAGGCTAACAACTCTAGTTGAAGTCACAACAACGTTGACGTCATGTCATTCAAATTTTTATTTGCCCACTTGTAATACCTGACCGATTTCACGTATAGAATATCAGTAACTTTGTATGGGCACACGTATTTTAGCAATTGTAAACAACGCTATAATATGATATTTCGCGTAGATCTATTTCATTTTTTTCTACATGACGAATTGCTTATTACCATAACAATACCGCCTGTTTAAATATAATATGTAAATGTCACTTGGAATGTTAATATAATATAATGGTGTTCCATAAACTATATGCTTGAAAAATTTGTAGCAAAATAATAAAAACATATTGAAACTAACTATGTTTCGTATATTCGTAAAATTTTATATGTATACAGAAAGAAAGTTAAAAGTTTTACTAATTGACGGTTTTATCGATTGCACGACCTTGCAACATTTTTTTTCCCAACATTTACTTTTACACTTATACGGCCTTGTATATAGAATAGTCCGTGTATATAGAAAAAGTGTTGTGGCATTTATTGATCTGTATCCATACTTCATGTTTATTTAACTTTAACTATAAATCGATTGCATACACGTTGATTGAAGGACTTTTCTAGAAGATGACAATATTATGACATAATAAGCAATGTTTATAGCAAAGGCGGCCTTCAGCTTATGTTACATTATTATTAATAGAAAAAGTATATAATTCCACCTTGAACTTGGAGGAAAATGATGGTTGTGTTTATATTTATTCGACGTTATTATCTTTGTTTTATAGTTAATCTTGAGGCACATGAAAAGAAACAAGAAGCATATAATTTTTAATGGTTTTTTTATACTTAGTCTAACAAAAAATAGAGACAAGAGTGTCATATCTCCTATTTTCCTATATGACAGAAATTTCGGCTTACAATAGTTTTTCTTCCGCATAACTTAGTTACGTAGGTGTTTAGGGTGTGCGATGAGCCTCGCCAGCTTTACATCAGAGCTGGTAGTCACCAGGCCCACGCGCCATGACAAGGCCGGCCCGTTGCGCAGTTGTCGCAGATGATTAATCAGGCTTCGGGCGATCAGTGCCAGACCGGACATACACACGCCAATACAGGTCGAGTGATCTCGTCGTGTCGGTTCATCGATAATAGCAATAAAGCATTTGTTATCAACTATTTAAGCAAGTACTTTATAATTCTAGCGGATAATATTAAAAAAAACGGGTGTTAAAATTTATTCTTTATTAGGTATACTTAGTTTTAACAATATATTTTATTTAATAATTAATAGAAACGGTTTAATCTTAATCTAGCATATTAATAGTTATTTTTGATTTAGATGTTTGTTACTGAAGAAACTATATCTCTTGACTTAGGCTATAAGCGGTTTCTTTAAAAAAAGAATACAATAAAATATGACCAACTTTACTCTACTTTTATTTGCCAACAAAGTTTAAGGTTTATTTTTCATAAATATCTACGTGATCTTTCTTAATGTCCATTCGTTTTGTTATACCATACGCAACGTTATCTATTAGTGTTTATTATTAATATAATTTTTGTAACTTGTAATGTTTTTGCATGTTATATTTTTTTCGTTTCGCTTTATGTGTCTTTGTTTTGTTGTCATAGACGGCAGCTCTACGGACACATTGAGAAAGTTGAGCGACGATTCATCGAGAAAACATTTGTCAGGTGAGTTTCTATTATATATTGGATATATATATGAAAAGGACCTAAACATAAAAATAGGTGAATGTTATCTTTGCATGGAAACGTACCGAGCATGAAAATGCTTTGTTTTTCGTATGTTTATTACATCACGCCATTATTATATCTCTTCTACATACATATATTTGTACATAAATAGTGTTTTCAAATTACATTTTCATTATCACGCTTCTGCATGTCGTTCGTGGATCAGATTTAATCGAAGCCGACGAAGACGAAGTGAGCAGCAGTTTGCCCGAGAGACCACGTTCACGTCGGAAGGCATCTAGTAAGTTCTTTTGCTAATAAATTGTCAATAAAATACGCGTGGTACGAATAAAATAATTCACAAGCTCATTGGCAAATGTATATAATAAAATATTTTATATGGTAAAATGGTGGTAGATGCTTTGTGTTACAATGACTAAGGTGGAGGAACTGGAATACGTTTTCATGCCTAAGTACTATTATCAGCACACAATAAATAAAAACAATGTAATGTTCTAGTTCTAGACTCTAAACTAACGTTATTAATGTTAGAAATAAAAACAAACATGCATGCAACAAGTCTGTATATACAGTACAGAAATTAAAGGAATAGCTTAGAATTGTTTTAACATAAGTTTGTATTATTGAGTAGGAAAATTACATAACTTTTGCTTAAATACTTGAACATTGTTTAGTGTAAACAATAATAATAGAAGTCCGCCAACGTAAAGCTTCCATTAATTATTAAGTTAGAAAAACAACTAAGCTTACAATTAGCTCAATTGTTTTAAAGCTGACTATAAATCAATTTTGTCACTATTGTGCAATTTATAAGGAACAAATATAAATGAGACGCTATATCGTTTTTTATCGACATTAATTAATTATTTATTTATGTTGTTGTGTCTGTGTGAGCTACATTATACATTTGGTGTGAAAGCATGGTCGAGTGCTGATAGTAGTTGCTAATGCACGTTTGTGTGACTTGTGTGCGTCGCAGCTAGCAGCAGATCCAGCATTACCTCCATGGACGCGTTGTGGGAGAAGTACCCGAGACGTCTTAGCGAGGCCGGGCTGAGACGCTCCTCAGGTAAGTGAAACTGCACCAATTGTTCCATAGCAAACTTTGATTAAGCTACAATTGTACAGGAAAATTACCGATGTATTATTTTTAGACAATGACATCCTATATATGATAGTAACAAATTAAGTTTTTATTTAAAGTATAGTAATATTAAAAATGACGTAAATTATGTGGATTCTATAATGGAATTATTGTAATATTGTTATGGGACAATTTCATCTCTGGTATATGTTCATTTACACATCAACTCGCAAAACATACACAATTAGACTTGTATCTCGATGGGCTTTAAATGTACAGCTTTTTTCAAAGGGTGCATCATGTACTTGGTGATTGTACAGCACTTCAGTGTAGATTGTTCTCACATCTTCAAATGTCAAATGCAGTTTGTTCTTTAAGTGTCGCGAGGGGAAAGCTCACAGGTGCACCTCTCATGCAATGCTAAAACGTAGCTATATGCAAAATGGTATGCAAATAGTTCCGTAATGGCCGTTGCACTTACATCAGCCGTATTCAAGTGATGAGTGCATTATAAGTATGTGTAGAGAATAGAGAATGTGAGGGGATATCCATATTCAAGCCACTATAAATACAATCCTTTTACAGATTGTTACTTTCTTTGAGTAATTTTCTCTGTAGACATGTCGTAAGATCTCTTAACGTTTTACGTGTTTGTTTTAAGTAAAATATTGCAATGACATATTTCAGATCACAGTGTTGTTTTAACTGAGGATACAGACAGTTTTATAATTGGTGAACGTGTATGGGTGGGTGGCACAAAACCTGGCCAAATAGCGTACATCGGTGAAACACAATTTGCTCCAGGCGATTGGGCCGGCATTGTGCTGGACGATCCTATAGGTATTATTTGAACAAAACAAATATTTAACTGGTTTTATTCTTGTTTTTTTAGTATTTCACTTTGATAAATTAATATACAGTTATATAAATTAATATAAGAAAATTAAATAAAGAAAAATTACGTAGTAAAAATACATTTTGTAAGTTTTATTTGTTTTCAGGTAAAAATGACGGGTCAGTAGCTGGAGTTCGGTACTTCCAGTGCCCGGAGAAGCGTGGAGTATTTTCTCGTCTCACTAGACTCACTCGAGAGGCACTCATAATTCATGCACCGCATGATGCTTCACCTATTTCCGACGCCGGAAGTGTGTTCGAGCGCCCGCCCTCTGGCTCCGCGAGGCCCAGACGTACACTCTCTCCGAATGGTAGCGTACGAAGCGTTGTCAGCAGTAAGATGAGTAAGAACAATTCTTAATAGTAAATTTAAATATTTTTATTTAATTAATTAAATAATAAAAAATAATACAATCAAGTTTATAATTACTCTTTGTTAAATATTTTCTCATATCACGATTTTCTTGGCAATAAAGGAATTACACAATAATATGAGATGTATATTTTTAGATGCTTCCATTTCTACCACCACAAACGGAGATCTTCGCTTAGGTGACCGAGTAATCGTGTCAAGTAGCCGAGGCAGTAAAGCCGGCACCTTACGATACGTGGGAGTCACAGAGTTCGCCTCGGGCGTCTGGGCGGGTGTAGAGCTCGACGATCCTCTCGGGAAAAACGATGGGTCCGTCGATGGGAAAAGGTAAATCGTCTCGAGGAGTTCAGATCGGATGTGCAAAAAGCATCGAAACAGACTTTCATTATTTTTTTTAATTTTTTGTTTCATAACTTGTTGATATTTCAGATATTTCGAATGCGCGCCCCGCTTCGGGCTATTCGCGCCAATTTCTAAAGTATCCCGATCGCCGTCGAACCGCAAGCCGGGCGCGTGCGCCATCCACAGCAACGGGCGCGCCACGCCGCTGCGGCGCTCCAACTCGCGCGAGTCCCTCACGTCGCTCTGCACCTCCATCGCGTCCTCCCGCATCGGGGTGCGGCAGTCGGCTCAGGTAGGCTAGCCGCGCGCGCGCTCCGAGCCGCCCTCCCCGCCGTCGCGCTCCGCCCCGCGACCACGCGTGCCTCTCCGCAGCATCAGCCTCGTGGATAAGACTCTGCTGGTCAAAAATATCGAGTTAAATCGTTGCGCCCTGATTGCGTTGCCGCAGCCGCACGTCTATTATGATATCATATTTAGTAAGAAAACGCCAAAGTTGAGCGTGGCGTTGCCCAAGTCGTGGCGGTGCTCGGAGAGCGCCATGAGCCTCGGCTCCGGCAGATGCAGTAGCGGCACAGTCTCGCAGAGCAGTGCGGGCTGGTCGCGGGGCAGCGAGGTAGTGCGGTGGGGCGGGCGGCCGGGCGCTGTGACGCGCGCCAGCCGGGGGCCGGCTACGGACCTGTATGTGGAGTTGCCGCCGTCGCGCAATCACTTTTCTGGCTTCGGAAAGAGCTACCACTTCTCTTGCGTGTCCCCGTTCCAATTCACATATCCGTACGTCGTCTACATATGAATGGTTCCTACTTATATCGGCCATTTGTTTTACATTTAACTTTGTAGTACAAATATTACTCAGTTCCATATTCTCCCTCTATTTTGTCATTGCACCAGATAGGCCAGATTCCGTCCTCCACAGTCACTATCACGTAATATTTGATATTCATTGAAGCGGGTACGTGCAAGAGTAATGGTGCTAGTAGAAATTTGCTTTTGTTTGCATGTTCCAGTTGAATTTTGTTTGGTCTGTAGCTGGCACACCCTTGGTTTGGCCCTTTGTGTTAATTTCTTTATCATTACTTATTTTTCTTATCATTTAAGATTTCTTTTTATTTTTCATAAATCATTTTTGTTACATTTTAAATTTGCTTTTGAGGTGCTTCTAGCGTTTTTAGTTGGCATCAGTTATAAGACTGCAATAGTATGGTTATTATAATTTAACTGTGATATTACGTTTAAGAGGCCCCTTTCAAAGGGTTGTATCATACTGTAGACAAGTGTGAAATACCATCAAGAATTTCGCCAACAATTTAGCATGGTGTTGCTATTGACAATAACCATTTGCAATATGTAACTACGACTACAAGTTACTGAACTGATTTTTTATATATTATTTTTTCTCCATTATTATGTTTTGTGATTTTGACAGTATTAATCATATCGTTTACATTTTTTTTATTAATTTTTTGTTTGCATTTTAGTTGATACCGCACTGTGTACTAATATCAAGTGTCTAATCTATGTTGAATGTAAACTTAGATCTCATTTTACATATATTATTTCGTTCAGCATAGTTTAAAGTACACTAACGTGTTTTTGTAAACGTCAGTTTAAACTCAAGTTTAAACCAGTCAGTTTAAACTCAAGTTTAAACCGACGTTTTACAACGCACACAAGCGGTAGAAATGAGTGCGCTAACATGTGTTGTTTGTTCGCCGCATGCGCACTAACGTCACGTCACGTCACGTTTCGCACGTCACGTCACGTCGCAACACGTCACGTCACGTCGCGCGACAGCGGGCCGGTCCACGCGCGTCCTCCACCCCGGTGTCGGCTAAGAACGCGCTGCAGGTACAGTACCCCACTATCGCGGCGCGGTAGGCGGTTCTTCGTGTGTCATGCGTCAAAACTAAATGGTGTCACTATAATTGAAATTAGCAGTTTCACCCTCTAAAATTATTCTAATATTTTGTTTAATAATAATTCTAAAAATATAATATAATTTTAAATTTTTTTTTTTATATTTTTGAATGATTATTAACTCAAAAAAGTTTATTATTTAAATATTTAAAAAATATTTTTTTTATTATTCCTTTAGTTTCTTCTTAGTACAAAGAAGAGCGCGTAAGGATGTATATTTATTATTCATTAATAATGGTTAATTTGCTAATGTTTTAAGCATAGTTACACCATAGAGTTTTGGGTTTTGACGTTTAGCACACGTTTGTGCATAAGTTTCCTACCGCGCCCCAATAGAGGATTTCTATAATTTGACAAGTTATACTGCATCTGCAGCAAAATTATACGAAATTAAAATTTAAAGGTATGTTTTATTAGCATGTAATAACTGTAGTATGTATCTTACAGGCCATCTTTAAAATAATACTAAGAAATTGTGTATATTTCTACTATTAAGTTATAGAAAGTCTGTAGGTACCTACTGGATAATGTAAATTCAGTAAATGAACTGAATCAACATTGATTGTGTTTTTGCCTTTTTTTTGTCTGTTTTAAAGTGTTATACTTACATACTAAAGATTAACATTTATACATGAATATTTTTTTACAGATGATTTAATAAAATAGTTATTGTGAATTATCGCACACTATAGTACAAAACTCTGCTTATTAATCATGTTCCAATAGCCTTTAAGACATAATAATTATCATATATTCCAATGTGATCAATAGACAAAAGCTTAGCTTTGCTCTGGCAACACTGTGATATTATTTGATTTTCCATTTCGTGTTTATTTGCCATATTTAAAAAAAATTAAAGGTGTTTATTTTCGATTAAAATTTCATATTATATTATTTTATTATTTATTAAAAAAAAATCTTACCAGTGCCTGTAAGTTCTGATAATATTCATATTCGTAAGTTCGCACGTTACATTCCTTTTCGTAGGTATAAGTTTTTCTAATGTTTTACATTCTATAATTGAATTACTTAATAATCAAGTCTAATGTACTGTTTAGCGTAACTTTAGTATATTATAGTTCGTACGGATATTGATACTGAATGAACACGATTTAATAAAATATATTGGACGTGTTTTTTTCTTCCTTCTTTTCACCCTTTTACTATAAAAAATGTAAATAAATACTATCTAAACCTAATTGTGTTGTTTTATTAAACTAATCGCTGTATATTTGCTTGACGCATGTTTATGAAGAGATATCGATCAAAGCTAAATCTTATCTTTTACTATTCAAAAATTGGTAAAGGATTTTATGCTCTATGTGGGAGTGGCAAGGTTTAAAATGTTTATTACTTCTGTGTAAATTATAATTCTTTACCTTGCAATACATCAAAGTTTTAGCACTCGTATATATATATTCAGAAATTTAATATATTTTTTCAAACAAATTGTTTCCTAGCCTCTTGATAAGAGCTAAAACTATCTGACTGCTATCCAAGCGTGGGCTCATATCCTGCTGAATAATCTAAGTTTCAATGGAAACAAATGTCTGTATGTATGTAAATAAATAAAAGCTTTTCATTTATAAGTGATATATTTATGTTGATATATATAATAATTAAAAAATATTTATTTATATTACATAAAAGTGACCTGTTTTTGAAATTTATATGGAGCTTAATTATTTAACCTGCATCCTGCATTACATCTACGTATGCCGACGCAGATCGAGGGGCAGAGGGGTTGCCTATTGGCAACCTTCCAAATGCACCAAAATCAACTTCGAAACGTGGTTCATTCTGTCTGCTCTCAAAATTGATTCAAACTCTATAGAGGGGAGCGTGGAATTATTTATTTATAAAATGTACAGAGGTGATGGGTTATGGGAACGCTTGGCATATAAAATAATAATGGAATATAAATAACTATGTACAGTTAAAACTGAAACGCCTATTAGTTAAGTAATTATTGTATATAAATCTACAATTTCTTAAAACAATCTTTTTGCACTTAAAGACTTGATGGTTTTCATTTAAAATTCGTTTTAAAGCAAACTTTTTACTTTGTTTTATGAGAATTTAGATCGTTCTCTAGAGAGCTTACTCTTTTTCTTTTAAAGATTTCCTTTGCCTTTGAGCGCTCGCCGTTGTACGGTTATTTCGTAGGTACTTGAATACGTTTTTCTTGCGGCGTTTTTTTAATTTCGTGGCACAGTTTTATAAAAACCTAGTTCTTAAATACTAGCCGAGTATTTAGTTAAGATTAAATGTCAGATAAGGTATTTTATTAGGTATGGCTAGGCTTATGGCTTTACTGCAGTAATAAAACTATTTTATTTCATACTAATGAAAGTATGAAAATGTCAAAACTATGATCGTAAAGACATTTTTGACTCGATATAATAAGTATAAAATATATATACTGTATATTTTAAATATTCGATCGTCCCTTACTTAACGGAGTAGACATACTCTAAGTTTAAAACACCCGGTTATTTTACTTTGCGAGTCTCTTGGAGACATTACGCATTGAAGGCTGAGTGGGATACCGTCTGTATGTAAATGCGATGGTTGTGGGTTCGAATCCCATTCCGGGGAATGATTATATTTGTATTATAAATTTGGGCTCTCTTGTCTGTATATCTCGTGCCTTACTAGTACTACTCGATATGCAATATCTCCAATTTGGGACAAAAAGCAGGAAACGGAATGTCTCGATAGTCGATACTAGGTTCTACATACCCACCTATGAGGGAAAAAGTGCGAAAGTAATGTTAACTAAGCAAACGAATGTGTATCAAAAAAAAACCACATGAGGCAGTTCCATATAATAAAAAAACACAAAAATACATTTTTTCTACAAATTTTACAACTTTATAAATAAATTATAAAGAAAATTAGTAGAATATTGTTAACCAAAAACACATAATTGTAGTAGGCGGGTGCTAATGTGATACCATAACGTCTGTCCTTTTGCGCGGTCGAACGACTCAATTCTGAATAAGTTAACGTTTGAGACTTTAGTACCTTTTCCTACGCGCGTATACCTACCTAATTACTTATTACCATATTAATAACTATGCGCTCATTTGTTTACTATTTCAAAACATACTAAAATATGGTTAACATAACCACCTTATTTCTTTTTTGGAGACCAATTAAATGTATTTTCTTATATTAATATTCATAATAAAGATCTGCCTGGTATTACTCAGAAGCCTTTACATAAGCAGATAATATCTATTAACCCAATGAAATTTTCATTTAAATCGAATGAATGATTCCGTTGAGAATAGACGCATAAATTTTAAGTTAAGTAATTATTTTAACTAGAAATGAGGGGTGAAAAACTTAAAAGTTATAAGTTAATAATTTAAAAAATAGATATATTAAAAGTAGAGACCAAAATGGTTAAAGGTATATAAAATAAGCTAAACTAAGTCGATAAATAAGATGTAGATAACATATTAATACAACGTAATTATCCTTCATTTTACATTAATTTCAAAAGAAACAGATTCTTTGAAATAATTCTACAATATCGATACGTACGAACTCATTTAAATTAATAAATAATCAATAGTCGAGCGTAAATTTAAAACACGTCTTACGTAAATGATAATTAAGTGCCAACAGCCAATTCGCGACGAGGCGACATCCAACTTGTTGTGTACTTACTTTAGCATAGATAACAAAACAGATACACAGTAGGTAGGTACTTATTCTTCAAACATGCGATATCAATGGTTATTTATATTCAAGGTCGTATGACTAATTTGTGGTAAATACCTACCTGTATTACCTTTAGACTTATGAAATCTTATTATTCTTAGTTATTTCTGAATCGCAACCTGTCTTTGTTTATTATTAAAAATGTAAAACAAGCGATTGTCTATTTTTATTACATATCTAAGTAATTGATTAAGGTATTGATTTGTATTGGAACATGATTAATGGGTATTTCTAGGAATCTAGGAGCAATTAACTAGTCACTAGATATTCTTTGTCAATTATTTATCGTTAAAATGTAATATATAATATATGAAAATATTTGATGTACAATACTAATTTAATACAATATAGGAACTCTTAAGAGAAAAACAGCAGCATGTGGAGCGTCTCATGCGAGAACAAGAGCTCGAGAGGGCAGAGGTTGTCAAAGTTACAATGCAAATGGACCGCGTTGAAACGTCTCTTGCACAGGCCAAGAAAGAAGCGACACAGGTATTACTATATTTAAAATCCAAAAATTATGAATATCCAATTTTTAAAAAAGCGAAATCAAAAAATAAAGCATTGTATCGGTAATTAATTAAATTCAAAAAACTTTAAAAATTTTCAGGCGAACAACGAAAACGTGAAATTGAAAGCCGAACTTGATAAACTCAACAAAATGCTTGAAGACGAGAGACAGAAAGTCGAGGATCTCATGTTCAGGAATGAAGAGGAAAACATTAATAAAGAAGATTATAATGTATGTAGTGCAAATATTATATTATATTTAATTCTACTAAGGTATTGTTAATTTTTTAATTTATTCATATAATTAATTATGTGTTAAAATTTCATTTTTCAGAAATACAAGGAGGCGATGGAGGTATGTATGTACAGTAAAACAAGTGTTCAGAAAAGGAAGTATAGTAGTTTCATATGGACAAATACTTCAATCAAAAATTTTATGTACCTACTACTAAAGATTCATTTGGAAAGATTTCAGGCGACACCAACATTTGAAATTTAAATAATAAATTTAACTAGATTGCTTTCTTGATTACCTAATGTATAGAAATATTAATGTATATGAAACGTACATCATAGTTTATTATTCATTTAGTGTCTAAAGACAATACTTTTTTGTATAATTAATACACTAAATTTAAATTAATTACCAAATCTTCTACAATATTCTAGAAAGAAAAAGAACTGCGCGAGAAACAAATTCGTGAGTTAGAAGCGGAGGTAGCCCTTCAAGTGGCCCGCGCCGATACCACGTCGGCAGCGCTGCGGGCGCTTGAGGACCAGCGTACCAATGAAATGACCGCTCTGGCGGACCAACATAAGGAGGAATTAGCGGCTGCTCATAGTAAGTTGTTGAAGTTTTATGATATTTGAAAAAATGATACTTTTTTCAGCTTCGTTCCTACATATAACTGGGTGGGCATAGGGAACCTAATGTTTAAACTTTCCATTTCAATTGGTTACCTTGCTTTATATAGTTCTTGTCAGTTAGTACTGACTTAGTACTGTACTTAGTAGAGTAAACAGAGAGAACAAATTATTTATTAAAATACTCTGGTCTCCAGTATCATTACATTGCATTTTGCTTAACAGTAGTGCTTCTTTCGTTTATATTTTTTCAAGCTTACGTGCCAGTGAAATGATTAGCCTTAATATCAAATTAATATAATTATAATATTTCTAAACATGCTACATTTTTTTTTTATTTTCTAGCTTTATCTTCTGAACTACAGAAGTTACTGGATGAAGCGTACGACCTACTAAAAGAAAAGGAAAGTGAAAAGGATTCTCTGGGTAAAAGTATGTCAGATGAGCTCACTAAAGTAAAAGCCGAGTCCGAAAAGGCATTAAACGAAGCAAGAAGTAAAATAGCCATTGCCCAGACCGAATTTGAAACGCAACTCTCAGTTCTAAACGCTAAGCTTCAGCTAGCCGAGTCCAAATTAGAGACTGAAAAACAAAATGTAGAAAGATTAAATAAGGATAGTAGTCAGATAGTTATAGATCTTAATAGTAAATTGACAGCGCTTCAAGCGGCTGTTGATGATAAAACGCTAGAATTAAATAAAGGTAAGTTATATTTTATTCAGCTCTATGCTTTTTCCCGTAGGATAGACAGATAGTACATTTCAAATTACTACATAAAATTATTATTTCTCTCTAAAATATACAAATAAGTAAAATCCTAAAAAACTATTTTTTTCAGTTACGGGTGCAAGTAAAGAACACGAAGTCATTCTTAATAAGGAAATAACTAAATTAAAAATGGAACTAAGTGCCAAAGTGCTTGATATAGAGCAGCTAGAGGATAATAAAAAGAAACAAGAAACATCATGCAAAGAATTACAAGAAGAATTCGACCGAGTTAAAGAAGAATTAACTAATAAAGTAAATGAATATGAAATCTTTTTAAACGAAGCATCTCAGCAAGAGGAGAAAAATAAAACTGAAATTATGAAATTACAACAAGAACTTACTGCTAAAACAAAGGACTATGAAAAATTACTCAACGAATCCACAGACTCTACAAATAATAATGACAAAATAATAAATGAGTATAAGCAAACTATTCATGAGCGTGATAAGGAAATAATTAAGCTAAAAGACGAAATTGAACAGACAACAGCCAGTTTCAATATAAAACACAGTAAAATTGCCGAAGAACATAAAAAGGAAATCGAAGACCGTAATTCTAAAATTGAACAATTAATAAAAGAAATAGAAAATCATAAACAAGTATTAGATAAGAATAAAATCGAACTAGATGCTTTAAACACCCAATTCACAATAAACGTCGATGAGTTGAATGCATTGAAAGAAGAAAATAAGAAATTGAAACAATCTTTGAATGAAGTTACTGAAATGAATACGGAACTTAAAGCTAAAGTGGCGCAAATGGAATTAGAAATAGGTGAACTTAAACGACAACTTAGTAGTACATTAGAAAAATGCGAGGAAATTCAAAATTCTAAAGAAAAAGTTGAAGCGGAATACATGAATCTGACTGGTCAAGCGACTGACTCCAACGAACAATTTAATAAATTATCTCAACATTTAAAAGACTCTGAAAAAGAATTACAAGAATTGAAAGATAAATATAGAGAAGCTACTAACAGCTGTGGCAGGATTGAGCAAGAGTTTAAACAAAAAATATTTAAAATTCAAGAAGATTTCTCTTTAGAAAGAGGGCAGCTAGTTAGATCAGTTGATGAAAAAGTTGATAAATTAAACATGGCGGATAATAGAGTAAAAGAATTTGAATCACTATTACATGACACGAGCAATCGCTTAGCGGAATCAGAAATTCAGAACGACAAATTGCTTGATGAAAATTCTATATTGAAAAACGAAATCGAAAATCTCAAAGTAAAAGAACAAGAAATAAATAATGAACACGACGCCATACGAAAGAAATTGGAAATAGATATCGATAGGTATAAGGAACAAATATCATTGTTAAAAGCAGAAGGAGCCACTTCTGAAGTTAAGTTAATGGAAAAAGTTGACCAATTGACTGAAGCTCAAAATGACTTAAATAATAAGTTAGAAGAAGCTCGTAAACACGAAGACTCCCTTCAAAAGATATTAGATGACATGACAACACAACTCAACGTTAAGAAAGCGCAATATGATAGGGAAATGAATCAATTACATACTGAATTAGCTACAGTCAACGATGAATTCAAAGCACATAAGCTAGAAGAAACTGAACTTACAAAATTGCTTGAAGAAAAACAAAATAATATTAAGGAATTAACATTAAAACTTGAAATGCTAGAAGTAGATATCAAATCTAATGGGGAAATGATAATTGAGAAAGATCGTCAGCTTACACAACTGAACGAAGAATTAAATAAAACTAGTGACATAAAAAATAAACTCGAAGAGCAGCTAAATAAAACGAATATAGAAATTACTACAATAAAACAACAGTACGAAACACTCTTAAACAATTCTTCAACGGAAGAATCATTATTAAAAGAGCAGCTAAAACAATTCGAAATATTAAAGACCGAAATGGCAGCTATAAATAACGAAAAAACAATGTTAGAGCAACAATATAATGAAACGTCCAATCAAGTTTTAAGTCTGAAGAATGAATTAGAGGAAACGAATAAAAAATTACAAGAACATGTTACTAATATAGATCAATTAAAGAAAACAGTCGACGAAAAGGAAAAAATCATTAAGGCGCAAGGTGAAAAAACTGATAGTGATTCAAATAAAAGCGTGCAACAGGAAGAAAATATAAATAAGCTTGAAAAGGACATCCAAAAGAAAAACACTATGTTAGAACAAAAACAATTAGAATTAAGTAAATTGAATGAAACCCTCACTGAACAAACTATAAAAACTCAAGAGTCCATTAAACTTTTAGAAGTCGAAAACGCTGATTTAAAAAGGAAATATACAAATGAAGTTGAATCTCTAAGTACAACAATTAAAATATTAGAAAGTAATCTGGAACAACAAAACAAGCAATTAGAAGAATTAGAACAAACAAAAGAAAAAGTAAATGACTTGCAAGAATTATTGACTAAATCAGATAATGATATAAAGAAGCTAACAGACATAAACAATGCACAGAAGTTAAATTACAACGATCTGAACCAAAAACTGCAAGAAACCCTCGACAATTTTAAAAAAGAAAGTAAAATTGTCAAACACGCCCTCAAAAATGAAATACACGAATACGAGAAACAATTGCAAGAGTCGAAACAGAGAATAGCATTAGAATTGGAAAATCAGAATAAATTACAAAATAAACTCAGTGAAAGTGAGAAGAAAGTTCTAGAATTGTCACAGAAATTGGAACTTTTAGCCGTTCAGCAAAATAACGAGGGAGGAAAAGATGAGCGGTTAGAAAAGCTAACATTAGAATTACAAGCAGTCAGACAGTCCGGTGTTGAAAGTTTAGCCAATAGCGAAAAAGTCATAGCTAAACTGAGACATGACGTAGATAACAATATTAAAGATATAAATAGTAAGAATCAATTAATATCGAAGTTACAGGAGGATCTCAAGGTAAATGAAATTAAAATATTTTTTTCAAATTATATGTTAGTATTGCTAAAAAGTTTACTCTATACAGCTTACTTGATTTTTCATAATAATTGATATTTTCTATATTTTTTTATAGAGTCAAAAGGCCAAAGTGGAAGTTGTTGAGCGAGAAAAGGTTATATTGCAAAAAGAAATGACAACAAAAGGACAAGAAATTAGGGATAAAAATGATAATAATGCTATGGGTTTGCTGGGCCAAGGAGATGTTTCACAAAAGTTTGTACATTTATAATTTTAATATTGTAATTATAATTTGATGTATCACTATCAATTTGTTTTCGTATCACCAATTTATAAAATATTAATATAATAATTGGTGATATGGTAATATTGGTATATGCAATAGGATAACGTCGGATTGTAAACACGACGGTTCTGGGTTTTATTCCCACTTCCATACTTGTTAACACACTGACTATCTTACTACATGCTTGATACAGCGTGAATCTAAAAAAATCACACTTATTTATGTATCAGAAATAAAATGTTTTAAATATAGTGATTAAAGTAAAGATATAAAAGATTTTTATTAATATAATGAATATTTTTCATTTGCATACAGTATAGAAGACAAAGAGATGCTCGACGGGCAAGTGAGCTTCCTGAACTCTGTGATAGTCGACATGCAACGTAAGAACGAGCAGCTGCTGGCGCGAGTGCACGCGCTGGAGGGCGCCGCCGTCACACCTGAACCGCCTTTGACGTAAGACTAATTAAATTATGATTTATTTATTTTATTGCTTTACGCTGTATCCCGGTTGTAGCAGAGTATTAAGACACTGTTGCCCACGAATTACCCAAATAACAAAACATAGTACATTTCAATTGAGGTGTGAGCCTCTTGTCTTATTTTAAGAGTAAGGAAATGAGAATAATAAATTTTCCCTAATGGGGAATCAACCTTACAACAGTCGCGTCAGGCGCGCTTTATAGTTAGGCGCTGTGGCTGCGCTACGACGGTCTCATTCTATCGTTTCATTTACCGTACACCTTAATCAATTTACTGTTACTTAATAGAGTTCATAAATTAATTGTTCCAGCAACGGGCGCAAACCTCGTGCAGTGGCGCCTCGCCTGTTTTGCGACATCTGCGATGAGTTCGACGCCCATGACACCGACGACTGCTCGCGACAGGCGCACGATCCTTCCCCCACCTCCGCGCCCCCAACTGCCGGGTCTCCTCGCAAGCCGCCGCCCCCGCCGCGCCCCTACTGCGATATATGTGAAGGTTAATATTTTGTATGGAATATGACTTCCCTCCTCTGTCTAACCCCCGCCCTGCCCCACTTTGTAAAGAATTCATGGCAAACCATGCCAAGTGTGTGATGTCTTATAAAGTTTTATACATGAGCATAACACTACATGTCATCATATCATGCCAAAACAATTAATGCAATATTGATGAAGACTATAATATTTCTCAATGTACTCTCTAATATAAAAAGAAATGTTCAATTTGAATTAGTAGTTCCTGAGTTCAGTGCATTCTACCAAACAAACTTACTATAAGACGAGAGTATATTTTACATTGAAACTTATTTTTTTAATGTTTCAGTGTTCGGGCACTCTACTGAGAACTGTGATGAAGAAGAAACTTTTTAATACCTATTTATTAAATTTAGTTGTAATGTTACCGTTGTTGCTGTTACTTGTTTCTTTTAGGTATTTATTGTTTACCAGCAAGTGGTATTGTTTTATTAGTTAATAAAATGTAGCTAAATATTTGTACATAAGGAAAAAACTTTTAAGTTATTTTAGCACGTTTTTAATGGGCAATGGTATCAATTCTCTTGTACATTATCTGGACATAATGTATACTGAGAATGTGACTGAATTCGGCACAAATCAATTTATTTCCATCACAATCATGGTTTTAACATTTCGTTATTCTACTTCAATTTATTTTAAAACATCATTTGGATGTTTACAATTTTGTAAAATCAGTAAATTGATTTAAGATAATTTTTTGTTGTTTTATTTAAATACTAACATCTTGTAACCTTTTAACTTTTTTGAATAATACTAAAAACTTATTTCAATTAACATTACATATTTATGATTGATTGAATCTTTAGGGCCAAAGGGAAATGGATATTCTCAAAAATAAACAGCATATGTTTTTAATTATTTTTAATTGTTCCTTAAAAATGATTTTTTTCTTATAATGTAAGTTCACAATATTCTTATTATGGTACCACAATCTTGTAGAAAGTATTAGGGAGTTTCTTGTATGTGTTAAATATCAAAATTCATCAATTCTTCTAGTCTAAGCCATCCTTCTTTTCTTTTATTGCTTCCTAAAACACAGAGTACATATATTTTGCATGTAAATTAATTATGAAGTAAGAGTAATTTTTATAAGTAAAAGTACTAAACAGTAAAAAATCATAAAATCTAATTTGGCAGCCATCTACATCTAACTTCAGGGTGGCCATAAGTTTTTGACCGTACTGTACTAGATCCTCTCTGCATTCACAGCTATACAAAAAAAACCAGAGCAGTAACATAAGAAAGTATACGAATAAGATTTCTAGTCTTATATATGACATTACTGAAAGAAATATAAAAATTAAATTAAAAACACTACAGCAAATAAAATAAATTTAAAATCAAATTGCAGAAGATATAGTTAAATTTACCTTAAATCTTTCTTCAAATAGTGATAGCTCTGATGTTAAATCTGTAATTGCATTCATAAATGCTTCTTGTGGAGTATAGTCAGAAGTGGTTTGAATCCGTAAAACAAACTTGTGCTCTAAAGGATGGGGCACTTTGTATCCCGCAAACAATACTTTTGGATCTTTTAGAAGTTGACTGAAAATAATAAAATATAAATACATTTATTTAAACCCGTCCTGGTGCAGGGGCACAAGCATGTGACTGTCAACGTAACTGGTTGTGGGTTCGTGTCCACCTGAGGAAATAATATTTTCATATTTAATATTTTACTTCTTCACTCTGGCGTTGAGGCAAAAGGTCATTGTCTGTTTAGTTCCACCAATCAACATATAATGTCTCAAGAAATCGGTGGAAAGTGGGGTGTCTTAACACCAAGCTTCCCTCTGCGGATAAAGCGTGAAGCTGATTTTTTTTTCTATTTTTGTTAGTACAGCTGATACTTGTGTAATATTTTGCAACACAAATTTACTTACTGGCGAATCATATTTCCTAATGTATGGTCTTCTTTGTTTACAGTAAATATAGCAGCATTAGTAACTTTTGTATCTTCCTCCTTTTGAACCCTTTAAAAATAACAAAGTATAAGAACATCGTTGGGGAGAGAATCAAGTTTAATTTGTTGTAAAACAAAGTGAGAGCTTACTTTTTTTCTCCGTCATAAAGCAGAAATGATTCGAAGGTGGGCGGTGCGTTCATTGTGACAAGTGATTTTTATGTTTTTTTGTTGTAGCTATAATTAATTTTACACCGAATTTACACCATTCAAAAATAACCTCCGTTCAGTAAACCAAAAGTACACAACACGAAAACGTCACTGTGAAGTTTTAGTAAACGTCAAATTTAGCTAACAGCACTTCATTATAACCACAGATACTATAATATTACTAAAGATTTATTTCTTTGCTCTTGAACGCAAGGAAAATGTAGAACATTAAAAAATTAAATAATATGGCACAAAAATCAACTGGATAAATATAATATATTAAGAAATTAATCAATAGAGTAAAACTGTCAATAATACACTAATAAGCTTTCAATTGATCGATTTAGTTGATATGGATTAAGTTTATTCATTTGTTTTTAAATATAAATTTAAAATATTATATGTAAGTTGTCTTCGTCGACCACATATTATGCATATAAATTGTTAATCCGACTTGAGTAAAATACGCTGTCTAGGTCATAATTAAATCACATAATCCATATTCATAGCCACCTTAAGGTTTCGTCTTTCACCTTTTTGCTGATATTATTCGTTATTATTTTAATTTATAGGTCATTTTTACATCCTGATAAAATCATTGAATAACTAACGTGTGAGTTTTACTCTCTTTAGTGAGGAGGGATTATTAAATATTCATTTAGTGTGTGGCCTTCTCTGATTTCAGTTGTCAATTTCTTGAAGCAATTTATAGAACTTGGAGTGAAATAAATAAGCGACCACCTTCTAAGCAAGATTCAGTAGTCGCGGTTGCGATTACATTTAGTATAGGTAAAATGTCCAGCAAATATGCCACTCTTCAGTCTACTAAGCCCGCTAGTAAATCAGGCCCTATTATAAAGATATAGAAGTAAAATTAATTAATATTATTACAGTACCACGTAACAAACGTAAGCGTGTCAATAAAGGAGGATAATAACAAACACAGTCACAGCAGAAAACACCGTTTATTTTATAATTATGAGAAAATTTCAGATTGATAACCTACGTACAGAATGACTATAAAACCAATCTAACTTGAATTTTACAATGCGTGTCCAGAACCTCACTGTTTAATAATTCGTTAATACATTATTTTAACCATAATTAATATTCCTTTACAAGATTACAAGAAATTTTCCATAATGAGGGATTATTTAAATATTCAATTTTTTATACAATATAAATATATAAACAAAAAACTAAGAACATTTCTATACTATTTTAACAATTTTGACTAAACTAAACATGTATAAAACAACAAGATTTAGGTTGTAGTTTTTTTTTTGATATCATTCAAACGTGACATCGCCCAAGGTGAAGCAACATCAATAGATTGAAAGAATAAAGCGCGAATTCGAGAATCGTGAAGATAATAACACTACAAATTGATGTCTAGCGACACTACCGTCGGACGTCGAGGTTTATGACCAGGAGTCCTCACCTTACTCATATAGACAAAAAGTTAGCATCGCGTACTGTACAATTCCTCGATAGGAAATGTCAATACTATTTAAGTTAACGAATAAATCTCACGATATATGAACGTTGCACCATAGAGTGATCACGCACGAATCGAATTTATCAAATGGATTTAATAATATAAATATGCTTATAAATATATGCTGAGTGTTCGTTGTCCCATAAGTTTAGAAAGCAAAGAACGATATTTCAGAAGATTTAGGTACGATTTCAAGTCTTCCGATATGGCTACAGATTCGAATAAGACAATTGCCATTACAATCGCTTGTACAAGTACAACACAGAGACAGCTCAAAACTTCAAGAACAATAGAAGCATATTTATTTAAAATATCGAATAATCAAAAATAAACAATAACTAAGAATGAAACAGCTCGATAAACACTGATTTTTAGATTACTTTAACACTTACTATCTATTTTCTGTTAAGGTAATAAAACGCTATAAGAATTGACACATAAGTATATAAACTATACTAATTGTGTACTTAGTTATACAAAATTAGCAATCCAGTAACAATATGCATACTATTGATTATGAAAATATCTATGTATTACGATATTATCATTTTTTATTAAAACACCATGAAACAGCGTGCGGGAGTCGTTGACGTCTCGACGGCGCCATTTTGTTGTTATACCTGGCCTGTCATGGCGGATTTACAATGAGCAACGCGGAGGAAAATATACTACTGAAATAAGAACATTTATCAATTGTAGTGTCCAAAAATCGACGGTAATCAGAAGGTATTTGCGATCTGAACAGTAAAACAAGAAAAAGTCCAAGCCATCGAGCACGCCAGGAATCCCCCGCCGCCGTATTTGAACACGAGAACTTCACTTACAGTAGGTATACACTAGTAACAGAAGAGTATAACTGCGATTACGATTAAGATTACCGGATTAAGAGATCAATGAAAGCTGACTAGAATTTGTGTCATGACTACATCTAAATTTACAAATGAGACAATAGCGGGCCCAGCCACGCCGGGACCCTCGAGACTTGGAATAAATTGTGCGAAAGTACGCGTCTACACCTATAAAAGTCGACGGACGCATCGCGAATTATTAAATATACTTATTTGGTGTCAGGTACACAGCCTCTCGGCGAGGCCGTTGCATATACGCTAAACACGACGAGTGAACGCACCTAGCAAGAGGCGCAGAGGCGCAGAGGGCGACGCGTGAAGGAACAGCGGGAACGGTGGGAAGCGGCGCGAGACGAAACAAGCGAGACAATTGACTGGCGAATAGAGACATGCGAGTGACCTCTCCATAATAAAGCTAAAGAGAAAAAGGTATCACCTAGTTTCTCTACTATTACGAAGGCAACTAGATGAAATTCTACTCTTAAGGATAAAAATCTAATTAATGCTATTAATGTTAAAATTAACATTGCTTCGTTTTCTTACATACGACCGCACTACACGGTCGGCACGAGGCGGAGCGGGGCACGGTGCGGGTACTTAGTGCCGTTATATCCTCGAACCCCCCCTTATATTTAAATGTAACATTACGCAAAGGGAATCTCACTATATAATATTTAGTATTCACGCAAATGTATCATAATATTAGGAGAAAGCTAATAACTTTAATATTTGAGTGCTCAAATTGTCGCAAACAATTTATACGACGACGTAATCTGTTCATTATAAACGTATTGGCTGCATATCTAATCTCGTACAGCTGAAGACTCTTTAGGTAATTTTAATTATTAAAAAATTTACCCTAGCTAAGACTGCTACATTATGTATTACTGTACAACGTAGATCATCTTAAACGTAATGAAAACCAAACAATATCTCCCATCCACACTATAATTTGATCGGTAAGCGTCGACTGTCTGCAGTCAGTTGCACTATATTCAATTACTTATTGATAATAAACGTTACACCCACAATAACAATCAATTAATAATAATTATTTATTATATGTTAAAATTAACTAAACAACAACTGCATCTACTATCACACATTCGAAAGTTTAAAACAATTTTACAAATTGTAGTCGAACATCATTATTGCTACGGCGGCGGCACGCGGCGAGATATGCTTTGACGGCAGGGATGACGCCACCTCACATTACCTATGATATTTTCAATATATCAAAATTTTAAATAATTGAAGCATATATGTATTATCCAATGTCTCAAACATTGGATATTTAGATATACTATAACTTAAACAAAATATTGATTTTGACTTAAGCTGGAGCTTCTTTTGACGCGAAAAAAATTAACTAAAGTACCTGGGATTAAATATTATATTTTAGTGACCGTGTGTAACTAATCCCGCCCTTTCACTATCATCGCGTGCTCCGAGCCATCCGAATATATAATTAATCCAAATATCCAAAATACTACAAAACAGCACAAACTCGCGCGTTCGCTACAATGGTGGCGGACGTACATACATACATACATACATATTAACCAGATATCTCTTAAACTTCGATATCATTAAAAATTCATAGGAATCGAACGTTGTACATTTTCTAAAAAGATGAAAATTGCGTAATTTGAAAACTTCTACATTAAAAACTTTCATTCACTTACACGTCTATGTAGGCTATCCGTAGGTCCACCACCTCGGCGCGCGGTGCCAGACGAGCAGCACGACACACGAGATCGAAATACTGATTGTAATTACTATATTAGATTTAATGAATATTAATTGTATCACAGGTATGGGCCGACATACCATGGCTGTACTCGCTGAAGCGCGAAGCTTCCAATCAGCTTAGCCAACTTCACTTATTATATAAAAAATATGACTAATTCCACAGGCATGAGTATGTCTTAATGGTGTACCTATTACTCGAATGAACTAGGAGTTAGGAGCCTGCAGTATGCACGAGTATGATATCAGAGAAATGTTTAAACATCATTATGCAAGAACTACGCGAATATATTCTGTACCAACTACATATAATATTTATGGATAACTGTTTTATAAACATTTAAATAAATAGTGTATGGGATTTTTGCAACTTTTTTAACGGCACATCCTATTCGGGCATTTCGGCGATACATTGAACACTTTTCTAAATACATTTCTTTTTTCAATACAATTTCAAATCTGAACGAGTTTCAACAGGAAAGAGTTGGTTAAAGTTAAAAAGGTTGCAAAGGCCGTTCGGAACGCTTAAAAATTAACGTAGATATATAAATAGGTTAACTAGATTTCGGTATTAGAAACAACATTAGGGTATAATAAACGGTCAGTGATTACTTGTTAGCGACCAAAATTCAACAATAGCCAACAGCTAGACACCACGGCGATACAATTTAGATGATACAGTATAATTTGAACCTTAGTGATAGGAGTTCTAAACACAAATAATGGTAGTATGCTAGAGATGAATCCGGCAGACGGGAGTTGTCGCCACGCGGGACGCAGCCACGATCCTTGCTTCTGTCCTGTGAATAGTTAAACTTGGCTTTAGAGCATTCTTAAACTCTATAGATATTGTTTAAACATGTAATGTAAAATATGTGTAAGTGTTTTTGTAAAGAATCTTTTATTATTTGAAGAATATAAATTTTATAACAAATATGGTGCGGTAAGATTTAGGGAATTAAGGAATAATTATATAAAAATTAACTTGCCGGATCGGAGAATATTTTTTAATAGGGTAACATAGTTTTGTTTTTTTTTTTCTACGTCGAGTATCTAAACGAAGACGTATATAAAACCATATAGGATAAGGATAACAAATACCTAATAAATACATTCACAAAATAAACTAATCCAGCGTATAATTTCTATGGCTATATAATTTTTGTCTACAATTACAATATCCTCGGCCGGCTCATGTCCTATTTCGTTCTATTTGCACTGGTTTACTACAACTAATCTAAGCCGTTAAAAAAAATCCGTTTGAACTTATCGCGCTCATTTTTATTCCAAATTCTATTTTTGAATAATTTCATGGCATTAAAAAGTTTGTTCTAGAATAAGTATATACTAAATAAACTTCATTATCATACTAAAGTAAACATTCATAATATGTAAATTGTTGTATAACTGTATTGAAGCGTCTGTAAATAGTCATGCAGTTTTATGCTTAGGTATAATAAAAATTTGGGTGCGGTGTTGAGTGGAAAATTATTATAATAGCGTGGAATATGTGGGTTCGTAGAAAATATTATATAGATTGAAAATGTAAATAAATGTATAAACATAATATAGCAGAGAGGTGCTAAAGAAGGTGGAAAGTGCGGGAAGATTATGTGATATACATATTGAAACTAGACAGGAATTCTTTGGAAATTGTATTGGGATATAAATAACAAACAAAATTTGGTTTTGGTTTTTGAAATTTGTTTGTTGTAGTTGAATTATGCATGTTTTATGCATCTTGTAAAGATTGTGTATTTACTTTCAGTGACAATATTCTTTTATTTAAATTATAACGATATTTTTTTTTATATTTATTTAGCCGATAAAGACTTCTTGGCTTCCAATAAAAATAATATACCAATACAAATAAACAAGAATTTAGCGTTGTGAAACAAGTTCGATTAATATACACTTTCCACGCTGTAGATACTGATAATGACATTACAGTAGCAATGACGAATATTATGAAAAAAGTTCAACCTACATATGCGATCATATCATTACTTACAATAGATAAAAAAATGTACAAAACAGTCGTAAACAGTATGTCACCGGGACGCACATCCCGGATCGCGGCATGCAAATTTCATATCCGAATCATGAGTCTACGTTTCAATTCCAATGTCAATGTCAGCGAATGCGTTACGGTTGTCAAGAAGCGTTGTCTTATGAGAGTACCGAGACCATACATCTACTCGATGACGTATAAAAGTTCTAACTATCGTCACTACGGAAGCCTGTATATCGGCGTCGCACCTGCCCGGTATCGTTTAGGCGAAAAATTTACTATACACGTAGCCGGTCGCAATGAGCCCGAGGACGAGGAGGCACAGCATAATCATAATCTTCTTCTGCAGAAGGGATAAAGAGAAGGCATTAGTGTACAGAGAGAGGCGGGCGCGCGGGCCGGGGCCCGGGGGCGGAGCACCCAGCGCGCGCGCCCGCCGGGCGTTACCTGCGGCGCGGCGGCCGGCGGCTCACACGAAGTAGCTGGACACGTAGCTGACGACCACGATGCCGAGTATGAGCAGACACACTAGGATCATGATCTTCTTCTGTCGTTCCGAATTGCCCACATGCAACAGTACGCTTTATACGAGCCCACGGCAGCGCCGCGGCCTCGCTTTATATTATTAGTAACAACGATGGCTTCGGCGTTTGTTTTACATAGTGTGTGCGTCATATGCCTCGTGGGAATGGGTGAAATAAAAAGAGTAAATAAATCCAAATTAAAATAAATAAATGTAATTCCAAAACTTCTAAACATAATATTATTTACATCTTAATCAACTGAACGAATATAAACAACTCGCTGGCGGCCCTCGCTGAGGGTAACAGTAGTAGCATGGAATATAAATACGAGGTGCGTTAAACAAAGATTAAGTATATGTCGAAATTAACACTGACATTAACGATAATATGACCCCATAAAAAACATTTTTTAAGTTACATATCCATATAGGGTCAATATGGAGTACAATCATGTAAATAAATTCATTACAAATCACAGTAAATCAAATGTACCATACAAAAAAACATTTATAGTAAACATATCGAAGAATGTGCGCTTATTGTTTGTGTTCTGAATAATAGATGGTATGCATAAAATGCAACCATTAAATGCAATATATCGTTTATACAAAGCAAGTATTCTCCCAATACTGCAGTGCAAATTGTGAAATAAATAATATTATAATATCTATGAAGGATAAAATTAATGTAATAGTATTAACGTAAGTACTTCTTAACAGATCCGTGTCAACAGATATTGATAAAACAAATATATTCTAAATAATAATTTAGTATTTCATGTCATCTTTAATTTTACACATCTAAACAATTACTAATGAAAATGTTTTTAATCATATTTTTATTCTGTATCACCATTTTTGTAATCGATTATAATTAGTTAATATCGATTTTATTTTTTGTTGGAGGTATAGAATAGTAATAACAATCAAAAAGAACATTAAGCATACTTGATAACTAGCTTGTTAATAAAACTAATTGTAATAAAACAACTGTTGAACATTAATAAGATATAGCTAACAGAACCAATAATTTACTTAACTATGAATACTGGTCTTATAAAAATGTAGACAAAAACAATGGCGTATATTGTGCTTTGAACATAATAAAAAAAAACGATTAACATAATATAACAAAATTGATCCACTTCTTAAACATTAATAATTATAAATTTAACTTTAAAGCATTGTTTAAACTTGTATTTTTTTTAATAATCAACAAAAGCTATGTTTATTCACATAAAACTTTCCTATCAATTATTTAAGTAAATTTTAAACACGGACAATTTATTTTATAATATCCCATAAATTATAAAATATATTGTCTAGTTTTATTTTTGTGCTTTATGGGCATAAAGCTGAAAATATTTATTATGGGGGCCATCCATGAATTACGACAGATTAATTTTATAATCTCTAGCACGTGGTAGATGTGTATGTAAGAGACGGACTGACTGGTGTGACGTCACATACTTTGCAATTTTACAGAAATTTGAAGATTCAGAAACTATTTTTGTTCGCATAAATTTCATGTTTTAATAATAAGATATTTTGAAATCTCATGTCTCTAAAGCCCTGCCGACCCCTTATACAATATCACATTTCAAGGATCCCCCATCCCCTTAACTCGTGACGTAATTTATAGATGTCCCTATACATTCAACACTCGATATTTATTAAATATTTACATAAAATGCTTAACAGTATTAAATATAAAAGCACAATCTCTTTATTGCACTTTGCATATTGTCTTGGTTTACCGCTTTAGGTAAATATAAAGGTACACAATCAAAAAACATTATTTTAAGTGGCAATACTTTTTTATCAATTGAGAATAAATTTTCATATCTTTTTTTTTTCTTTAAAAATGGTGGATGGAATATATTGGACCATCAATGCCAAACACCAAATATGATATGAATATTTGGAAATCTATATTTTCTATATTTAGATAGTGGAATACGTTATATTAGCTTAGAATATATTATTTATTTATAAAGACAGTTAGTAAGGTAGGAAGATTAGTAGACTTTATTTTTATTTGCAAAGTAGAGTTATTACCATATTTGGCGTTTAACCATCGATACTTATTACACTTTATCAACCTATAAATTACCTCAGTACATATATTATATCGTTTGAATATACAATTTTTTAGTCTGCTTTTGTAATTTTTTATGTTTTTATAACATGCTTCGTACAAGAAGCTGGCACTAAACAAGTTTTGTGATGTACATAAATGTTTCGAACAATTTATATATTTTTAATATAAGCATAATAGTTATACTTCAAGGTAGGTAGTATAGTAATAAATGATATTTATTTTTTAAAGATATATACCCATTCAATTATTATATGTACCATAAAATAAAAGAAACACACATATACTCGTGTACACTTACATACAACGATAAGCATTTGTTATGAAATATCAGTATTTGCACCAATCGCGTTTGAGGCCCGATGACGTCACTGGCCGTCCGCAGTCTATCACAGTACAATCGCGAGCACTATTATTAATATAATAATAATCAGCGTAATAAACAGGCATATAATGAGGAAGATTTTTTTCTGTAATGACAAAAAGAAAAAAAAAAGAAATAAAATATCTACACCATGTTCGATAAATATGTTACTATTTTATGTAATTAAATATATTTAAATAAAAATTATTATGACTGACTGACTTGAGCAACTATAAGTAATAATAATCTGATATTTTAATTAATTGTTTTAAAATTTAACAAAGAAATCATATAATTCTTGAAATCATTTTCAATATATTGATAAATATAATTGAGCCATATCTCATGACAGTTAGTACAGTCGCTGTTCAAAAGCACATTAAATATATTAAAACATACATACATATACATTAAATACATACAAATAAAATATTTAATCACTTAAAATTAAATCAGAATTATTGATCAATAATTAATATTTTTAAAAATTGTATAGGTATTTATTCGGCTAATTCTATCTCATTTATCTAAATGATTAAATACAGCGAATATGCAATGTACATACATACATACAAACAAATAATGCAACTTGCCCATGCTTTTTAAGCGAAACTAAAATGAAAGCATTTATATATAATACTTAATAATTACTTATTTTTTAATTGTGGATTTTATATAAAATAAAAATGAATGGCCTGAATATCTTACGTCAAAGACGAGATATTAATTGATTCATATATTTTTTTATTTATATTCGATATTATATATTTTGACGTAAGAAATCATATACAAATTAAAATAACTCATGCAATTGAAAAAAAAAAAAACAAACTATATAGCCTTTTATGAAATAATACTATATAAATATAGTATGTTAACTGAGTCCCACTTCCTATCCGTATCCTGATATATCTAACATTTGACGTCATATTTTACCTTCCTAGCCTTGGTAAAGTAGTCGTACGCCGACACCATCTTCTTGCGGCCCGTGTCCACGTATTCGGCGGTGGTGGTCACGTGGTGCTCGACGCGGTCGACCAGCTCGCCCTGCTCGCGCTAAGGGTACGCGCTACGGCGCTGGGGACGCGGGACGGACTTTACGGCCGATTGGTTCATACGATTGTTTAGTCCCGGTTAGTCCGTAGTTATAAATTATTGATAGTCCAGGTTATATTGAAAGTCCACGTTGTGTTAATCCATAGTTGTTTGTTATTGATGAAGACCAGTGTTCCAGTGTAGTTAGTTGAGACGAGACAGACGTTTGTTATCAGATACGCACAATGATACATAGTATGAGACAGTACAAGTATAAGTAAGTATTTATTATATATATTATATAATTATATATAGCACCCATACACCATATAAAGAAGGCAAATTACGCACACACCAAAACGAAAGTATCAAATTAGTAATACAGTCAAATAATGAGATTAAGTTAAGAAGCCAATCTCCATCGATTGTTAGTCCGAGTTACATGAACAGTTAGTAACACAACAGTGAAAGCCAATTTGTGGATGCACATGTGGGGGTCAAATAAAAACATAGTGTGAACCAATCACCGAATCGACGCAAAAACAAATGCGAGGGTTGGAATTTTAGCGTTCACGTTTGAACAATATAACGAGGATTGGGAGAAAAACAGGGGAGGAACGAGGGGTGAGGAGAAACAAAACAAAACGCATTAGCAACCAATGGACCGGCACTTGTTTTATCAACTTACCCGTCGAGCTTTGCTCTGATATTTAAGGGCCTTCTTTGTGTCTTGTGTGGCAGTTTGGACATAGTCCACAGCGTGCTCTACATGATACTCAATGCGGTCGATCATCTCACCCTGTATCCATAGGGAACTTATTTAGAGAGACAATTATATTTACTCTTGGCTAATTTAACAAACATACCCCATATATCACATGTCTACGTTGTAAGATAAATACTATCGATTACACTGATAGTCAATAGTTGAAGGTTCGATTCTTACCAAAATGTTCAAGAAAATATTATCCAGACATAAAATTAATTGGCACAATATCAAGTAAAGTATATTAAACTTGTTATCTTAACGATAAAGCTGAAAGTATAAAAAAGTCAAGATAAAAATTCTTGTAGTTAAATTCATAATGTAAATACTTGTCCCATATGACGAAAAGAAAAACATCTTTAATTACCCCATTTCAGTCAAAAACCTTCATCAAAGATCACATGGACAAACATTTGCTATAACAATTTACGGTATCTGTAATAAACATGGTAAGCACATTAAAATCAAAATAAATATAACATGTGACCTGACTCTCGACGAGCATCGCCATGTCCATGAACATGTCGTGCAGCTCGCGAATGGAGGTCTCCAGCTTGATGATGTCGGCGTGCCGCGCCTCTATGTCGGCGAGTGTCTGCTTCGCTTGTTGCGTTTCCATTATTATCTGGAAATTGTTTTATAGCTTGTTCTTTTAAAACTATCTGGTTAGAAATAAATTATAGAAGAAGTTATATATCGGAACCCTTATTCGCAACTCAGCTAACTCTATCTGTGTGAACCTTAAAGGGGCCGTCGAAAACATTGTCCTTTATTGCCGACCACTTATTAAAAGCAAATTATCATTGTATTAGAAATACCTACAGCTAAATGTGTAATACCAACCAACGTATTTTTCTTAATAAACGGTCTGCGAAAAATATGATGACTTTTTCAGCGTCTCTTATAAATTTCACTTAGACGGAGTAAGCTGGTTTGCGAATTAAGGTATCGATATACTTCTTATAAAGATCAGCGTTGAAAGATAAAGCTTACAAAATATATTTTTCATTATTTAAGCTTAAGCTCATATAATTTTAGTTGTAATTTATTAAAACGCTTTTAAATTAATTAGCACGAAAGTATTCAAAGAATTAGTCTAAAATTGCTAGAAAATTGTCAACCTATTTAATTAATGGATTAGATACTATTTCTATCTGGATTTGGCACCAATCTATTTGATTGAATACAAGCAACCATTAAAGTTTCAAATTGTCGAACGAATTCTAGTTTACTTTTATAAAAAAAGCTTCTAGTTTTAAATCAAACTTTCAACGTTGTTAAATCCGGAACAATGAACAATTCAGCATTTGTACAAAAATATCCTCGTAATGTTTAAGCTAAAATATTTGAAGAAAAATATAAAGTCTTAAAACATTTCTCATCTCAGTGGCAGCCTTGAAAAATGAAATACTGTCGATAAGCAATATCGAGAACCCTCGCGCTGCGATTATCTGGTGAGCGGCTAAGTAATCTTTCAATATTTAGTCTCGAAATTTTTTCTTACCACTCCTTATAGGCACTTTCAAATTTTCGAGCTTCGAGTATTATAACTTACAAGCATCGTTCAGAAATATGAAGTTGTTTTTATATTACATTACTATAAATTTTTGTATCATCGTAAATTAAGTAATTATTTTATTAGTTCCATGCTGTGTCCTCTAAATAGAAGGGCGCGCAGAGGGTACCCGGGAACCCAGTGTTTAGACACTCCGTTCCCTACGTTCCGCCTAATACATTATGTGTTGAGTGGCAGAACTCAAAGCCGAGCTTTGCCTTGTTACCAGAGTAAAGTATAAATTTTATTAAATAAAACAGCATAAAAACCTACATTTCCGTTTTAATATAACTAATGTATTGAAAGTTTTAATTAATTAAATACAGAAATAAGCACATAATATAATAATATATTATGACCTCAATTTGTACCCGAGACTAAATGAAGTATCACAGATACTCCACAGATGATCCAATTAGAAATCTGAATTTGCTCCTATAAATGTTGGAGCGGACACTAATGGGAACAAGTTCAAGTAAGTAATTACGTACGATATTTAAAAAATAGAGTATAGATTTTAAGAATGCAGATTGTATGTATGCGGACAAGGTAGAAGAATATTTAATAACATGACGTTTTTCAAACATAGTTATTTGCAAATAACAATATTAAGATTAAAATTTCCATTTTTTTTAATCACTAACGACTTTGTGAACTTAATAATATTGAAAAGTTAAATAATATATATAATGATCTGTGACGAAATATATATGTCTATTTTTATACTTTAGCAGTTAAAGCAAGGTGACTTGCTAATGTCAGATTGTATTTTATAATGTATCTATTGATTGTAAGAAGTTTTAAACGTATATTGCTCACATATACCTAAATCTATGTGTATAAAAAAGATACACACATATAGATGACCTGACTGTAATCGCGATGGATATGAGTTCTAATCGCACTCGTGGTAATAAAGTCAAGTGGGAAAAGTGACGTGTCTCAACATTAAAACAACTTACCCCCTGAGTAAAAACGGCGGGGTTATCCTGTTCCAGCATAGTTTCCAGTTCCTCATCGGTGGTGGCGCGTCCCGTGATCTCGAGCTGCCGGAGTATCCTGTTTTTGCACCGGTCTCGGTAGTCCGTCTGGGTGCGGTTGTACTCGGTCATCACCTCCACGAACTTGCGCGAGAGAGTCGAGTGTTGGGTCCTTCTTATCCTGAGATCAGCCGACGATTTGTTAGAGTGCTCCTCCTGTTCGATGTTCTGCTCTATGTCTGTGGGTTTATCATGATTAAGCGAAATTTAGGTTTATTACACTTTCTCTCTTATGTGTTACATAATTTATTTACAAAGTTACTCTCGAGGAAGTTAATTACTTTAAAGGCTTAGTCAGAGTTGGATGACTGTACACACGGTTTTAACCTCTGAGTCACTATTCCCACATAATTACAAAGATAGAATCTCAGAGGGTCCATAACGCTAGCAATTAGATAAAAGTCTGGGAATGAAAATTACAGACTGATAGAAAGGACCGAAACAGCTGTATATGCTGAATATCAATATACATGTGACATTAGATACTCACGTTTTAACTTTCCTCTGACTTTGTTGGCAGTTTTCTTAATATCGGCCATAAGATCCTCTAATTCGTGCTTTGTTTCTGAAAATAACACATTAAAAAATAAAAAATATCTGTTTAATAAAAATAGTTTTGTCAATACAACTCCATTTATCTAATAAAAGCACGTTTATCGTTCGGAACGTTAATTAAAAAGAGGACGTAGGTGGAAAGCGTAATCAGCACGAAGTCAATGGGGAATACAATAACGCTAATGATTTGTAAAAAGCCGACGGAAATTCAAATAAACGATTAAGGTACTAGAGGTATTTTCATTGTTAAATTTGATTAAAATCAGTAATACGAAGGAATTAGAATTCGAGCATGTGATACAACAATGATTTCATGTATAATTGGTGCTTAGCGTTTGATATACATATCTAATTGGTATTCTAAGAATTAACTACATACGTTACGTAACATAAATATATTGAACTAGAATACATAATTATGTGTGTTCGTAAAATCTTGCAAGAATCAATGATATATTACTCAATGTAAATGTCTTATTAAGGTTCATCAAGGCTTCATTATTAATTAAAAAGAGATTTTAATAAAAAAAAAACAGTAAAAAAAAATTAAATCTAAAAATATATTATATAAATCAAGCTTAATAATCAACGATTTGTATTTACGACATCTCTGAGAAGCGAAAGTGCCCTATAGGCTATACCAAATATTAAACCCATTCTACGAAGAATTCCACGCAGCACGTGCCTAACATCACAACCAGTGACTGGTTGCCTCATGTCGGCACGGCTAACTTATGAATATATTTCTGCATAATAAAACACCCACACAATGGCAACGCTATCAGACGGGATTCCTAATTGCCTGTCCGGTGCAGCGTACGCGTTGCGATCGATACGTCGACTCTCCTCCTGATTTGTGACGTTTGCATTTATTTAATAACTTCGAATACTATTTATATCGAATATAAATAGGATTTACGTTCTAAATTGATTTACAAAGTACAGATTTTACAATGTTTCCGCTCACGATGCGAGGAAAGCAGACCCCACCATCAGATGGGACTAATAATGCACTGGAGAGAGAGAGAGAGAGAGAGAGAGACTCAAGCCTTAGTTTCTTTTAGGCTGTCATTGTGTTTACATTGTAAGGTATAAAAATAGACTTCACTATAAATAACATAAAACAACAAACATGTCTTTAATATATGAATAACATGAATAAATCATATCTTAATTGATTTAATACATATTGTAGTTACTCATCTGCATATTCAATTCAATTGCAAACGTACTTTGTAGGTTAATTAAATATTCCCAAACACATACATACATACATAGATATATATTGAGTCTACAGCATTAGAAGTGAAGTTAGACTATACATTCAGACAGATGCAATGTTGTGGCAGCCGGGCCATGATTAATTAATGTTCCCACGAAATTCTAAACTACATCATAGAGGGGGTTTGTCTAGTAACTATCAAATAATTTATCAATACGGAAATTAGTAATAGTAGGAATTCAAACAGTCTTCAAGCAAAGATTGCAGTTCTGACGATGGTGAGGAGAATAAGACGATATCATCAGCGAATAGAAGATTTGTTAACCTTTTCTCACCAACGACAATCTTCAACACACGACAAACTCTTATCCTCCCAGCCGCTACTGTCTACTGTTAGAATGAGGCATCACCTCAACACATTGTTAAGACAGTCCATTCCCCACTTTCTGCTGAATTCTGGAAACATTGCGTGTTGAGTGGCAGAACTCAACGCCGCGCTTTGCCTCGACACCAGAGCGAAGCAATGAAAATATAAACGTAAATAAATATTTTACCTCTTCGAGTGGGGATCGAACCCACAGCCGTCATACAATGTCATTGGGCTTGCCATTATTTGAACAAAATCATTAACAACAAGTAAGTAAGATACGTAGCTATTTCTCCGTCGGGCACTCAATGTAGTGATACAATTACCAGTAGAGTTTATACTTTAACAGCAATAGTTGGACTGTGAAAAGCGAAGCATACTTGTTATATAAGTTTTACTTTGGAAACTGAGCCCGTTCCTAGCTAGGCTTTTATATTTTCTACTGGTACATAGCTATTAATAACTTTCAACATGGCCTGAATTATTATTGACTTGTTTGTAACTATAATCCAACTGGCAACTTTTTCATATTTTAAATAATTGTAACAAATACTGAAAGGTGGTTTGTTAATTTAAGTTCATTCTGATTGTTATTTTAACTTTTTTTTAATTACTAAATTATAATTTTAAAAATGTGTGTTCAGTGTGACTAAATCGACGGTTAAATCGACTGGTTGTGGGTTCGATTCCCAAAACGCAATGTCTTCAGAGTTTGGCGGAAAGTGGAGAATGGATTGTCTTAACACTACGTTCCCCCTGCTCCTCCCCGCTGTGTGCAGGATATTTTGTAGATTTTAATGACAATTTGTGTTACATACAAAATAAAGAATGTATAATAATAAAAAATAGCACCAATTAATAAACACGAATATATACCACTTACAGAATTCAAAACATTGATTGAATAGCTTTCCTTTAAAAAATACGAATCCAAATTATTTATGAATAAAAAACAGCACAGATTTTTGTTTTAAATATAAGATCTTAAAAAATCTATAATAGAATATACTTGTCGAGTTAACCCTCTTAGGGTTACGGGCGTGAAGACTTTAACGTCGTCGTATAAAACTTGCGCAATTAGGTCACCTATTAAAAACTTGCCTCTACACTCGTATATTTGTAGAACATTAGTAAGTGCTTTATTTGTAAAGGAGTATAATTTGTATTTGTTTGACTTTAATGACTTGTAATTAAAAAAAATATATAATTTAATAACATTAGAAAATAAAATATTAATTTTTAGTATAATTTGTGCCTTAAAAATCTCTATATTAATAATATATGTTAGTTAAAGAATATTTTTGTATTATATGTAGTAGTTTAGTATACTAAGGTAAAATTTTATAAAAATTATTAATTTAACAAATATTACAAGAAACAAAAATTAAAGGAATATAAAAGTTTAAAGTGGTAACAAAGGTTTTAGAGAATTTTGCGGTGATACGGTTTCCAAGAGAACTTCAGCAATGATGTATTAGAGAGATATAAAGTTCTAAACCAAACTTAATTAACTTGTTAAAATACAAGAATATAATAAAAATATATATAATTTTATATGACAAAAACAAAGAACACAATATCGTACCAATATCTGCAATATATGTTTTAAAATATAACAAAGAATTGCCTAGGGCGAACGCTTTCGACTTTGTTCGTGAAAATCGACACAAAAAAGTCGAGGCTGCTGCAGGTCGCAGTTCTCCTCACCTCGCTAATCGATATCTCAACCTTGTATATGCTACGCCAATAATATATTACTGAATATATTTCCTATATATCAAAATCACGCTGTATCCCGCACACAGCTGGATAGACAGAGAGAACCTAGTGTTAAGACATTCCGTTCCCGCTGAATTTTTCCAGGCATTGCGAGTTGAGTAGCAAAACTCAACACCAGGCTTTTGCCCTGATGCCAGAGCGAAGAAAATAAAAATATAAATAAATAATCATTCATTACCTATAGTGGGCATCGAACCCACAACTGTCGCGTTACAGTCACACTCTTGCACCCTTCTATATTTCCTATATATACAGTTAATATTCTAAACGTGGACAGTGAAATAAATTCATGCCATTAATAGGCTTATGTAATCCTGTTAGTGGCTTATACAACTTTTAGCATAGAAATATATAAACTGAGCCTTCATATTGGATCGCCGGAACGCTTACTTTAATACTAGAAATGAACTTGTTTGATATTAAAATAATTTATGTTAGGCCGTGAGCGAACTAAGAAAACTCATAAATATATTACTTTTCTTTTATTTCTGGATTTATATGGATAAAAGTATATGCGTTCATATACTATTTATAAATTAAATAAAACAGCTTCACGCTGTATCCCGCACACAACAAGGTAGGCAGAGGGTACCTAATGTTAAGACACTCCGTTCCCCATTTTCAGAGTTCACTAAATTCTGGAGGCATTTTGTGTAAATCGACGCCGTGCTTTGCCTCGACACCAGAGCGAAGAAGTGAAAATATTTTAAATAAATATTTCATTTCCTCGCGTGGGTATCGAACCCACAACCGTCGCGCACATTCACACATTTGTGTCCCTGCGCCACTGGCCTACTAATTATAATATACTATTTTATAATAAACGTAATATTAGATACTTATTAAGTTATTACTAACTTACTTATCAAAGTATTTTTTTATTAAACTAAATAAGTAAACATATAATTGGACAGATGTAAATAAGAACAACTTAGTCACACAAAAATAACAAATACTAACAAACTGAACACGCTGTATATACTTTTTATCTGAAATTTAGGTCACACACATGATGCGAGCGAGCCCTCTCCGCGTAATTATGCCGCGCGAGTAAGCTACGGAATGAGATTTTAACATAATGTAAAATTTATATACAAAATTAAGAAGAAAACATATATATGTTCCGATTTTAGTCACTGTTTCTTAAATTATCAACAATTTTTTAGTCATTGTATGTTTTTAAGATATATAATTTAATCATATTTTTCGGCTTAAAATGGGACATCGGTTTTTTTTAATTAACAATTTTTAAAAAGTAAAATTTGATTTCACGGAGAATACGAGAGATTACTTTCGTTTTCTCTTTTAGTTATAATGTGAAAAATATTGGGTACTTTCGTTTTTTCAATGGATAATTCCCTTCGGTTATTTTTCACAATACGCATGGGCGCACCGCAATAATCGACGCGGCGAAACGTGATTCGACCGACCAAATTTCCGTGCTATTTCGAAAAGCGGAACATTTTTACATACCCTTGCCGTCTTTGGGGACACTTTTACTTTTAATGCTCAAATTATTCACTAAAATATAAACTATAAACCACATTTTCAAAGCAGGTATCGGTGTTAGAGAAACAAGAAAATAATGTTTTATTATTAAATTCAAAGAGACAATAACTAGAAAAGATACTACAGATTTCAATCGCGTATAATATAAGGTTCCATGAAGTAGAAATAAATAAAGAACTAGTTGAGAGTTTCTTTTGTCATTTAAATTGCAATAATTTTATTTTTCTATATGTATATAAATTAATATAATACATAATAATTTAAAGTATTTATTATAGATTTTAATATAATACAAGTATGTATTTTATGAGTTTCAATCCAAATTGACTTTTGCAAATGCAAAATAATGATATCTAGGTTGAGTATATTTATTGAGCCGACAGCATAGAGCACTATCGCGAACATTGAAATAATGTATGAACGTGACACAATTAAAGCCAGGTCAATTTGTTTAAAACTCGTTATACCCAACAGTCATTTGATTAAACTGAAACATGTATTATGTTACATGAATTAATTTACTAATTTTTATCTTAGCAGACCAATCGTTCGGCCAAAGCAAGAATCAAACAATTTTTATTAATTTTGAGGATGAAAATATAGATAACTACTACATATAGTTTTATTTATACGACATTTTTCATCGTGTTTATAGGTATAATTATATGCCACTCCGCGATGTCTCCATTATCTTTAATGATTCATACAAAATTAAAACGTATATTTATTACTAAAATAAAAAAATACTGACTGTAATTGACCAAAAAGGAAAAATAAATACAAAAATTTCGAATTTTGTCAAGAGTTTAAAACATTAATATAATTTTTGGCGCTTGGTTTATAAAAAAATGTTTATAAAGAAAGATAATTTCATTAAAAAATTCTTTCATAGAGAACTGAGTAGTATCAACAATATACAAAACTAACGAGACAGTTGTTGGTTTGTGTACATTTGTTGTGCAAGCATGTACGGAAATCTACCGTGCAACTCAATCAGACTACATCAACAAAGCTGCGTATACTGTGAAATTTCAAGATATTAGAAGATACTAAGTTATATATTCAAACGAATTTAACTTTATAATACACTACTAACATATATAAATAACAACAAATAAACAATAATGATAATCTTTAAAAAATCAACAGAAATCAGATTAAAAAACAAAAGAAGAACCCATATCACATAACACAAAACAAAGCCAACTCGGAGTTAATTCAGAAAATCCGGATTCAGGTCATGAAACGGGGGGGATAAAGTATTTATTGGCAGCGGTGCCTACGGACGCTCGAGTCGGATGTGGGAATAACCTGATATCCCCCGAGACCCTGCATCTACTTTCCAACGTCTAATCAATTTAACTACAGGATGATGCGAGATATTACTATATATTCATACATAAATTTGAATCGAATAGAAACATCGAGTTGTAAAAATTGCGAATTTGTTTAATCTTATTTAACAACTATTTATTATTAGACGGCATTGCGAGATGATAATAATTATATAAGTAATCTTACAATAGATATACGGTTAGATCAAATAGTAACCGATAAGCGAAACCTCAAGTCTAAATTTAAATAAATATGACGCTTCGAATCACCTTGCCGTTTAAATAAAATACGCTGTTTTATTTAACAAAGAATTCCCATTAAGTATGGATTTCACCATACATAAATTTGCTGAAACCAGACGAGATACACCCACATAATATGTAAACAAACGTCGATCCCTCTATTGGAGGACTAGTAAATTCAGCCCACTCATCCCACGCAACGTGCAACGTAATCCAATGACACTCGCAGACAGCTTTGTACATTATTTTTAGAAACAATTTACTGTCACAGGCCACCCACCCATAACACCATAAACTTCTCAATTACAAAATTTTATTAAAAGGGCGTACTTAGAACTGCAATATTGCTTTTTAAAAGTTTATTTATAAACTTAATTGAGTTGGTATATAGATATAAATAGGATATTGGAAACCTTATACGATATCAAATTTAAAATGTGTTAAATATTTACTTTACTTACTTTCATCTGATTGCGGCGCTGATAAGATGGCACTGTGCTTCTTCTTCACTTCCTCGACGTTCGCCTGTATCTTGTCTATCATCTCTCGTATCTCTTCCACCTAAAAACATTTTATATATATTAATTTTTAATAATACTATTAATAATAAGTACAAAATGTGTTAGCATATGAAAAACTCTTCTCATCTTATTTTATTGTCTTTTCTTTATCCTATTTCATTCATTATTAACATTGTTTTAATTATTTATTTATATAACTTATAACACACAACTTATATTACATTAAAATTGTAAAAAATCTTATCGACAACAATTACTTTGGTTTTACCGCCTCGTAACATAATTATTAAATTAATATCTACAATACGTCTTCATTCTCATACCTAAATTATCCTATGAAAAAATTTCTACAAAACCTCTTATTTTATTCAATCTCGAAAATGGCAAATGTATGGGAATTGACAAGACCAAGCAAACAATGGTTAAAGTAAATTGCCCACCCCATTTGCCTATTGTACTCGTACTCGTGACTGGAATTATTCGTTTCCAAACAGGAAGGAAATTACCTGAATTGTGGTTGAAAGCAACAACCGATAGGAGGGCTGCTTGGACTATCTAGACATTAATTCGGTTAAGGGAACCGTTGGCGACTTGCCAACCGCGAAGTAAACGGAGAAGGTAAAATACATCTCGCTTAAGTTTTCATGTGAATAAATTTTGAAATTATTTAAAAATTACGACATTCCAGTCGTAGACACTTACGTAGCTATAGCATTTAAGACCAAACATAGTTTTTTCTGATCTTTATATGAAGAAACTATAAACATAATTTAATAAACTGTTTGCAATATTTCAAGTGTTTATAAATCTGATTTTCCCTATCTGCTTGATAAAAAATACTTTACATTATTCTAAGAAATCAAAACGTGACGTCTTTTCTATTGTATCAATTTTAATTGTTTACCGCCATTATAGCCTAATCAATTCAGTTAGATAAAAATAATAAAACATTGTACAATTGTTAATATATACTCGTATGTACATAAAAAAACCTTAACTAATATAATATATTGGCAAACTATTATTTACATTCCTAATACATTTCTATACAAATTTTGATATAAATCTTTTATTGGCGTCTATAATTTGCCTTTGACTTGTCAGAATACCTCTGCTTGTGTAATCGGACAAAATAGCTTGAAGTTCAGGGCCAGGACCCGGTCGATACGAGGAGTGAGGTTCGTGGGCCGCTGGTAACTCATGAGTCACAAATTAATGAGATTATGGAGATAACTTATCGCCCGCCTGAGCCTCTTGATAACGCAGACCAAACTATCATATAGATAGATAGACTCGTTATGTCTTTCGTTGTATATTTTTTATTTTAATTTGATTAATTAATTTAAAAGAATAACATTAAGTATAGTATTAATTAATTATGGTAAGGTTTTTGCTTCACGCTGTATCTCGCACCAAAACGGGACAGGCAGAGGGAACCTGGGAACCTAGTGTTAACGCACTCCATTTCCATTAGAATACTTCCGTTCAGAACTGCAGAACTTAATGCCGAGCTATGCCTCGTTATCCAGTACGATGATGATTGATCGATGATTTTATTTTACAATTTCTAACATTTAATACTAAAATCTCTTAAATCTGGAGCATCAATTAAGTAAAATTGCAGAAGAGGAACCTAAATAGGACACATAATATTAAAAATGTCCTTCTAGCATAATAAATATTTTTTAACATCCAATAACGCGTGTAACGTCATAGCTGGGTTACGTAGCTGGGCGTCTGGACGGCGTCGCTCCACATATACTTATACGTTGGCTCGTTGGCGTCCCATTGTCGTGTCGTCGGTCGTCGTCGTGTCGAGCACTTTCAAAAGTTAATACGGCCTTAGTTACGGCGTTATTGTTGAATGTTACATACATACATACATACATACATACATACATACATACATACATACATACATACATACATACATACATACATACAT
>JAEBDU010000001.1:1652219-1704237 GCA_016802625.1 Heliconius numata | reverse complement strand
CATACATACATACATACATACATACATACATACATACATACATACATGCAATATGCAAATGTATGTTGCTCGAACATTTCACTACAATAGGAGCGAGGCGTATTATGAAAATGACATTAAGTTATTTATTTTCTGAATTTTATCTTAAGATGAAACTTTTTTAGCTTCACTCTCGTACCCCGCATATTGAAGGATAGGCAAAGAGAACATAGTGTTAAGACACTCTGGTCCCTACTTTATGGCGAACCCACCACCGTCGCGCTTATAATGACACGCTTGTTCCACTGCGCCATGACAGCCTCTTTTAATTGTATGGGATAGTTTAGATAATCGACATATAACATAAACTAAAACAAAAAAAAAGAAGCATTTCGTTATAAATTTTTTACGATGATACCAAGTACGATGCGTCAACAGATCCCTATACATTTATTGGGCGACCCCTGAACCAGCGTTGTGGATTTATTAAAGTAAACCAATAGTTCGTGACGCGGGAAAATTGGTTTCCTGATTTACGAGGAGGCATATTGTGTTACGTGGTCACGCAGGATGTTAGATTTTTAGAAATTTACTAGCACGCTTCTAGTTAAAATTTCTGATGCAACAATATCACGTTAATATTTAATTTGGGGTAGGCAGACGGAACCTAGTGTTAAAACACTCTGTTTCTCATTTTCCGTCGAATTCTAGAGGCATTGAATTCTAGAGAATTGAGTGGCGGAACTTAACGCCGCGCTTAGCCTAGAGCGAAGAAATGAAAATATTAAATATTTAATTTCCTCTAGTGAGAATCGAACCACCCTGTCGCGTACCCATTTGTACGCCGCATGCGTCACAACTCAACTACTAAGTTAGTACCTATATAAAAATTTTATAATAATAATTATCCTCATCTTCATACGAACGTCATAGTCACTACCAATTCACAAAATAAATAAAATTAGAGAACCAAAATAATGTTATATATTGAAAAATTGCAAAAAACTACTCACAACAAGTGAATATAGGTTTTTTAAATGGACCTTCCGATGAAAATATTTTCCAGGTTAAATTTCATAACCACTCAGTGCGCTTCGATTTTCCTGTTTATTTATACCTATCACCTCAATTGAATTAATAGAGCTAAAAGGTTTATTATACTGTGAGTAATAATATTTATCTATTACTTTACCAAATATTATCCAATTATATTTTTTAAAACTACTTTATATAGTGGAGAACGGAGTGTCTTAACACTAGGTTCCATCTGCCTACCATGTTGTGTGCGGGAACCAGCGTGAAGCTGAATTCTAAATTTTATATAATATCCTACTGCAAATTCACTTATATGTAGAGATGACTATATTTTCTGGCTGACTAATTCAACATATTGACAACTGCTCCAAATACCGCGATAACAGATGTTGTACAGCAATTTAGTTTTTTATTAGCTTCACGCTGTATATAACAAATAGCAGGGTAGACTTAGGGAATCTAGTTTTAAGCACGCCGTTCCCATTAAGACATTTTCGTTCCCCACTTTCCGCCGAATTCTCGAGGCATTGCAAAGGTTTTCTTGAATTTAGCACTACTACTGCTCAGAGTAACAGTTTTCACTCGTTTTTAGACATATCTGGGTCTTTCCATTTTCTTTGAAGCATAAACATAGCTCATAGGTATATATGATACTTTTCTGTGGATAATTATCCTTATTAGAATCCCCTAACTTTTCCCTTAACTTTTTATAGGAGTCCCCTAACTTTTTATTTAAAACGGCTCTACCTAATAGTGCTCAGTTTACTACACAGTTTTAAGATAACACCTCGGTGAAAAAATATCGTTTGGGAATTCCCTTTTATAAAAAAAACCGTAGGCTAGATAGATAACCTGCTATAACATAAGCTATGGCGTCATTCGAATAAATTAAAATTATAGACGATCAATAAATTTCAATTCAACAACACACAAAGATTTACAACTGTATTAGTTCACGATTAAAAAAATTCTCCATTTTATGTATGTCAAAAAAAAAACAAAAATATTTTACGCCCCATATTGAAGCTTGTGTAAAAAAGCTAATAGCTTATAGTTTTGGAGGCTGGACGTCAAGATGAACCCAGCGGAAATTAGGTTTTTCTTCTTCATATTTTGTACGAAAAAAAAATTGTATCTTCATCATAAACGTATCTCTTCATATCTACACAAGATTACTTATCAAATTGCTTGTACTGCGGTGTTAATTAACCTTCGTAACGTGTATGTAATAGTTTGCAAACACAAACAACGTTGTGCTAGACGTTTTCGTATGTTATCGTTACGTTGGGAAATGTAACTACGGTTGTTATTCTATGTTGGGGTAGCTGTTTTCGTACTCGAGACTACTTCTCGTAAGGTGTACTGGTAATTCACCTAGTAACGTACAATAATTAGTACTTATAGTTTATTGATGTTTTTGAATTATGAAAAAATCTGAAGAATTTTTTTACTATTTCCTAGTGAACTTCTTCTGATTTATAGAAAACAAAAGGATTTTTATTTTTTTTATAAATTCTTTTAATTATCCTCACAGACTACTAATACAAACACAAAATAACCAATCCAACACCACAATAGAGGTACAGGCGTTGCAACGTTTAAATTTGTCGTTGCAATCTGGAAAAGCGTAAAACGAATTGCGAAACAAACGCGAGCGTACAGTGAGTTCTGAACAATAGTTTGCATAGTTATTGTTCTGATAACGTATGGAACGTCGAAAACCCGGCCTGTGTGCAGCTGATCTACTTTGCACGCCGTATATATGAATCAACTTTAAATACATGTTTCTTCATAGATTCATAATATCCAATAATACACTAAACAAAACTTGAAAAGACAACAACAAAGACATTTGAAGAACCATTACTAAGACGTCGAGGTTGGTCCTTTTGTCACCAGGCTGTATCTCATGGACCGTAACAGTTAGCCAGTCGAAAATTCACAGATGGTGTATTAGTGTTGCCATAACCTAACAACTAATTCTAAAAAACAGAATATAATAAACATTTAAGGGGGCTCCCATACATATATGCATACTAATATAGTCTAGAAGTCTAGTAATATAGTCTAGTATAGTAATTTTGTAATAACATACTCGTAAATAATACACGTATATACATTGTACATGTTGTAGATAAGTACCCACATATTTGTAATTTTTTATCTATCTTCTCAAAGTGTGTATTTCATATCTGCTAGAATATCTTAGTGAAAATTGAGTAACGCTACCAAACTATTTTCTGTATAACATTTTAATATACTAGAACTAGATGATTAAAAATTCGAATCAATATTGATGTATACGCGAATGCTTCCCTGTTGCTAGCAAAATTTATATTTGCAAAGTCAACTATTTGCAAAGTCAAGTAATTCAATATTACTTTCTAAACTCTATGGCATAAAATATTGCAAGTAAAAATATTTTATTCTAAAATTCAATATCTACTTTCAGTCATCTCATCAAGGTCAAATATCCGGGGCCGGTATCTAGGCGAGCCGTTTAATTTACTAAATCTTTTATGCTACCCGGGCACAGCTTTAGCGATTAAATTAGTCTTTGGAGACACTCGACTCCCGCCGCCAACCCCGAGAGCACCCAGAGAGAGGACAAAAGACGGTTTTAGAATAAAATAAGAAATAACTATAATAAAGTAGAAAAAAGTCGATCTCTTAAAATATTTGAGCAAGATTTTTATTAAATTCAACCCCATATAATTTGATATAAAAGTTTAGTGCTGTACTAAAATAAATTAATCCGAATTGTAATAAAGAGTGTAGCGCTTTAATCAACTCCAACGTTCAACTCTCAAATACTGTGTTAAAATACTATATGCAATTACGTAACTGTACAATACATACTGTTACAGAACTGAAACTAAAAGAATGTAAAAATGAATTATATATTGAAGAATAGTATTATTTATAGTTCTAGTAAAAATGCTATTAATTTTGTAAAAACTTGTTTTTACATTACAGTAGATGTTATTAGAAAAAATACTTATTTCTTTCTATATTTGCTCACTTTTCAACTAAAAATCCTAAAGACGTATCTAAATAAAAACGTATTTCTCTTCAATATCTTCTATGTATGTCATACAGTTCAATATTTCTCGGACACAATAGTAAATGTAATATTCAAATGTCTTTATTAAACTATGCAAATGTCTTTCCCGCAGTTTCAAGGGAGGAACGATTTAATAAACAAATGGAAATCTAATATTTCACTTCTTATCTCTTCCAGTAAAATCTCGTAAGCGATATCGAGAACTATAAATAGACTTTCCATAGAGTGCTAATTTTGGCTTGACGATAAATCTAAGTAATTAAAATCATGGCTAACGTTAAATTAACCACGTTGTATGGTATTAACGAAATTAAGACTAATCGTTTATTATTATTTATTTATAGATATAGCAAATAGATATACATATAAAAAATAATTTGTCCGAAACAAATGGTTTTGACACTTGTATATAAAGTAGAAACTCTCCGATAAATCAAATTGTCTCTGATCTAAAATACCATGTAGAGAGAGGAGAGAGTAAGAGCAAATATACCCTAATAAAATATGGGAAAGCAACTTACCTCACTGAAGAATTCGTCCATGAAGCCGCCCTCAACGGGGACGTTGACATCGTCCGGCCCAACATCATCATCGTCGCTTTGCGCCTGCAACATAAATCACTATTAGTACCGAGTTTTTTCCTCTTAAACCAAATGAAAGATATAGAAATCAGCTTCACGCTGTATCCCGCACACAGCAGGGCGGAGACGGAGTGATCCTATTGCTAAGACACTCCCTACTATCCGTCAAATTCTCGATAGATTGCGTGTTGAGTGGCGGAGTTCAACTCCGTGCTTTGCCTCGACACCAGTGCGGAAAAATGAAAATATACATTTAAATAAATATTCCATTTTCTCGAGTATGGATCGAAATCAAAGGAAAGATTTATAAATAGATAATACACCAAAAGCCAAAGCCAAATTGAGACCGGCTAGTATCGCGGTTCATATGTAAGCACGAGATGACATCGGATGGCTCACGTAGAACAAAATTGAATCCACTTAGATGAGGCGAGCACCATTATTCAATTTATACGGGTTGCCCGGTTTCCACAAAGGCCCTACTAATCTATACCTCGGATGTACTGGAATAATGGGAAGCTGAACTTGAGCCCAGCCGTGGGGCAGGGGCACAAAGTGTCACTGTAAACGCGACTGGTTGTAGGTTCGATCCCCACTCGAGAAAATTAAATTCAGCGAAAGTGGGGAACGGAGTGTCTTAACACAAGGTTCCCTCTGCCTACCCTGGTGTGTCACAAACATATTGTGAAGCTGATTTTTCATTTTTTTGAACTAATTTGGCTACATACTTAAAATACATAAAATATCAATTTATTACATTACTTTTGACTTAATTTGAATAACAAATTATGTGGCAACAAGGAAGATTAGGGCAAGAGGCATTATCTTCTGGCCTTCTTGTTAAAGTAAATATCTTCAAAGGAAAATTATTCATAAATATTATATTAATAATTCGTATTCTTTGGGATTTGCTACCATCTGAAATATTTAACGTAAATTAAACAAAGTATCTATAAGTTAATAATGTAAGATAATCATCTAGAATATTACTTTTAATATATTTTTTTAGTAACTAATAATTTAATTTACTGACAAACTTCAATGTCTTTTCTTAGGTTTGCAGAACACTTAAAGAAAAAAACAAGACAAGAGACAAGCAGAGTCGGGCTAGCCCGACGAGTGTTCCGTACAAAAATTGGAGGTATCGACCGTCTCAAGTTTTTACTGATATTCAAGCTCAGCTTAGCTAGAGCCCTTTCAGCTGATACCTCACTTAAACTAGAGGCTCTAATACCCAATTTTGTCCCCCTTTTGAGGCTATTATTTTTAGGATTTAACCACAAATGTATAATTTTCAGATTTTTTCCTGAACTAGTACTACCTGTAGATTCTAGCTACCAAATTTTATAATTCTAGGTTATTCGAAAGTACCCCATTGATTTTGATTACCTTTATAGTGTCGAAATATGCGCTTTTTGCTATTCGAGGCTATTATTTTTTAAGATTTAACCAAAAATGTATAGTTTTTCTTTCTGTTATTTTAAGTTTAATTACATTTTTAAGACATTTTCCAATACATTTAGTAAGTAGCTTCAAATAATAGATTAAAATAAAAACTTTCATTTCTATTCAAATAGATTTCTACAATGTAATCCATATTGCCTATCAATATAAAGCTTAGGCAATGACAATAGGCTATACTCAATAGCATACAAATTAATCCAGGTCAAGGAGTCTTATGCCCTACTGCGATCATTTATCATGCCACTACTAAAAAACTGCAGGGGACTGTTCTGTGGTGATAAATTTAGTTATTATCGAGATACTATATGAGAATTAAGTGCCTCCATGTAAGCTATTGATTTTATATTAAACTAATAAAGTGCTTCTTTGTTGTGCTCTACGTAGGCTCAAAACATAATTAAGCTGTTTCGAGTATAAATTGTTATATATATTTATTTTTTCAGCTTTACGTTGTATCTCGCATATAGCAGAGTAGGCAGAAGGAACCTAGTGTTAAGACACTCCATTCCTCACTTGCCGCTTTCGAGACCTGCTCTGGTGTGGTACCAACGAAGCAATGGAAATATTAATAAATAATAGTTCATTCCCCCGTTAACACATGCGCGAAGCTAAGTTAAGTCATTCCCCGGAGTGGGAATCGAACCTGCAATTTTCGCGTTACAGTCACAAGCTGCTGCCCTTGTGCCATGATGGCCTCTAGTATATTATTTGTAATACCTTATAACCTTGTATAAGCTTTCTTATATAAGGACATATCTCGGAAGTAAAGTGTTTGTTTAACGATAATTTTGACCGTTTCGTCGTTTTCAACGAAAGCCTAATGTGTTTTATGAGATAGTCATATCAAAATAGTTAGATTATTATTAATACAAATTTAATGTTAAATAAATAGCATTATGAATGTTTTAATTTAAATTACATATAAAAAAATATAAAAATAACAAAATCTTTGAACTATAAAGAAATGTGAAAACACCAACAAATCTATTTTTATATCAACTGAATACGACCTTACGAAGGGACGGGCCCCGATATTCAATAGTCGACGCCGAGTCGGCAACACGTGTTGCTGAGTAACTCGGTGACATGTGTCATATTGCGTATATATGTGAAAATTGCGGGAATCCTGTAGGAAATGAAATAGAATAAAGTATTTTTTTATTTTAGGCAGAGGGAACCTAGTGTTAAGACACTCCGTTCCCCATTTATTTTATGTTTTATCATAAGAACGTTTTAACGAATATGATTAATTAGATATATTTAATAAATATACCTATAGGACACGTAAACGTATTTTACGTGTATTTTAATTGTAATAGGTATATTATGTAATAATCTGAAATCTAAGCATGGTTATATTTTATAATACAAATGGGAAGGTTCCTTTCCAATTATTTTTCCTTAAAAGCTCCAGTATATTCATTTGGTCGAACAAGTGCCCGTTTCGAGCCTCCCATTCAAAATCCATGAGTGGCTAAAATTTCATAAAACGGAAACACGATCGAGGGCAGAAACAAAAAATAGGGTAAAAGAACGTGGCGAACAAAGACGATTTCTACATTATTTACTGAAATTAAGAGTCTTTAGATCTCTTACTTAGTACAGATATATAAGAATAGTACTAAAAAACGACAAAAATATAATTTATCCCTACTTTTAATCTCATCTCTCTAAAGAATAAATAAAGTTTAAATATAAAGGAAAATAAATTACATATTTCAAAATTATTTCTAACAATCATAAACACGAAACACGCTATGAAACAATGGAAGGAGCAAGTAATAGTTAATTAAGTCTATTACTTATTTTGCAGCCATTTTCGTGCCCGGGGCGTGGTACCAACACAATCGGGAGTCTTGACACGTATTTCAATCGAAGAGCGGGTCGGTCAGCGTGCCAGCCCCGAACGCTTAACGCTTTTCTTACATTTTCTCTTTAAAATTATTTACTAGTAAAAAGGTTCATATTATTTTAAATATCTTTTATGTATGTATATATTTATTATTAGCTTCACGCTGTATCCCGCACATAGCAGGGTAGGCAGTAGGAAACTAGTGTTAAGACACTCCGTTCCCCATTTTTTACCGAATACTGGAGGCATTGCGTGTAGAGTGGCGGAAATCTACGTCGCGTTTACTTTGACAGCTTTGAAATTAAAACCATATTAAATATTATATTTTACCGAGTGGGAATCGAACCCACAACCCGTCGCTTTTACAGTCACACGCTTGTGCCTGTGCGCTATGGACGCCAGATTCAGTCAGGAATTGTTGCTTAGCTAGAAAACACGAATGATACGAACTAAAGAAATTAAATATTCTGTTTATAATTAACGTAGTCAGGTGGCTAAACTAACAAATGTTCATGTTAAAGTGCTTTCGACGTTAAAATACACTTATATTTCTTTGTATATAGTCCTTACAAAACCCATATTGCTTCCGAATAATAAAAGCAGTAACCTGACTCCATGAATAAAATAAAAATGTAACAAGATTCAAGAAAAGCTCATACTATCTCAATGTTGCATCCATTCCCGATACAATGTTAGTATATTTTTACGATATCAATTTAAAAAGATAAGCGCTCTTATCCACAAAACCACAAAAATATAATAGAATATAACAAGTAACATAATCCTGCTTATAGACTTAGAAGAAATTCTATAAATAAGTATGTGTAAAACACGTATTGCTTATACGTTTAAATGTTCTAATTCAAGCAGTATATTCAAATATTTTGAAAATTGACTCTTTAGATACATTCAAAGTGAAATTTGATCAATCTTTTTGTTGACTTCATACCATATGTGGTGGAAGACACTTCCGTTTCCCGTGTTGACTGGCAGAACTCAACGCCGCGCTTTGCGTCGACACCAGAGCGAAGAAATGGAAATATAAACGTAAATAAATATTTCACTTCCTCGAGTGGGGATCGAACCCACAACCGTCGCGTTACAGTCCCCTTGTGCTGCTGCGCCACGACGGTCTTAAATTAATAAATAGCCAGTATGTCATAAGTAACTATAGTAGTTACAGAACAAAATCAAACGTGCTTTTTTATAAACGTTTAATGGAAATGTCGTTAGTTATTCGTTATCTATGATTAATATATTTTATATTTGAATGATGACATAATAAAATGAATTAATCATTGAATCGGTACTGTTAACTATATTTGTTAGTGCCATTTTATTTAAGATATTTTTATTTAACAACTAGTGGACCCGAACGCGGCTACGCTCGCTTGAACTATAAGAATATTTATTAAACATATTTATGAAATTATTTTCAGTTTTCAATAGACAGATGCGTTAAGCAAGCTCATTTTGGGTGACGTTTTCTAACAACAAACTTTGCAAATCGTTGCTTAGCAACGACGGTTGTTATTAACATGGCGGAATAAATTGCATGTCAAATTAATAAATATTTTAATATATTGGTATATATCGAAAATATTACAAATATGAGAAAAAAAAGTATCCTATGTTCATCCCGAGACCCTCAAGTATCTCTATATGAGTATTTTATCACAATTAAATTAGCGGTTTGGCCCTGATTGCGTAAAAGACAGACAGACAGACAAACAGAGTTACTTTCGAATTTATAATATAGGTATGGATTTGTATGACGTTATTAAAAGCTCGCAACATATAATTCTAAATTTGTCATTATTTTTCTACCACTAACATTGTAGTAAACGGTGAATATTCTGTTTTTGTTATACGCGGAGGAAATCATTATCTATTCAAAGCACTGCATACATAATATGTTAGTAAAGCTGGCTTTACTGTTCAAGGATAAAAATATATGGAATTAATCTATTGAATGTTGTTGTTGTTCTTCTTTATTTATGGCGTTCCGAGCGTGCCAATTCAGCACTAATCACTTCGCCAATGAAAATCTATTGAATGTATTGCAGGATAGCTGCCCCCGCTATTCTATATACCTATACAAAAGGACTTGTCCTCACTGACTGAGGTAAGACGCACGCACAGCCGTAACCGCTGTGCGTAGAAACGTGGAATTTGGACAGATGTTTACTTTCGTACTCTAGACATCCACTAAGAAGGGATTTTAAAAATTTTTAACCCTAAAGGGGTAAAATAGGGGTTGAAAGTTTGTATGGAAAAATCTTTAAATCGCCACCGATTTTTATAAAAATTGAAATTTAGACTCTTAAAAATATTTAATTCAACATGTGTTTCATGGTATTCTAGAATTCACCCCTAAATAAGCAAGCAAAGCTGCGCGCGTCCCCTAGTGTAATATATAAATTATACCATTGACATTGAAAAAAGCAACTGTTGAGTTACTTGCCTGCTCTTCTCAGCAGAACTGCCTTCCGAACCGGTGGTAACTTTTTTTATATATTCATTCGACGATTCAAAGCCTATTTGAATATACGAGTAGAATATTTTACTATACCTACTTATTTCAATTTGATAATGTCATGGTCCCTGTCAGATGAGTGGGACGTCCGTCCACGCGGATGTTAGATTATATATTTTTTTATTTTTATTCAGAATATTGTTAAATCGTATTAAATATTCGTTTAATTACAATTTTGATAAAACTATTACTATTTCTAACGGTAACTTTATTTATTAAACCATATCCCGATTTGTATGAAAGCGATGTAAGGAAAGCTAGGTTGGTTTTGACAATTGACAACTTTGTTAATAAGGTAGGTAATAATTGGGATATCCATTGATTCCTGTTAATCCATATTTAAAAGAAATCAAAGTAAACATCATTAATCTTAATTGTCCGGATTAAAATTAACTACAATTAAACAATTACGACAAAATGAACCGACAAAGTGACCAGATACGACCGTCGAGTCCTGTACACGCTGAAAGCCGGATTCAGTTTAAAAACCAAACATTTGCACCAATTAAGCGTGATGTACGACGCGACGATTTAACGGAACATCCGCTCGCACGTTTAATTAATCCTTTAATATATTATGATGATTCGTCCTAACGAGGTATTGCTGGTAAATCTGCTAATTTATCATTTATACGCAATTATTTGGTCTCTATTACATCATTATTTTTATTATCATCTATAATCATCATCATCATCTATTAATTTATAATCTAATTAAATTTGTAATATTATTATCAAATTTGAAAGAAATTTACTATAATATAGGTAATTTATTATAAACATTTTAGGATTTTGAAAAATTTCAAATAATTTAAACAATACTAAAGGCTAAAAGTATCTTAACGTTGTCAGAGAAGGACTTTATGTCGAAATGCCATAACAGAACGAGCGATACGACCTTCACCTTGTAACAACCCTTTACCTTTGGCTAGGACTTTTGGCAGAATATATTGCATATACAATTTAGCTCATTTAAAAAAGAAGTCACAAAAAAATTCGCAAATAATAGGTCGGGGCAAAAGTATTTTCGTATTTTAAATGTATTATTAGTAATCAAACTTCTTTGGCTGTACTAAATATAACTGACTAGTTTTAATACCATTAATTAATGTGATATTCAGAAGATGCAATAAATAAAAAAAAACTAGATCCCGCCATTTTTCGGTACATTTTAAAGTTTTATTACAAAAAAGGTAAAAATGCAAGGTTTACGGACCTAATGCGGTATTAATAGGAGTAGCACAAATGTGGTTTAAGCGTTTCAAGTCTGAAAATTTTAATGTGGAAGATGAGGTTAAATATAATTAAATATTTTCTTTTGTATGAACAATAGGACCCCCGACCTAAGAAGACGCAGTGTCCAAATTAAGGGTACTAGAAATTTCTTCTAAATATACATTTAAATCCTTGAATTTATGAAATAATACATAATATATACACTATACTATATAAGCAACGGATTGCTGTATAGTTAATACTATTAAAATGTAGAATCGATAAATACAAAACGGCCTTCGGTATTGCATCATTAATTAGAAAGTACATAATAAGTTATTATTTGATCAATGTCATATTACCAACGTTTTATAAGAATCTACTGTATCGAAAACTATCATTGAAATTTATTGAAAAACTTCAAACGTATCTTTCCATAATTGTTTCCAAAGACTAGGTTTGTTGAACAACAAAAGCAAAATAAAGGGAATAGAGAATAAAAATAGTTCTGGATAAAACAAACTAAAGACGGTAATGGGATTACGGGTATCTGGGTCAGATAGAGCTGGTCTTTAAACCCAGCAAATAATTACACTGCTACACCGCCACGAGAGGGATTCAGCGTTGATAGGTTCACAATGCTTATTCACTGAACTTGGAGTAAGTTCAGTTAATTATCCAAACTTAATTCATGAATATTATTTGCTATATACATTATAGTAAATATTTGTATATTATAAAAAAAACTAACAATTTATATAATAGTATGCAAAAATATAATTTAAGATACGCTAGCCACAAAAAATACCGAAGGTATATTTAGTATTTTAATGGCATATTTAAGTTATCTATAATTTTTAGAAATATCGTTCAGAATCTTATAATCTTTAATTTTCTTTCTAAGTCTCAGCTGGATATATAAATACGTATTCTACTTTTACTGTCTAAGCAATCTCCTTTTGTGTTTGCCTTTACGTGATACGAAGTTGCTTTGCTGTTAAACGGAAACGGTTAACCCGTACATAGATGGTTTTGTTCTTTTTACTGCCCTGTCCTTCATTCGAAGTAGGTGCTTTGAAATATGTTACGTTTACGTTTATGTTTTTAGTGAGAAACTGACTGGTTCAACTTAATTTAAACTTAACTTCACTCTGTATCCCTAGTGGGGTAGTCAAGAGAGAACGGAGAGCCAGACGCTACTGTTCTGGTGGTGACTGGTTATACTTCAGTTTTGTCGAGAGAGTGATGTTGCATATTTAAATAGTCGTAATATTTTCACTGATTTCACTTTGAGGACTGTAGAGTCATGATTTATGCAATCAATGCAATTTGCGCAATGACTGTGCTGTCATGCATGTCATTTATTTCTGCTGAAGGCGATAAAGATAGCGAGCAGTAGTTCCTGCTGTCGTAGCACTTCTCACAGTTGTCAAATTGTATATAAACACATGGGAGAAGTGATTATGACAATGTGAAAACGTATGTAGTAAACATTTTTATATTCTTCTTTCACTCTTTTATAACACGACATTTGTTTTGTTAAACATTTGGGATCCACTGTTCTTGGAATTTATAGATATAGAATAAATTTTAAAATTGTTTCTTTTCTATTTTCTCGTTCTGGTAACGAGGCAAAGCTAAAATTCGGCGGAAAGTAGAGAACGGAATGGTCTTAATGGGAACAGAATATCTCAACACTACGTTGCCTCTGCCTACACTGCAATGTGCGGCGATACAGCGTCAAGCTAAAAAACAGGCAATTCAAAAATTTCTGCTATTTGCAGGTACGATAAGGTACGTTAGGTACCTTACATTACATAAATATGCTTCACTATTTGAATATTAGGAATTGAAATATGTAAAATGTAACAGAATCAGAAACAGGAGTTAAACTAAAGCGCTATCTCTTGCGTAATTCCAGTGGCATATATCCAAACAGCCCATATATCCAAATATTCCTCTAAGAGCATGTAACGATTATTCCGTTATATTGCATTATTTGTACATCCCTATTAACAATAGAGGGGTGAGCTTGCACATAACTCTATTCTTAGGCTCAAAACAAAAGAAATAACGAAATGAAAAACAATATTTTCCTAGCAAATACGAAGTTGAGTAAATTTCTAACAAAACGTTCATATTGACCTTATAACTAATAATATTGTTTTATGTCCAATATTCTTGTTTTTGTACTTTTGTGTTAAAATTTTCACATCATAAAACTAAATTGGTTATAATAAAATCTCTGAGTAAATTTAATTATTATTTTAATTGTGTATAGCATAATACACACACATACCAATTCACAAATAATAAGTACTCTATTTCAATAATAACATTGCAAATTTCTTATGACATTTTCCATCAGTGAGTAGGGCTTCAGTCCATCCAACCGTTCCTACAAAAATCTTACAATTCTATTGAAATATTCGAACTTTATTTCGGGATAACAAAGAGCATTGAATGGAAATTGGGTTGAAGCGATTTTACACGGTTCCCCGCCTTTATATCACCTGTGACAAATGACGCAGGTGCCGTAGTCTCAATCCGATACATGTTTTAGACGTAGACCGATAACCGTAAACAACGCAGTCTGGCTATATCTTGAACGATTCGTATCGTTCGTATTGAGTCGAAGTCAATATCGAAATAAGAAAAAAATACTCTATTATTCATATAATTCTGGTTCGAAAGTGCAGAATTAAATTCTGCTTTATTCCAATGGGTGGGACGTATAAGATGTGATCTGTTATGTAGTGATAGATCACTACCCGCTTAGACACTTGACTATAGAAAAAAAACCTGCAGTTACGACCAAATTGCTTAATTAATTCAATAGACAACAGACATACAGACAGTCAAATGCAATATACATATAAAAACTCAGCAATTTATTAAATGCATATGCGAGATAAGTATATAAAATTGTAGGATAGAATATTTAATTCCCACGTCGTTCTATAACATTAAAAGATAGCCCGATTAGATAATTTCAGTGATAAGCAAATCTAACACGTCTACGTTGTGTTGCACATGAAATAGTCATTTTTAAACTTTGTTGTGGAATATCTTTTGTTTAAAATATTATTTATGCTTTAATAATTTATATTTAAAAAAATATCAGCTTTACGCAGTATCCAGCGCACAGGGGGTAGGCAGAAGCAACCTAGTGTTAAGACACTCCGTACCCCATTTGTAGCTGAATTTTGCAGGCATTGCGTGTTGAGTGGCGGAACTCAACGCCGCGCTTTACCTCGACACAGACACAGAGCGAAAGTATGGAAATATAAATTTAAATAAATATTGCATTTCCTCGAGTGGGGATCGAACCCACAACCAGTCACGTTTACTCACACTTTATGCACCTGCGCCACGACTGGGCTCTGTAATGTGGCTAAATAAAACGAATTTTCTTTAAGTTCTTTTAAAATTGAGACTCAGGTATCAATAAATAAATAATCTTCACCAGCTTCATCAATCAAGATCTTTCAATATAATGAATCGCCTTCATAATCGAATAAAGAGACGTAAAATCCCTTTGAACTTAAAAAGCAGCAAAATATAATTTTTAAAAATTTCATCTAACTAGAGCAAACTGGCGCTGAGGTTTCGTTTGTGCCGAAATGGCACGCAATCTGGAAATGTGGACTTGCGGAAATACATGTCGTCCACCGTCCGATACACGGGAAATATCTCGTGATGAATTTTCTGGAAATTGAATTTCGTTCGTTACATGAGAAAACTTTATCATAAATACGTATTTATAATTTATAAATACAATATTTTTATTAATTAATATGAAAAGAAGAGTATAATTATTTGCTTTTGTTATAGATTGCCGTTCTATGGATTAAAATTTGTAAAACAGGTATTAACAAAATATATAGTACATTTATATTCACAAGTTCAATTCAATCAGAATAGAGAAATAGATTGTATACACTTCTTCGCGGCGTTGAATTCCGCCACTCAACACCCAATGTCTTCAGAATTTGGCGGAAAGTGGAGAATGGATATATATTAATGTAAATGTGTGGGATATATACATATATACATACATATTAAATACATAAACAATTTTTTAATACAATTTTCGGAAAAAATGGTGAAATCCAATAGTTTACTTAAAAAAATAAAAACTTCGTTAGACTGTCATTTCGTATATAATATACATTTCAATGACATTCAATAAATAGTTTAATGAAAAAATCCATAACAATAAATTCATAAAATCAATTTGGCGTACACTAGCGAAACTGACGACCTCGGGGGAACCCGTCGAGCCCTGATTTGGACGACTGCCAGCAGTGTTAACACAAATATTGTGCTAAGTTGGACATTGTACATGGGTTAGTGCTAACGTCTATATGGACCGAGCAACCAGGCAACCTACATGAGCGCCATTTATTTGCTTTAAAAACTTATTCTCTCCTACAATCTTGGCAAGATTACTACAATTAGTTTTCAAGCCAAATTCCACAGGATTACGTCAAATAAGATTAAAAAAAACTATTTAAACAATAAAAATTAAACAAAGATAATGCCAAACATTGAAGAACTAGTAAATATATTTCGTCATACTACTTTTGTATCTCAGACATTTTTTATATCGAAGACAATATTATTAGAATAAAAATGCAATAAGAAACTCTTAAGTAATAATGGCGCATTGGGAATCTTATAACATTAATCATAAAAAGCAATTTGTTTTGTAGAAAGTAGTACCAATTTCATCAAATTCGAATGCCCAAGCGGGTTTCAGGAACTCTTATCGCTAGTTACCGATACCGTTGACGCTCTTTGTTTTTAAAATAGCATTCCAAGGGCAATGGCGTAAATCGGTTCATTTTTACAGAGTACCTACATTTTAAATTAACTTTGAACCGATAAAATCTGTACAATTATTAGGTCACATTCATTTTGTAAATACTAAATAATAAAACTAAATATGTAATTTGAGTTTAGCTCCTTTTATACATTACATTTTACAATATAATTCTAGTTAGATTCATTTTACAATCTTCTACCACTTCTGATCAGTAAAGTTTTTGTATACTATACCTATAGGAGAAATAAATGGAAAACTTATAAACAAAGGATAAAATACAATGAACTAAGTAAATCCAATATGTATTTGCTAATCACTTCAAAAGTTTGAGACCAATTTTGGCGCAGTGGCATAAGCGTGCGACTGTAAACTCGATAGGTTGTGGGGGTTCGATTTGCACTCGAGGAAAAGAAATATTTTATATTATTATTTCCTCCTTCTGGAAACAACCTAAAGCGCAGCCTTGAATTCCGCCACTTAATACACAATGCCTTCAGAGTTCCGCGGAAAGCGGAACGGACGAGTCTTAATGGGAACGGAGCGTTTTAACACCTGGGAACCTCCCAGGTTCCCTTTGCTTACTTTGTTATGTGTCAGATACAGCGAGAAGCTAGAAAAAAAAAGCAAAAATGATCTAATCCATATATGTAAACGTTGAATAACACGTAGTAACTCAGAAGAGACAACTAAAAATAGACACGACGCAAGACGTGAATCAGCTGATGTAAAGTGCATGACGTTGTGGCTGTGGCGACAATAGGGCTATTCAGTGTTCCGTATATAACGCGCCTCTATATCCTACTCCAATCTACTACTCAGTTTAAATGCTATGTGATTTCGTCGTATGGTGCATGCCACAAACATTAAAGATGTCACACAAATTTTCATATAAATATATGAAAAATTCTGTTTTCTGGCACAAGAGTGTGACTATAACGCAACGGTTGTGGGTTCGATCCCCACTCGAGGAAGTGAAATATTTTTTTACGTTTATATTTCCATTTTCTTCGCACCGGTGTCGAGGCAAAGCGCGGCGTTGATTCAGCAGAAAGTGAGGAACGTAGTGTCTTAACACTAGGTTCCCTCTGCCTACCCTGCTGTGTACGGGATACAGCGTGAAGCTCATTTTTTTATATAATTTATAGTAGGTAGTTTTTGAATTATATTTGCAATTTATATGATCATTATTTAAATCGGTTGAAACTGCAATAAATCGCAATTTATAATAAAAGTCGTTACACCACTCAATAATAATATATTTCATATAGATATTACAGCCACAAAAATATTTCAAAAACCAATGAATGTGCCACTGAAATTATAATATTAAAAAAACGGAGCAAACTTTTTTCGTAACTGTAACTGCTCGTTAATTTGGGTGAAGTCGGCGGGAATTTAATTTAGTTAAGGTTAGAGGGTCCATATTTTCGGGTTTTCATATGAAATTATTATAACTTAATGAGATCTCTAACTTTGTTACCTGCTGTTTTCTAATTTTAATAAAGCTAATTTTATTTCACAATATTGTATGATGGTGAAGTGTGGGTGGTAGTTAAGAGCATGTCTGATCTCTGAGTCATTACCATTGCATGGATATATTTCACAACCAAGCGGTATTATACAAACATTTAATTTTTCCTTATAATTTTTCTCACGTCAAGATGGATTTTACAAAGCGAATAGTATGTGAATAACGTTTTTGTTACTATATTCTTTGAACATTCCGCTGTTCTTGTTATTTATTTACAATATTTTCTTTCTTTTTATGACATCTTTGCAAAAAGTTCAGTTCAGTTCTTAGTTTATGCCATTCCGAGCGTGCCAGTCGAGCACTAATCACTTCGCCGGTGTCACGCTGAATGGAGAACACACGAAAGAGATTGTACGGTAAAAAAGAGTTTGACATTCAATTGAAATAATATATGCATGAAGTTGTTAAAAAAACAATGAATACGTTAGTTACGCTAAATAAGGTAGCAATTACTAATGATCAAACAATTATTATTAATTTAAGATCGATGATGCATGTATGATTGCCAGAATGTGACTAAACTTACAACGAAGGCCCCGCACCGGATGCAGCCATCGTCAGCTGATAAACGTATCAACTAGCGTACGAGCGGCGGGTACAGAATCGAGAGCGTGTACTTTTTAAATTAATATAGGAAATTAAAGAGTGCTTATTTTATTAGGTCTTGTCGTTATATTACTTTTATCTTTACCCATCCCTGCATGTTATTGCTTAGTAAATAAAGTGGACCTAGTTTTAATACACTCTTTGCAATACTTTCTGTTCTTATTTTTAGAACACACTTCTTAGTTACAACTAAGCTAAACTTAGCTTTAATTGACCGGAGAAACGAAATAATATTTGAATCTAATGATCTGCCTGAGTGAGGACTCTACCTACAAAAGGACTTTCCAATTGGACTGTGATGATTTCATACTTCTTATACATTATCTATAATCCATTTATTACAAGTTCTAATTAGACATACAGTTTAAACTTATCAGAAACAAAATGTCAGTTAAATCATATTTAAATTGTTCCATTTGCATCCAAGTTATATAATAAATGCTAAATATACAATTCCAATACCAATAATAAATGGTATGCTCCAGTAATAATGGTTGTGTTTATATTTTTATATTAAAATAGCAGAGTAAATATTAAATATCATAAACATTAATAACTATAAGTGTAAGTAAGTGAGAAAAAAATATAAATACCTCAAAAAATATAAAGTACCTCAATGTACTTTGTCTGAATGTTAATGCGACAGTTGTGAGTTCGACTCCCATTCAGGAAAATGAATAATTTTTATTTCTTTGGTCTGGTAACCATAGAAAGCACAGCAATGATTTCCACCATTCAACAGGCAATGTCTCAAAAATTGAGCAAAAAGTGAGTAAAATGTTTTATTTAATAAAATTAATATGCTATATACTTTTTAATTTCTTTATTTGAAATGTGAGAGCATTTATATTCGAGCAGCACAGTGTTTGACAATAAGTATGATTATTATGGGTTCAGACCCCATTTGGGGCAAATTTTGAATAAGTAAATACTTAAATTTCTCCACTCTCGTTAATGGCAATGAATTCTGCCAGCCACCAAGTAATGTCTCAAAAATTCAGCAATACACACTTGTTTTGTACTGTTCCACTGAACAGAGTATATTAACACTATTTACATATTCCTTCTGCCACATTGCTATGTGGGAAAAAGATTCTTTTTTCCTTCTAATTAAGGTTTTGAACCCTTTCTATTAAAATATTGAGCTAGAGAAAATTAAAGAAATATATAACTCAGTCTATTTAATTGTTGAATGGAATAACTAATATATGTATTATGTAAAACCATTTCATATTTATTTTCTAAGAAATAATGATTTAAGATGTAATATAAATTCCATTTTCTATTTTATCTGATCATAAAAACAATGAAATTAAAAGTTTCATTGTGTATTATTGTTTAGTTTAATTAGATTTTTTATTAGAAGAATTTATGATTATAAATATTAAATTAATACAATGATGATTATTGTATACCAAAATATGAAAATGTTGATTAATTTGAATTATATAATCCACTATTATATTGTATGAATACAAAGGTAATATTGCTTATTATTTTAATCATGTATTACTTTAATCAGTATCATCAATAATCTATCATTTACAGTCTAATAAGTGGGTATTAAAAAAAAATGTCTCAAAAATAAGATGGTACATAATATAAGTAATTATTCTCATGAGTGGATGATCCATAATAGGCCAAACTGAAGTACACCAACTTGACCGACATACAGCGTTAATTGGGGTAATTATACGCGAAGTCATTAGTTAATTTTACCTTGCAATGTTCTTCGTAAACAATAGCTATGTTTCCGATAAGTTTTTTTTAACTGTAGGCCTTCGGAACGCAACAAATTGTCTCATTCCAATGACAGTACGGACCGACCACTCTCGTTCAGCATTGAAGTCACGGGTGGGGCGAACAAAAAATGAAAACCTACAAAGTGTCTTATATAAATTTACAGGGAGAAACAAGGGGAGGAGAACTTCTTTTTAGTGCACGATATGGGCCTAGTGGGGCCACATCTTTCCGTATTCGAGGTCATCATGTAACCAATGGTTATGATCGGGAGATGAAGAGTAAAGGGGAGGCTTACCGCTTGGAGCGCCGCTAACCTGTCCTTCGTCATCCTTTATAGAAAATCACACACCAAATAAAGGTTTTATCTCGTTACACAATCCCATTCACAGATATTTTCCTAACAAACGTCACTATACTAAAGGACACGAACACTAGTTCACTTCACTCAAAAAATCGATACAACGAACGAACGAATCTTCCATCCATCAGTCTACTAAGACAAATATACCAAAGTTGTAGATGGCGTAACTGACTCTGAAGTATATGACGTCATTACTGCGGAAGTCGGTAAAGCAGTTATTCTAAATATCGTTACAGTATTTATTTAATTTATCAAGTAGAATATTAAATTCATTTTTATAAACTTTTACTTTATAATAGTTTTTATATTATTTTAAGACTATACATTATATAGCAAATACAAAACCGTTATGTTGAAAAAAAAATAGGTTCAAAAATAGAAGCTTACTTGACTACTGCAGTCATTGCGCCTGTCGATGTCAGACAAATCTTCCGTTTAGTTAAGTGACGCCATTGTGAGCCGTAACGACTTTTTAGAGCCCGGAGTTCCATCTCCAAATTCTTAAATAATCTTGGTAAATTGTGTTTTTATATATAGTGAATATATTCTAGGTATATTATACTTTGCTTTTCTTATTATATTTTGTGTGTAACGTGTGTAGTTCTTCTGTATTTTTCGTTAAACTTCGGTACTGATGAGCTAAATTCCTATGATGATAGTTAAGCGCCATTCGGCTAAAACTTAAAACATTTTTAACTTGTCAGTGAAGAAATATCGTGAAATATATTTAAATTCTAAGTAAATATAATATATAAAGTAATCTTTTTGTTATTAGTTCGATTCGCTAATAAACAAAGACTTGACTTGTACTAATATGGCGCGTCATGTCTTGAGAAAAACGTTTTTTTTTCATCAACATGTCTTGTTTCAGAATTAGATAAATAAAGTACAGCAAAAATGGCAGATGATATGCCTACATTCAAATGTGTGCTGGTAGGAGACGGCGGCACTGGCAAAACCACATTTGTCAAACGACATTTGACTGGAGAGTTCGAGAAACGATACGTCGCTACACTCGGTGTTGAAGTACATCCATTAGTTTTCCACACAAATAGAGGGCCTATTCGGTTTAATGTTTGGGATACAGCTGGCCAAGAGAAATTCGGAGGACTCCGAGATGGTTATTACATTCAAGGACAATGTGCGATCATCATGTTCGATGTAACATCCCGCGTCACCTACAAAAACGTCCCCAACTGGCACAGAGATTTAGTGCGCGTTTGCGAAGGAATCCCAATTGTACTTTGTGGTAACAAAGTCGACATTAAAGACAGAAAAGTCAAAGCTAAAACTATTGTATTCCACAGAAAAAAGAACCTTCAGGTAACTAACTACTTGTACTAAATTATTTGAAATATAAAATGTTTTAATTTAATATATATAAATTAAATCAGCTTCATGCTGTATCCTGCACACAGCAGGGTAGGCACCTAGTGTTAAGACACCATGCTTCAACGCCACGCTTTGCCTCGACACTAGAGTGAAGAAATGGTAATATAAACATCAATAAATATTTCACTTCCTCGAGTGGGGGTTCGAACCCACAACTGTCGCGTTACAGTCACACCCTTGTGCTGCTGCGCCACAACGGCCTCAATTTAATATATAAGTATTAATTGGTTCTTTTATGGTTTCAGTACTATGACATCTCTGCCAAGTCCAATTACAATTTTGAGAAGCCATTCTTGTGGCTGGCGAGAAAGCTGATTGGTGATGGCAACTTAGAGTTTGTTGCTATGCCTGCTCTTGTACCCCCTGAAGTCAACATGGACCCAAGATGGCAGAACCAGATCGAAAAGGAACTTAAAGAGGCGCAAGACACTGCTCTACCAGAAGAAGATGAAGACTTGTAAATATAGAAAAACAATAATTAAATTCCAGTGCCCTCTTGAAAATGTGATCAAAAAGCTTGTCCAGCTTATGTTGAAAGGTTTTTCAGTAATTCATTCCATAAAATTTTGCGATTAGATCAAAAGTACTTTAATTTCAAGTACTCGATAAATATTAATGCTTAACTTTACTTTACTCTGCATGTACATTGAAGCATTAACTAGTGCATGTAAAGTATGTTAAGCGTTATTAACTATAAAATTTATGTCCTTAGTTCAATATTGTAATAAGTCATGGCATAATTTATGATTTTGAATAAGTATTTCATATTTTGTAATACATTAATAATTGGACTGTTTATACATGTTAATGTTTCCTTGTATTTTGTTTTTATAAAAGTATTATTTTTATAAAGAAAACTGTTATTTGGAAGGTGTAGTGTTAGTCTCATAAACCAATGGTTATCTCACTCTTTATTATGCATTAAACACTCAGTTCCAACAGTTTTCTTTGTAAATGTTGTAAGCAACAATTTTTCATTAAGTGTGATTTTCAAAATGTTGATGCATGTAAGGGCTGACAATATTTCACTCTAAATTGTGGTGATACTTTTTCAATAAAGTTAAAATATTTATTTGTCTTTTTATTATACCTTGACAATTTTTATTTAATTTTGTATTTGTATCTAGATTGTTTCTCTCTCTTTGATATGTAGATAATAGTGTGACTAAAGCCTATTGATACCATTTTACTAAGTTACTAATAACATATTCATAAAATATTTTTTATTAAAGATTGTTGATTAAAATGTAGATAAGCAAACCATTTTGAAATTGAACTAAAAAATTGCTTCACATTCGTTCGTACTTAAGGCTTTTTATGGGAAGTGGTGGGAACCTAGATAAAACACTGCTCCCCAGTTTACACGACTGCATGTTGAGGCGGAACTCAACGCCTCGCTTGTCTACCAGTTTTGAAATTAAATAATACTCTTTCAATTGAGTCTAATCAAACATACACCACAGAAGGTTCATTTCTTAGAATGAATTTTCTTATCATTTCTAATCATTTCTTAGAAAGCCAATCGAACTACAACCTGTCACATTTACAATCATACACTTGTGGCCCTGCACTATGACTGATCACAATATTTTATATTTTCTTAATAAATAAATTAGTAACACGAATTTATTTCTAAAAAGTCATCGAAATAAAAGATGCGATGTTTTCTAATGTTTTATTTTCATATTATTTAAATGCGTAAATATAACTACAATGCTAATACTTAAATTACATAACAATCCTTTACTTCTTGGCCATTGCCTTTTCTCTTGCCTTCTTTCCTTCCAGGAGCTTGAGCCTGTCATCTTCAGAAAGGTTTTTGTTGAGTTTAGTTATAACACCAGTTCCCAATGTCATGTCACCAAGCCGGAGGGTGAACCTTTGCCCAGGCTCACAAACCATAGGTTTTAGAAGTCTCAGTTGCAAACTGTAATAAAAATATTGTTTTACTAAACATTTAGAAAAAAAAAATAATTTAAATAACTTGGTTTAATATTATATTAATTTTAGAAAACTTGTTTGTTTACCAAGATGCAGTGACACAGTGTCTGATACGATAGATGTGGGCTTGGGTTATTTTAAATTCAATTATTCTATCAATTATTTTCATTTCCTTGTTCTGATAAGAAAAGAAAGAACTGCATTAAGTGCTACTGCCTAGCACAGAATACCTTGAAATTTAGGAGGAAAGTTTTAAAAAGGGTAATAACACTAAGTTCCGTCTGGCTATATACAGAAAAGTAAAGTGAAAATAAAATATTAAAACAATTGCATACTTACGTTGCATCCTCTCCAGGCATAACCATTTCCTTATCTGGAATAGTAACTTGAGTGGCGCAATCCCATGTCATAGAGAACATTTGCAATTGAATGAAAGATGTGAATGGTTTAGAGCGACCACCCTCATCCTTGCTCAAAATATATACTGCAGCTTCCATACTGTCATGGGCTTTTACTGTACCAGGCTTTGCCATAACCATACCACGCTTAATTTGTTCCCTTTTGATGGCCCTAACTAAAGCTCCAAGTTGATCTCCAGCCTGAGCCTCTTCTAAAGTCTTGTGGAACATTTCAACTCCAGTCACTGTAGTCTTCATAACTTTGCCGTGACCAACTATTTCAACTTCAGTGCCCTTCTTTAATACTCCTGTAACATAATAATAATATATTAATTATTCATTAATATAAAAATTTAGGACCCATACACAAAAATTCGACGTTTCGACTCTGTTTATATTTATTGTTATTACTTGTATATCTCAGTAATAGTCATATAATTAATATGGATGATCAGAAAACAATAAAATAACAACAATAATGAAGTAAAAATTAGGTCCAAGTATCTATACTATCAATATTTAAATAATAATAAAAAAACATACCTCTGTACAAGCGGCCAGTCACAACAGTACCACGTCCAGGAATAGAATGAACGGATTCAACAGGCAACAGGAATGGCTTGTCTAATTCACGGATGGGTGTGGGAATGAATGAGTCAACTTCCTGGAGAAGTTTGCTGATGGCTTCTGCACCAATCTCTGGGTTCTTACCTTCCAAGGCACTCAAAGCTGATCCTGTAATAATGTTAAGTATTAATGATATTAATAAAATAGATGCATAAGAAATAGTATCTGTTATTTTTTTTAGCTTTACACGTTATCCCTAGATCCCTTGCCAGATAGATATAAGAGATTGTTTCAATTAATTATTTAATAAAATTTTAAGGGCATTGTGGCAACAGCCTCTGACAGTAAATGTTATGATAGTGGGATCTAACCTCATAATTTATAGGTGGGAATAATTAATTTTTTATTTCCCTGCTTTTGTAACATGGAATTGTATGAAGAGAATATGATATTTTGGTACCTTTAATGACAGGTATATTGTCTCCATCATAGCCCATTTCACTCATTAGCTCACGGATTTCCATCTCCACAAGTTCTACCATTTCTTGATCAGCAGCATCAACTTTATTGATAAACACTACAACATGCTGTATCCCAATTTGCTTGGCAAGAATTAAATGCTCCCTTGTTTGAGGCATAACTCCGTCTGTTGCTGCTACTACTAAAATTGCACCATCCATTTGAGCTGTTCCAGTGATCATGTTCTAAAAATTAAGATCAGTATAAAATAATTAAAATTTGTCAAATAATAAACCAGATATCTATATATATAAAAGGACATGTTCCCACTGACTGAGGTAAGACGCACACACAGCCGTAACTGCTGATGGTAGAAACGTGAAATTTGGACAGATGTTTACTTTCATAATCTGGACATCCACTAAGAAGGGATTTTGAAATATTTTAACTCTAAAGGAATGAAATAGGGGTTTAAAGTTTGTATGGATTTTTTTTTTAATCGGCCCCAATTTTTAAAATATTAAATTCAGACTCTTAAAAATATTTAATTGAACAAGCGTTTCATCGTTTTTTTAGAATTCAACCCATAAGGGTGCAAATCAGCAAGCGAAGCTTCGCGCTTCTGCTAGTATACATATAAGTCTTCGCCCATGTGTAATTTACCAAATATATTTTTTTCAGTTTCACATTTTGTGTATAGTAGGATAGTCAGAGGGCACCACCATTGGCAAGATTGAAGAAAACATTGCATTGCATTGAACACCAGAACACTGCTATGGTCACCAAACCCATAACCATCACACTATGGCCTGGATCGATAAATAATTCGAGAGGTTGTTTTCTTCATAGATTATTACAATGGCATATCTAGATCAATCTCTGAGTTAAGAGTGGTTTATAAATATAGATCTTACAGTATGTATTCTATCCCACTGAACCAACAATGGTGCTTCAATATATATATGTTGAGGCTGTCATGGTGCTAGAGCACAAAAGTTTGACTGTAAATGCAAGTTCTGGGTTTATACTCTCTCAGAGGAAATTAATTATTAAATATTTTACTAATTATATAAATCCTACTTCTGGCAAAGAATACTGTTTAGTTTTGCCACCTAACATGCAATGCCTAGGCACTGTTTTCCACCAAAATCTCTAGAGATTTTGGTGGAAAACAGTGAAACAGGAAAACAGTGTCTTAGCACACCTGGTTATATGCAGGATGCAGTGTAAAGCTGAAAATTATATTAACAAACCTTAATATAATCAGCATGTCCAGGGCAATCTGTGTGTCCATAATGCCTCGTTTCAGTTTGGTATTCAACATGGGCCACATTGATTGTGATACCTCTTGCTTTTTCCTCTGGTGCATTGTCAATGTCAGAGTACCCTTTCTTCTGTGCCAAGTTGAGATCAGCCAATACTGTAAAATATATAAGCTACTTAAAGGAACATTATTAAATAAAAATATTTTTGTAGCTTTACATTTATTCAGCAATAACATCAACTTTTTACTTCATCAGAGATGTATTTTAGAAAATGTATAAAAATTTAAACTTTTTAAATACAGGATTTGAATCCACAACTCTTTGAATAAGAATAAGTAAGTTTGGTTTATTGGTCCAAGCACTTGGACGGTTTCCAAGATTCACGGGTTGTCAATGAGTTGCATTAAGTTATTTCTTTTACATTTTCTAAAATAATTTTAATCTACATTTTTAAAGTACACTTTCACAATATTCATATTTAATTATAGAACTTTAGTTTCGTAACTTTATTATTTATATGTATTTTGTGTGGATCGTATCTACAGCCATCACTTGTACAATAGAATCTTGTACCACCGGATGATGTGAATATAATTATTTATTTAACTATAAACTTAAATAAAACTAAATTTTTACCTTTAGTAATAGCAGCAGTTAAAGTTGTTTTTCCGTGATCAACGTGACCAATTGTTCCAACGTTACAATGAGGCTTGTTACGTTCAAATATTTGTTTCTCAGCATAATTTCTCCGCAATATAATATTTAGTGGAGTTAAAGTTGGTAAACTAGACCTTAAGTGTGCACTGTGGCTTTGTTTCAATACCAATTTTACAGCTGAAATAACAATTTATTTATAATATAAGGTCTGGTTAAACAATAACAAAATAAAACAATGTCAAACCAAGCCTACTTATAAGGCTATAAATGGTTTACATAATATTAAGAGGTTATAATTTGTTGCCTCTTTCTATATTATTATTTAATTAAATTAAGAAATGGGTTTATATGCAATTTATGTTTACTCAATAAACAAAAACTCTTCATATTTTATAAGAAAACACTTTTAATAATAAAATCTATAGTATTGAGCTGCGTACCTGGGTTAACCAAATTTTTAGCAAATGATATAGTCGCCATTTTTATAGGCAAACCACACCAGTTGCTCTTAGATTAATAAAATATATTTTATTTTTCCCACTGCCTTTTAAAGCAGGATAAAACTATTTAATAAATTATTCAAAAACCACACTGAAAAAAATATTATACATATAGAATTAAATTGACTTTATCTTTTACCAAATTGCCACAGATAATGTACATTTTACCCTTAAGATAAAAATTGCTCGGGTTGGTTTCGGTTTTGAATAATAATCTGTGCTTCAAGAATATCTATTTAATTAATATAATACCAAAAGTTTACTTAAAATAAATTTATTCAATGTGAATAATAATTAGGTTTCTACCTAATGTAAAAATAAATTTCTAGTAACTTTTATTTTTTTATATTAATACACAAAAAGAAATAAGTAAGAAATATATTAAAATCATATTTAGAAAACAAAAGATTTTTTTGCAGTTGTTTCAAATTGTTTAAATGTCTTTTATAAATTATATACTTCCAGTCTTCCACGAAGTGGAAGGTGAGGAAAACTTCTTAAATGTTGTAATTAAAATTAAATTAAATCGAATAAAAGCAGCTTCACGAAGTGAAATATTTATTTACGTTTATATTTTCATTTCTTCGCTCTGGTGTCGACGCAAAGCACGACGTTGAGTTCTGCCACTCAACACGCAATGCCTCCAGAATTCGGCAAAGTCAAGTAGTGTTAAAATACTCCAACAGGCTTCCTCTGCTTACCCTGCTGTGTGCGGGATACAGAGTGAAACTGATTTTTATTTTTTACTTCCTAGAAAAATTATATTTTTATGCTCTCCAAATTTTTGGCTTTGATGAATTTTACGGCTTAATTTGTTAGGGTTGGCTATTTTTCCCTTATATCTTGTAATAAAGCTATATTTTTTTAAACGAGGTTGTAATGGAAGCTCTTCAGCGTCATTTGCTTGTCTAATTGCAACTTCCAGTCTTTTTTTATACTTTTTATTCATTGCGGAAGATTTCACCAGGTCTTTATTTTGGGAATATGGCTTGAGTTGTAAAGGAGTGAGCCATGCTCTGCTTACTTTAGTTGCATCATAAAAAACCACATGGTAATGTGTCTGCAATTGTGAAACAATTAATAATTTACTAATTACATTTTTTTACATTCATAGAGAACTTAGTGTTTAAGATATTTTTACATGTATAATATATTGTGTGGCTTTTGTAACACAAAATTTATTTAAATACAATTAATTTTTCAATTGGAGATTAAATCAGAAACAAGTAATATATTAAAGCAATATAAAGCAAAGCTATAATTTAAGAGTGCTTTACAGCTTGTCAAATACATAATTGATATTAATAAAAAAACTCACAGGTACATGTGACAACCCATCTAGCCAGTAGTATTGTTCTTCATCTGGAGAATCATCTACCATGGCTGGCCACCATGGCCAATCACCAAGCTTGGCCAGTACAATGGAACCAGCTGAATATTCACCGTAGAACATATTTTCTGTATCATATATGGGTTCTTGAGGGATATTACATTTGTTTAGAAAAATATCTGTAAATATTGTATAAGTAGAATGTATAATATGGCATGCACTTAATATTTGCATAAGTTGTTTTTTTTTCATTTCTCGTTGCTTAGTCATTATAAATTACAATATTTAAAATAAAATATGTATGCATAAACATAGAAATAGATAGATATATATGTAAATGTTATTTCAATATATTTAAAAAAATATATGAATATTGTTTATTTCTTAATAAAATCGTAAAAAAAAAAAAATTAACTAAATGAGCAGGACAGTTGTGAAATTGTTTTTCTCTCAGAGAATGAATTATTCTAGTAAAACGATAAAACGCGGTGTTGAGTTTCGCCAGCAAAAAGCTATAAATACATTTTTTTAAAATTATTATACTAACCAGGGTGCATACTACAAAACCATTTCTTAGGTAATTCATGACTGTCCAGTACGCCGGGAAGGTATCGCCAGCGATCACAGTCATCGCACTGGACCCAAAGACCTGATATGTTATGAGTATGTTGCTTTTGTAACCACTGAAGTTTCTCACGTTGAGTTAAATAGGATGGCGTCTGACTTAGGTCATTTTTAGATACACTGTTAAATAAATGATTAATATTAAAACATGCAAGTGAAAGGCGACATAATAAGTATATATTTATCATAATGTTAACTTACTACCTGTTTTGAGAGTCCAAAATTTCGTCACCAGCAAAACTCATATTTTCGTTTCGAGCAGAAGTCTACTTAGAAAATATATTTGTCTGTTCTGTTCTTTTGTTACGTTCCGAGCGTACCAGTTGAGCACAAAATCCCTTCGCCATTCTAAATAAAAAAATACCCACAAATTTATAGACAATTTTTTTATCTACCCACATTTTTATAGATATAAAATTGGCAAATGAATTTGCATTAGTACAATTTTTTTGTTGTTTATTTTATGTGCAAATATTTTGATTTTTATATTAATAGATAGGAAACATAATATATTCCCATTCCCGCGTAAATTTAATATACCCGCGCAAAAACCGTCCACAGATGATGTATTTATATTTTATATGCCTTAATTTATTTTTATCAGTCTAAATTGAAAAAAATAACGTAATGATAATACTAACTGAAACCAACTAGTGACTTTCAATAAACCCTTAAAAAAACAAATAAATCCTTATCAATAAATAATAAAATGTATCTAGAAAACGTTATATTAAATCGAATCGAAAAAAGACAAAATATATGAATATATTAAAATATTTCGTAATATTTTCAAATAAATAAATTTATTATTACTAAAATAATATTGTATCAAAATAATAATATTTTATTATTATAATAAAGTAATAATGATTGTAAGCATTACGTAATATTTATCATGACAAAGTAAAAAACCAATTAAAATTCTTGAAGTCAAAATTTATACTTTTATTTATTGAAACCATTAAATTTTAATATCATTTATAAATTTAATTTTATATTGAAATTAAACAATTTTTTTATGTATTACTTTATATTTTATTAGTTAGATATAAATAAATTTATAGTTTAGAAAGGAAGTACGCATATTATTTATGTTGCTGGCTGCCGGCTAGGGAGCTGGTCGCCATATTGGGGGCTGATTCATACGATTAGTTTTCCATTTTAATTTTCGTCGTTATCGACGAAAGGGAGTATATTATACTCCCTTATTGTGTAAAGTTTTACTCTGTGTATTCACCGATTATCTAAACATTTTATTTAAAAGGGATATATTTTCTCTTTGTTTTGTATTATAAACATGGCTTTTTAAAATGTCGGTCCTGAAGGTAAAATCTTCGTCTCCTTGCGGAGTATCCCGCTCAATTGTTTTTGTGGATGTTGGAAGATTCCAGGATGGACAAAAAATCTATAAATCGTTCTGCTATACCACAGTCGAGGGCCGTAGCCATCGACTGTAAGAAAAATACGGGTGAGTGTGCACCTCAATAAGGTCATTAGTCATTTTATTTCTACGTAATTATGTTGGCTGATTCTTTTTAATACTTATTGTAAACATTGATCAAGATTATTTTACGTAATCTTAACTTATAGCACAAAAATATGGTCGATTCTTTTTTGTTTATATATTTACTAAATATGTTATACAACAATATAGGTACCTATAAGCACATGATCTTTACGATCATTCATCAGTCATCACTTACGTTTTCTATGTGCTCAACTGGCACGCTCGGAACGCCAGATTTAAAGAACCATACCATACCACTTATGTTTTTGTGGTGTTCTTTATAGAGTTGACACATAAGCCTTGGCCACGAAATAACAAGAAACGTGAAGGATCTGGCAGTTTACCTAAAAACGAACCTTATCGCAAAAATGTACCAGCACAAAGGGGTAGGGGTCAAATGGATAAGCGCCCGCGCACTCGTGGTACCACCAATTTCGCTATGGGTGGAGCGCAGAACACCAGGTAAATATTAGTTAAATTTATTAGCCCACATTAAGGTTAAGTGAATTTAGGTTAAAGAATAATTTGTATGTAGTTATAAATATCATTCAAATGTTGGAAAACAGATATTTTGATCAAAATAAAAACCTCATATTTGCAAACTATATGATATTTAATAACCTATTCATTATGTGGTTTTAATCATTAGGCTAGAAGAAGAGGAAGAGCCTGAAATAGGCTCAGTGTTTATTCCTGGAAGCAAGAAGCAAAATTTGAATCATTTGCTGAATTTCATGTACCCCTCACGAGGCAATACAGAACGGAGGGGTCAAGCTCCAAGACGTCAAGGCCAACAATGGGTCTCCTATAAAAATGAACATGATCTCTACCTTCGAGCCTAGTAAGTTAATAGTACTAGTAAATAATATTAAATTTTCTTCCTCTGATATTTTTTTCAGTTATTGTTTTTTTTATTATTACCACTGCATCAACTTGCTCTGCTAACATAATATGGGAAACTAATGATAAGACACTCCACTTTCCACCAATCTCCCAAGCCTCCAGGCTTTGCATGTTGAGTAGCAGAGTTCAATTCCTCACTTTGCCTTGTCACCAGAGACTCACAAACATTGCATTTATGGTCACTTATTTGTGCCCCTGTGCCACAACAACATTTTTAAATCACTGTTCATTTACTTTTAATGATAATAATGTATAAATATTTTGTTATACTTTTTATAATAATCTATTTCTACTGTTTGTGTATTGTACAGGGTCCAATGCAATTAAGGTACATTAAGGAACCAATTGTGGTAATGATTATATATTTGAATACATTATAACAATGATAATATCATTGTGCAGCATTGAGGTCCACCTTGCAACATGTCTTGAAATTAAACTGAAAATGAGCACAATTATTTTATGATTATTCAATAATGCTTGGTTGTAATTCCTATCTATCAATATATTACATAATATTGGAATTTGTTACTTTTAGCTGCCAATTTGTGGTTAAAGAGGATGGAGATTATAAAGTAAATTTAATGGACCCTGACTTGCCTCTAAAATGGGAGCAAATTGAAGAAATTGTAAGTTTCAAATATATTATCAATATCTATATTTAATATGACAAATATTTTTCTACTATTTTTTATTAGTCTTATTATTACTGAGTTTGCCACTAGACGCTTAACGTTTTTTAAAATTCTACAAAGAGTAGGGGAGTGTCTTAACTTAAGTTATTACAATATGCAGGATATAGTGTAAAGCTAATAGAAAATTATTGTTATTAAAATTCCAGGTTGTAAGAAGCACTGGGAGATCTGAATGCCCCATATGCCTTGGTCCTCCGGTGGCTGGGCGAGTAGGTCATTGTGGACATGTTTACTGCTGGGCATGCATTTTACATTATTCTGCAGCCCATGAAAAACAGCCTCCACCATGTCCAGTTTGTGCTATGTCCTTGCAAGTTGCTGATATGAAACCTACTCGGATGGTTCAGTGGGAATCCCCTGCTGAAGAGGTACTAATAAGTACCAAAGACTTAATATAATAATATTAAGTCTTTGGTTATATTTAAAGTGTTTGTGATGTTGCTCTTGTCCATCATATTATTTAAGATTATTAATATAAATGGACTTTTTACCATTATGTGATTTTTATTTTTTATAACCCATAACTATCGCGTTACAGTCACACCCTTGTTTGGTATTTATCTCCATTGGAGCTGTCGTCGCTCAGTGGTACAGTTCCAGTTCGATTCCAACTCTGGAGAATTATTATTTTTCTCGTGCTGTTAAAAAAAAACGTGGCATTCAATCAGTAATACAGTGCAAAGCTAAAGCAAAGATGTTTTCATTTCAATAGTAATTAATTACTGAACTAAGTAAAGTAATATCTATAATTTTTTTATCTAATTTTAAGGTGACACTGCAACTCGTGCGTCGCCTACGCGGCTCCACTGTGGTGGAAGTGGCGCCGCCTCGTGGCCAAATTAAACACGTTGATACCAGTATCCTGCCATTGGAAGCACTTGATATGTCTCCATATGCTAAACTGTTCTCGGCAACTAAACAACAGGTTTGTTGTTTTGTAGTCTTGACTTTTACTTTGTTTCACTTTTTTTTTTGAGATAATTATAAAGTATTTTTGAAGTATAGAGCTTACTTCAAAGTAATGAGCAACTTACAGAAAAGCACTCTCAAAAATGCCATTATCCACTGTGTAACAATTAACTAAGCAAATAGACAAAACTCAAATATTTAATTTTACTAAGCAATACTTGAATTCCATAAATGAAGTTCATATTTTTATAGGGAAATAGACACAAAATAAACACATTCGTGATTTACTTAAAAAGCTTAAAATGATCATTTGTTGCCTGTTGTAATAAAAATGTTGATTTTTTTGTAGGTGATAGATATATTGGAAAGAGACAGGAAACAAATTGAAACACAAATTTTAGCTGAATTTGATACATCTGAAATTATTTATTTGGAGCAAGCATTAGAAATGCTAAAATTAAAAGAAGAAAAACTCAAAATTCAATATGAAAATCCTAACATAGAACTACCTGAGATCTTAGAGCACAATGCACCTCCTACTGTAATTGAGAAAAAAGAAGTCAATGTAGTTAAACTTGACTGGTTTGATGTAACAGATGAGGGTGCTGCATGCTTAGAAACCATTAATACTAAAATGGAGTCTATGAATATAGATTTGCAGTCTGATTTAAATCCTGAAGCGAAAACCTTTGACTTTGAACAAAATGAGAATGTGGTTGAAGAATTTCCACTTATTGAAAATCCCACAGTGGAAAGTAAACCATCTGACAAGTCTATTTTTACAGATATTGACAAACAAAATCAAGTGAAATATTTTTATTTCTATCAATGTTAGTAATTTAATACTTAACAATACATAAAAATAATTTATTAGAAAATAAATTCTCATTTTGGATATAATTTTTTAATATTGCAAAATTTTTTTTAGCTGAAGATGGCCAGCAGGTATTTTTAAACAGCTTGAACATTCGTATATTGAATGCTTCTTGGGGCGTTATTGCAGCTGCTCCAAACATTATTCGTGGACGTGTACTACATCGTGATACCTACTCACTTAATGAACAAGTAATATTCTTTTTATGCAGTAATTCTTGTGACTTAAAAGTTTTTATAATATCACTCGTTCCCACAAATTTGTTCATTACATTCAATAAATAATTTTTGCTAAAGTGTTATTTGCTGATTTCTTATATTTAAGCTGCTCTATTATAGTACACTACTAACGGAACATCCGGGTCCAAATATATTTTTACGAAACATCTAGGAATATGGATTCCTAAAATTAATGAAATTGGTATAAGGAGACGTAACTGTATAACTATAAAATACTGCAATATTACAATTTTTTTAATATTTTTGAAATATGTGTGATTTGTTATAGACTAGAAAACATACACCATACACTGCACATTTGCCATTGCACTGTTCGTTTGATATTGTGGAGCTTGACTTGAAGCCACCGTATGTTACTGACGAGGCCCTTGGAACATTTGCAGGTAATTGCACATATTTTGGTATTTTAATATTTCTTGAATGTTGATTTAATATTTCTTAAAATATATATATACAAGATAGTATAAAAATACTTTAAAAAAAACTTCATATGAGATAGAACTACAAAATGACAATTTATAGTCTCGGCTACTTTGTTGTTTGTATAATTAGTTCTTAGTTGGCGGTATTTCGTGAGAGAAGTAGAGGTTATTACTATTAGTTAACATTTTCTTAAATTAAATTGAGGCCAGTCAATTTATTTAAATTTATATTTCTATTTCTTGGCTCTGATATCGAGGCAAAAATCGCGGCGTTGAGCACTCAACACGCAATGCCCACAGAATTCAGCAGAAAGTGAGGATTGGAGTGTCTTAACACTAGGTTCCCTCTGCCTACCCTGCAGTGTGCGGGAAACAGCGTGAAGTTGGTTAAATTAAATAATTATTTTACATAAAAAAAATTTTAAACTTTTTTATAAGGAAAATTAATTCTCCATTCATAGCTGAACTAGACCGTCGTGCTCGACTCAGAGCCAAACAAGAACGGGACGAGCGTCGTCGAGAACGCGCATATCGTCGGCAAATGGAAGGCCCTCCCAGACCAGACTTCTCCTCCGAGCTCCTGTTTCCTTCTGCGTCATCTATATATGGCAGTCCACCTCTTGCAGAAATATCCTTGCCAAGTGAAAGCTCGTCTTCAAGTGCATTGTCGCCTGGTCTAGAACTATCTAGTCCACCGGCAAGTAATGCTTCTTCATCTGGATTGTCTTTCGCCAAAGTAAGTTTTGTAGATATTAAAATATAACGATGTGTATTTTAATATCCATTTTATAGTATCACATAAAATATGATAAACAGTATCAGAACTCGGAGGTGACAATAAAAAAAAGCAAGAATCGAATATATTGTTATGCTCCTAAATTATTTGTATGTAGATATTACTATTTATAATTTACCACAAATAATATGATATTAAAACAAGTTTCTATCTGATATGCATATCAAATAAACTTGTTAAAGTGCCCTGCTACCTACTTACCTACTAGCATGTACCTGGATTGATACAATGTTGCTATTTGTATTTTTACTCTTTTTTTACAAGAGATTCTTAACAATATATATATATTGAATGTATTTATATTATGTATATTGGTTGCTACCAATATACATAATATAAATACATTCAATACCAATTGGTTGCTGTCAACATATATTATAATATGTATATGACTATCAAAGTCGATCAAATTAAAATTATATCAACTACAAATAATAAAACTTTGATATTGTAGCCATATCTGAGCTAATTAAAACAATTTTTTTTTTTAACTTTAAGTCTACAAAACCTATTTATTACACTACTTAATTGTTGAAATCTCTATATAACCAATAACTTTAATTTCAGATGGCTAGCACAAGCGGGACATGGCGTGTACGTAAAACAGCCGCCCCGCCGCCGCCACCACCGTCCAACGAGGATGATTTATCTGCTCCTCGTGCCCTCGTCCTTAGCGATGCTATAGAAGCCGCCCTTCTAGCTACCAGCCCCACAACCCAACCATCAGGGAAAAAGAACAAGAAAACTAAGCAAAAAGTACTGTTTGCCACTGGAATGCACCGCGCCGCGTAATTTGTTATATTACTAAAAAGGATTTATTTTCATTTGTTATTAATATATAGATAATGATTTATTTCCTTTCATCCGTTATTAAAAGTTCATAGTAAGACGTTTTTTTTTGGACAAAAATAACTGAATATATATCATATATAATGTTGTATTGTTTTGTATTTTGCTTATTAATAGTTACAAATGTATTAGAGAATATTCTACATAGTAGTTGTCTTCTCTTCCTTGTATTATGAACCGGGTTAAAGAATAAAGTTATAATTATGACAACAGACATTTGGATTTTTTATTGCATATCTATTCTTCTAAGTCTAGAGGTGAATGATGAAATCGCTCATTTAAAGAAATAGCGCAGGAGACGCAGTAATAGTATTGTATATACAGTGTGAAATAATATTTAACTTTTTCTTTTAAAAGTTTAATTTGTATTTCTTAATATTTATATTTTTTTTACATTAGGAACATTATAATCTATAGGCACATATAATAGTTTTATAATAAAACTCAAATCAATCACTCTAATAAAACTAGCGTCTGTATTTTGAAATCACAAATTTGAAACAGAGAGATTGTGGAGCAACATATAGGCTGCTTTTATCCTGGAATTCCCGCGGGGTCGAGTTTTACCTGAAAAGAAACCGGTTATAAATAAGTACTATATTTTTTCAAGGATATTCAAAGAAATTTCCAAAATATATACACATACATACTTGACGATTTACGTGTATATAGATAACCGTACAGGGGATACTAAAATAATAATCAACCAATTTGCCTTATAAACACTTAAATAATATTAAATAAATATTCGTATAATTAAAACAGGTGAAGCCGCGAAGCAGCTAGTATAAAATAAATGATAGATAAATGAAAAAACGCTAGTTTTTTAAACGTTATTAATTACGCTTATTATAGATATTTCTCATATTATTTTGTTTGATTCTTTTTAAGTATTTCATTTTATATAATATAAAAGAATAGAAACGATATTTAAATTAATTTAGCCGTGAATTGAATTGACTTCTTGATATATGGCGTTTCGAGCGTGCCAGTTGAGCACAATTCATTTCGCCAATATCACGTTGAATGGAAAACACACGAAGGAAATTGACCGGTAATAAAAAAAGATAAATATACACAATTATAGAATATTAATAACAAAACAAACACATATTTACAATATATACACAACACATTAGATTAGTAATAAATAATATTTTACATGGGTGTTAATTTAAAGTTTTATTTAGCTGTGTCTTGCCTTGAAAGTTGAAACCCTAATTTGTCATACTTGTCAGCTGAGCAAACTGACAAACTGTCATAATAGACCATATTCGGTAGTTTACATATTTATCTTTATAAAATTTAATACCAAGTTTCTGTTTTATATGTAAAATTATTTGAAATATATATTATACTAACAATTCGTATAATTCATAATTATGATTTCAACAAAAAAAGATTATATATTTGAGCCATTTAAAGTGACTGAGGTTAAATATCGTGGTTCTACATATCCTCGACCTAGAAGTGGACACAGAATAGCTTGTGATGATGTTAACATATATTGTTTTGGTGGCTACAACCCTTACTTACCTTTTAACACAATACAAAGAAATAATCCTACTTGGACGCCGGCCAAACCACTTTTTAAAGAACTTTGGAGTTACTCAATAGCTACCAGGAAATGGAAACAACATGAAATTATTGAGAATATGCCTGAAGAACTGGCTTCAAATGCAATGTGTATGAATGGAAGGTATTTAATGGTATGCATTCATTTTGTTATTAGAATGATCTAAAAATGTGTATTGTGAAACTTATTATTAAAAAAACCACAACATAAAATGTTGTATTTTCAAAGTAAACTTCTACCATTATTATATGTAATTATAATTTAAATTATATTGAATTTGTTTTTTAGATATTTGGTGGGACTGGTGCTCCTTTTGGTACAAAATGTAGTAATGATGTCATAGCTTGGCGTACATGCAGTGAAGATGCAAGGCTCCAAATTTTAGATGCAACAGGCCCTAGGCCTCCTGGACAATATGGACAGTCGATACTGTGCTATGATGGACACTTTTATACTATTGGTGGTACAAATGGATTTGCGTACAACTGTGATATTTATAGGTTAGTATTTATTATCTACAACATTTACATTAATTTGTAATTTGATTTCTAGTATATATAAATTTATATGTAAAAAATTGTGTATATCTATAAAAACATATATAGCAGAATTGCCAGGGTTAAATTAGTGTTAATACCTTCCTCAAAGGCACCAGAGTGAGGAAGTGAAATTAATTCATTATGTCAAGAAGGAATCAAACCCACAACCGTTGTGTTTACAGCTAGATGTTGTGCCATTACACTACACCATCCTTTTTTATTTAAATAATATTTAATTTTCTTTTCACAGATTAGATCTGAGGACAATGATTTGGGAGCCAGTTTTCATTGGGACCGGACAAGAAGGTGAACCTCTGGGTAGATATCGGCACGAAGTAGTTAGAGTTGGTAACAAGCTTTACATAGTAGGGGGTGGGACAGGAGATTGGGCCTTTGAGCTCATGGAAATCCCCATGTATGACCTTGAAACTAACCAGTGGACCAAATTAATACCAAAGGCAGACGACAGCATGAAAGATGCTGTGGCTCCATTAGCTAGAAAATGTCATAGTGCAGTGCAAGTAGAGACTCCGAGTGGTGTTCAAGTGTTTGTTGCTGGTGGAACTGATGGACAAGGTGTTTTTGATGATATTTGGCGATTAAATATATCTGATATGCAGTGGCATTTAATGCAAAAGACTGTTCTTCCTCACCCATTATATTTCCATTCATCAACAGTGACATCTTATGGGTGTATGTATGTGTTCGGTGGTATAGAACCAAAAGACAATGAAACTAGAAGAAATAATAATCTTTATAAAGTTTGGCTTTGTATACCTCAGTTAAGTGAAATGTGTTGGGACGCTCTGCTCAGTTTTCATCCTAACTTGGACCAAGTCAAAAGGTCTTCTCTTCTTGATGTGGGTATACCGAGACATTTCGTTGACAGGTTACATCCTCAATAGATATATTAAATTTATAATCATGGCTTTAATGAGCACATAATAATTTATTTTAACAATTTTGTATATGCAATATATATGAGTATTTCAATAAGAAGTATTTGTTTTATGTTTTTTTTTGTAATCAGAAAATGAAAATGGTTGCTATGATTTATTTTTTCAATGCATTTTTCAATATTTTCTATGACAATAATTAGTTACAGTTTATATTTTGCTTAGGGACAATCCCTAAGTCCTGTGTTGTGTTACAATAATAATTTTTATTATATTTTCTACTGTGTATAATATAATAACAATAGAATGCATAATAACAAATAAATGTGTGATATTTTTATTTCAAATCTACCCAATTTTTATTTATACTACATATGTAATATTTTTGTGGATTATAAGAGTTCATCAGTGGTAATGTATGTAGAGAGTGACTGACGACAGTGGATGAGGTAAGAGGTCCTGTTCTTCTGGTAATTTTTTTAGGCTAGCGGTAAATACAAGATTTACATTGACAATATTTCGTCGTAAGTCGCTCAGTAGATTTATTTGTATGCGTACGAAAAAAAACATTGCTTTAATTATTGCATTTAACTTATTTACAAAAAAATACAATGAGAAGAAAATGATCAAACAATGAATGAAAAAGAAAACTGAGTTTTATTATTTATTATGAATGTTAATAATGAACTACACAGAGGTGAACATAAGTCGTTTTTGTAATTATTGTCTGCCTGTTTGTGTGTCTGTTCGGTTTTCACGGCTTAAACTATGCGGATTTTAATGACATTTATTTATAATTTATGTTGTATTCTAGTAGCTTGCTTTATTTATAAAATACGTTAGTATTACGCCATACATTAATAAAAAATAAGTTACATAAGTGTATAGTAGGGTAGGCAGAGAGAACCTCCGTTCCCTTTGCGTAATGACTGGCGGCACTCAAAGCCGCGATTTGCCTATTTTCCAGAGCCAGGAATGGGAATCGAACTTACAATCTGTCATGTTTACAGGTACACGACCTGGGACCCGACTCGCCTCAAATTCAATTAATAATTCATTAAAATAATAAAAAAATATATTATAATTTCAATTTATACTACGTTTATTTCGATTCAATAAATATTTCGAGTGATATCTTTTTATTGTTTTACGATTTAATTGTATTATCATACCTATTATCGTTTGTTGGACATTTATTACTAAGTATTTTTAGTACCTGCTATATTTTTAAAGAAAGTTTATAAAAGAAAACATTAAATTTCTATTCTTTCTACTCTTAAATTAATATAAATCTGGATTCATTGTCAAGGATAAATGTGGTAACGGCAACAAGTGTGCGTCGGCGTAGGGCGTCCATCCCAGTCGCAGTGGTTTCGCGCCAATTCGCGCCCGCAGTGGAGGAACACACGTCGGTCGGGCGGGACACCGTGATCTCGCGATCCCATACGATAACCGATCAGCCATCGAAACTCGATAATGTGAAACTAGAACTATTTCTATTTTTTAATATAAAATAGGACAATGCATAATATATTATTATGCAAAAAATGGCAAAGTGATTTTAAATTAATTTATGGCTGTACCCGTTTTGGTCATCGGCTATTTCGAAATATAGAAAGTGTGTAAAGTGTTTAATTTGACAGACATGAGCGAGGAAGCGGTGACAGCGACGGCGACGGCGACGGCGTCCGTGGACCCCGCGCCGCACCGGTCGCCCACTCCCGAATTACACGCTACATATACTTCTTTAGAAATTCTCGTGGCTCTTGTGGCAGTTGTAGGCAATTCTATGGTTATCCACGTTTTCCGTCGCGACAGAAGATTGCGGCGTAGAACGAACTATTACATTGTTTCGTTAGCTATCGCGGACTTGCTGGTTGGATTGCTTGGGATTCCGTTCGCGATACTGGCTTCAGTGGGTCTGCCGAGGAACCTTTACGCGTGTTTATTCACGACGTCACTGTTGGTGATGTTGTGCACTATAAGCATCTTCTGCCTCGTAGCAGTGTCCGTAGACCGCTATTGGGCAATTCTCCATCCTATGTGCTACTCGCGCAACGTTCGCACGAAAACAGCTATACGTAAGTATTTCATTTACCTACTAAGCCTGGTTATGACTGTTGTAAAAATATAAAAACACAAATTAAATTGCATTCTGCTCTCTCTGTCTTAATTCATAAACATTTGCAGATTATAAAATTTACTAAAATTACTAAGAAAAAACCTTATATTTTTTTATAAACGGCTGCATTATTAACAAGTGGGTAATAAAAAGTAAAATTATTTACATTCAACCGTAACAGGCAACTCATAGCTTATACAAGAGGTCATTCAATACTGGGTTTATCACCGTCGTTACTTGTGTACAATGGCTTCCAACTCCTTACTAGTTCTATAATCGTTTTTTTAATGGTTCTAGAAAGATTTGTTGTTAATGCCGTCAGCAAATATTTAATTTGTCTGCTCGATTGACTATTGTTTATTTTAATTCCATTAAGCATCTAAAAGCGTGGGTTTCCGTACATTTCATTCATAGGATACTTTATGTGTGTTATATTATATGTAGATTATTAGTGAAGCACACGTCGACTTAGAATTAAATCATATTTTAAAACTCCTTCCAATAGATTTGATTATAACAAATATATGTATGAAATGTGAAGCGGCTTCGGTAATGAGTTATGAGGCTAAATACATTTACAGAATAAACACATACCCAAATAGATAAAATTTATTTGAAACTATAATTTTTAGATACATTTATACAAAATTTTGTCTATGCTATTATTTTAAAGCTGTTGAGTCTGTTTGGTTGAAGACCCATGTTCAGAAGTTACTGGATCAACTCTTTGAGTTGGATAGTCCATTTATTTCGATAAAAGGCTATACATCATATTAATCGTTACATTTTTTAAACTGTATCATAAGCTCAAAAAGGAAGGTATAAGTAAATAACTAATATTAATAAAACTACAATAAAATACTTGGCTAAGCTGAAATTATAATTTTAAAGAAATACATGCTATATTTTTATAAGATTTATTTATGATATAATAATAATATACTCTGGTTATAGATAAATGTTTAAAGTAAACTTACGTTTAAAAATAAGTTTATAAATAACTAAACCGAATTACCCAAAAATTTATAGCGACATGATAAATGTTTTATTGTCTAGGAATGTGATCGGAAAAGCTTTAAATTTTACTTACAACAGGCTATAAATTATTTAATAATAATGGCTGTTGAAAAACATTCTATTATAAGGCATAACGTGATTTATGAGTTTAAATAAAATATAGCTGGTTCCATAGATCATCATTTTTATAGTTACAAATTTATGTAAAAAAGAGAGATATTCCTTGGGAGAGTTCTGATGTATCAATGTTTAATGTCATAAAAATGTTTTTTTTGTACATAACAGAATATAAAACTATATTACTTTCATAAAGCTGAATTTAATTCATATATTATTTTATAAAAAAAATATTTTTTAACAAAAAAAATAATAATCTAAAAACGAGCTTAAAAGTAAATAATAATTTTACAAAGATTTTATAATTTTGAAGTACATTAAGGTCCACACAAATGAAGTATTCGGTACCAGCTAAGTTATTTTTCTATAATCTAGCTGAAAATTGTCACTTAAAAAGAATAAAAACCATCGTTGATCTATTCATAGCTTTTAGTGTTGATATATTGAAAAAGACGAAATTTTATACTGTGCTTTTAATAAAATTTCTATAGAAGTTTGCCATTAAAATAAATCTGTCAGTCTCAACATTTACAATTCTTTTGTACTCACATATAACATGCGGACGTGATATTTGGTCACTGTTAATTCAGACAGTATCACGTAGAAAGGAGACACTGAGTGTTATTGATGATCTACCTTTTATTGGCAATTTTTATATCTATTTATTTTGTCAGTAATGGATAAATAACTCTAGTTCAAATATTTTAATGATATTACTAGACTATTATTTGATACTTAGTAGAATTCTTGAAATTAAGTACAAGAATAAAACAATTAAAACGACACTTTAAAAATAAAATTTAATATTTTTTTACTACTATAAAAAGTTGAAGGTAATATTTTTTCTTTAATCAAAAGATGCGCCTCGAGCTCGCAATCTGAACTTTTATCACCGTGTAACGAAACTGTTAAGCGCAGAAAATAACATTAAATATACAATTTTATTATGAATATTTTCATACAATGTTTGTATCTTTTTTTTAAATATTGATGCTTTAAAAAAAGATGTCTGTTTTATTTTAGTACAGACGTAGATAGCGAAACACAATGGAACTACTGAGTGTAGCAGTAGAAGAAAGTCTTACCGTGTCGGTGATAAGAGATATCATAAATAAGAACTTGCTTATGTTTTACGAAGAAGAAAAATCATTTAATCCTTTACTAAAATGTTTTTTTTATAATTACTTTACAATAAAATGTTGTTCAAGTTCTTAATCGTTTGAGAGATGAATTCAAAATTGGCAACTTAAAAATCTTACACAGAATGTTCAACTCATTGGTGAAAATATTAAGATTTCATTTGTTTCAGTGGGAATCGAACCCACAACCAGTCATGTTTACAGTCACACGCTTCTCCATATGCGACCCGATCGGTTACAATATAGTTCTCTAGTTTAAATTGTAATAATATACTTATTACAAAAAATTATTAATACTTTTTATACTCGTGCCTTGTTATATATTACATCATAAGATTACATTGAGTTGTAAGGTAGAAAACACCGCTTTTACCACACCCTGTATTACGGATGTTATTAAAAGGATTAGGTACTGTGTGTTTTGACGTGACCACCCTTTGTTAATTATCACCAAATAGCCACTTAACTGAGTGATATTAACTTATAAACGTTCACGTCAATGTTCTTCTAAGAAATGAAAATATTTCTTTTACTTTCTTTTTCTTAGTTATTTACCATGGTTCTATCTAATACAGTGCCTAGTACGAATAAGGTAATTGAATTAGTCACTAATTTAAGAATTAAGAATTTAATAATCTATACAAACAATTAATTTTATATCGTATGTTAAAAATGAGTATAATAATATCATCAAATTTTCTCTTATTGTAACTCATAAGGATTCTACCGATCTAAATTGATTGAGGAGACGTTAAGTACGTTGTTAGATATAACGAAGAAATAGACGGAATTATGAGACTTCGAGAGCAATGAATCAGATCTATTCAGCGGTTACTCTGAATACCTAAACTATACGTACCTATACTTAATACATTTTTTTAGCTTCATTCTGTATCCCGCACATAGTAGAGTGAGATAAAAGGAACCTGGGAACCTAGCGTTATGACAATCGGCTCCTCAGTATTGCCTGTTAAGCGGTGGAACTAAACGCCGTACTTTGCCTCGTTACCAGAGCGAATAAATGAAAATATTAAATATTTTAATAACTCGAGCGGGAATCGACTCTACACTCGTCACCTGAATTCCTCAAGTATATAATATACTTATAAACTATTAAATTTTGTTATTAATAGGTTATTAATAGGATTTTCTACTATATTAATAAGTTAATTGAGGTGAACGTGAGACAATTGTCAAGTGTCATAAGAAACTTTTCACGCAAACTGGCTTCTAATAAAATAAATAAAAAAAAAAATCATATCAGTTGATAAGTCTATAAAATGTTCAATATTTTCATTAATTTCGGATATTTCGTACTGCTCATGATGAATTGCGTCCAATTAGAAACAGTAAGTTCTATTTTATATACATACTGGTAACTACTAAATTGTTTCGTTGCCATACCAATTATTAGGAACGTGCCGGGAAGTGGCGCCGACAGATTTAGGCAGCCATGCACATATTAGATAAAAAGTATTCATATTGTTATACAATGTGTGAAAGTTATAACCCGACAATTTTACCCGACTACGGCTAAACCCGGTATGTATGTTCATCTGTTGCCCTGAAGCATCTAAAATAATAATCAGCTTCGCACGCCAGGAGAAAGGTTAGTGCTAAGACTTTCCGCCGAATTCTGGAGGCATTTCTTGTTAATGTCTACTTGGTGGTGGTACTAACTGTTTCTAAGCGCCACTCAATCGCTCAATGATAACACAAAAAAATAGTTGAAAGTTCGCTAGGCCTATGTAAAACTAAAAATATAATTTGGCGAGCATATCCGACTCGAACTTGGCAGGTTTTTATTTTATACTTTCACGTTTTAATCAGTAATACCCAGTATTAGGTACAATTCCATCACCCACTGTGCTCAGATAATTTATTTTAACCATAATAAATGGTACTACGTAGCTCGAGACATTTTTATATGAAAGAAATGGTCAATTGTTTCAATGTAAATATGTATGAACATGTTGTTTATGACTTTATGTACGTAGATTTCACAATAGGGCTCTGCTCTGGAAGTGATGAAGAAGCAATCTACATATGTTAGAAGACATGAGAATATCGATTTTAAATACAGCATCTAACTCAGTACTTCAAAGGTCTGTAGTCGTGTCTGTAATCACATTACAAGTGCTCTACAATAGAAAAAAACTTGAAAAGATTTCTAACAGTTTTTCGGCGTAGGTAGAGCTTTCTCTACTTATTATACTCCACTGCCATGATACTTTAAAGTTGAGATATTAAGTGTTGCAAAGCGGGACTCCCTACTGCATTATGTTTTATCAGAGCGGGAAAATTAGAACACTCATTTCTCCGTGGAAGGCTCGGACCAACATTCATAACATTTACACCACATCAGACACAATTGATGCTCTATGATGGCGTCGTAAATGATTTTGGATTAATAAATTGTAATTTCAGGACAGTTGTGGAGCAAGGGTAATAGAGATAGCTTGTGGATTTATTTCCCAATCGAGGAAATCAAATAATTATTATTCTCATTTCTTCGCTCTGGTATGGAGGTAAAGCGCAGCGTTAAATTCCGCTACTCAATACAAAATGCCAAAATGCGGCGAAAAATGGGGACCGGAGCAACTTAACACTAGGCTCCATCTGCCTACCCCATTACATGCGGAATACAGCTTGAAGCTGAAAAAAATACCATACACTATTTACCATTGAATGAAACAGAACTTGTCCAGATAACACGCGAACATAAGTGCACACGACCTGAAGAATGAAATACCCAATTACCATTTGATACGTAGACGTTCTTATAAATCGTCGTGAGTAATGATTCAACACAGCCCAAGGACCGCGGGCTCGTCTGGCCACAATGCTCAGGAAATAGTTCATCTGATAGTTCGCAGGAAGTTTGCGCTTTGTGGAGGCGTGCGACGGTCACTTGATACTGTGGAATTGGACTCGACAGATTTGCTCTTCTTCTTCAACAACAATACCTTACTCGTGCCTCGCTATCAAAGAGTAATCGCTGCTCTATCGGTCTTCAGTTCTTTTGAGGAACTTGCTTTAAAATTGGTATGTTTTATTAGATGGTGAAGAAAAAAAAACAATATCAATCACTAATGACGTTATTCTTTTAAAAAAAATACAATTATTATAAATAAAAAATTAGGCATATGAAGAAAAGTATTCAAACAACAAAATGTTGTATTTAGAAACAGTTTATGTATATAGTTTGTGCATGTTTTGCTAAGAACATTAAACTTTTAGGTGTGTACTACATGATGTAAGAAGGGGTGCGGTTATATCCAAAATATTATTAAATAAGAGAAGTTTAACATTATGTAAGTATTTAAAATGAGTCTTATAAAATTAAAAAAGAAAAGAAATAAAAGGTAGAATCGTGTTTTAATGCGGTTACCGCACTCACCCACGAGATAATTATCTGAACATCTATTTAAAGAATCCTGCGTTTAATTCTGGTATGCGGGGACGATCCCCTTTTTAATAGCGACGGAATTAACCATTTACGAATGTAATCTGGAGTAAGAGGCATGCATTAGTATCTTGAAAAGTTGATTAATTTATATCCTTTTCTTTAAAAGAAAAATAATTAATATATAAACTTGAACAAAACAAATTATTTCTGAAAGATATAATCTATATATATAAAAGGACTTGTCCTCACTGACTGAGGTAAGACGCACGCACAGCCGTAACCGCTAATGGTAGAAACGTTAAATTTGGACAAAAGTTTACTTTCGTAATCTGGACATCCACTAAGAAGGGATTTTGAAAAATTTTAACCTTAAAGGGGTGAAATAGGGGTTCAATGTTTGTATGGAAAAAAAATTTAATCGGCACCGATTTTTATAAAATTTGAAATTTAGATTTTTAAAAGTATTTAGTTGAACACGTATTTCATCGTTTTCCAGAATTCACCCCCTAAGGGTGCAAATAAGACGTTGAAAGTTTGTATGGGAAAATTCTTAAATCGCCACCGATTTTTATAAAATTTGATATTTAGACTCTTAAAAATATTTCATTGAACACATGTTTCATGGGTTATTAGAATTCACCCTTAAATACGCAAGTGAAGCTGCGCGCGTCCGCTAGTATTGGATATTTACACACACATACACAAATTACGTTTTTTTTAAATAAAGATTTTCTTTCAATGTTACTGGATTAGAGTTTTTTCACGTAATCAAGTTCGTTCTGTTTTTTGTTATTTCAATTGGCTACAACTATTATACGTTACTTTTGATTTTTCGTACATTCATGGTTTCCTCCATTCATTTATCGAGGGCGCCGCCCTGGCGCCAGCTCCCCGGCGCCAAGCCGCCTTGTCCTGAACGACCGCAGTTGCGTGCCGGGACCCGCCCTTGCTGCACAATGAACATTTACCATTTACTATTCGTCATAGCATTACTTAAAAACGTTAGTGCCAAAATCAGTGGAGGGCCGAGAGGTCGTTTTGATAATATCCAACGTAAACCGAACCATCATCATGTCAGTGCTCACCACGCCCATTACTCCTATCATCCTCCAGCAGCGATACATTTCATGTGTCGACACTGTGCCAACTTCGTCACGTATCCCGTGTACCACGGACTACCACCCACATACGTATATAAATATCGAGAACATGGTGGTAGATTTGCTGATGTGCTAACAGGATTGGCTTTATATAATTTGGGAAGAGCTGCAGCTGAACATTGGAAGTACACACATTTCTATCCATTGCGTTCAGATGAAAAGTGTTCCATGCAAGTTATTGATCGAAAACATTTTGAAGAAGTTATTTTTCCCTGTTTCCTCATGTCCTCGTTTATGGAACGATCGCCCGAAAGCTATTTACCTGATCCCAACGCTTTGGATATTACTTCACAGCAAATAGACGTAAAACCATATTTGCATCATAATGGTTCAACCTTGAAGGTGACAAGGGAGCAAGAGTGCATACTGTGGCATAATATGACATTAAACAAAGAAAGAAATGTTCTACCATGTGCTCTACTAAAGGAATATTCAGATACAATGAAACCCTCTGGTATACCTGTGTACGTTTGGCTGCCATCGACTTTAGCTTTAGCCACAACTATTTACATGTTTTGCTATTGCTGTTGTAAAAGGAGGGTTAAAAAAGAAGCAGCACCTTTCAATGACAGTACAGTAATTGGCTACTGTACTCATCATTATTGAGTTTTTATAAGATTTTATGGCAATTCCTTTACAGTGTTGGTGTGATAATTATTAAAAAAAAATTAAAATTTTAGTTATAGGTAGAATATAAATGGATTTAATGATAGTTTGGTGTTTTATGATTAACTATTAGTAGATTAATGTATTAAGTATAATATAAATTATGACCATGTTTCGAAACTTAACTCTCGGTCGTATGTGAGAAGGTTGAAAATTTTGAAAGCCCAATAAATATTATTGATTGTATGCTCGTGGAATGCGATGAGAAAATGCACGTGTCATAGATTAACCATTGATAAGGTGTGGTATATCTTACTGGAAAACATAGTTTTAGTTATTCATTACATATAGCTATTGTAGGCTATAAGAAACTAATAACAAAGTTAGGCCAAAATAAGAGACTGCTTTTAAATAGAATGAAATAGAATAAAATTGGTAAATTTTTGGTCATATTATAATACTTATTGAAATTAGTCTAGATTTAATGGACTATTTTTTAAGGACCTTTCATGTATTTTTTATTCATATATTGTATAACCCGCGTGTTCTTAGTTTGCTTCTAACAGTTTAATATAAGTGTAGTGTGTGGATTGTGATAAGATGCCTAAATAATAATTAAAAATAAATAATTATGTAGTAGCTAGTGACTTAAGCGCTTTAGAGACTTTTTATAAATAAAATATGTAGAATATTATGAATATGTCTCTATTTATTATTTTATCACGAAAGTTAGCAGACAAAAGTCAAAACTTTTGGCACATTAATATTTTTTTCTTTTCTACGCCGTAGCTCTACGCTGTAGGACAAATGTTTTTTTTTCATATTACATGATATTACTAAAACATTACTATTTGAGTTTGAGATTTTAATGAAAATCAACAATCACTTCACAATGATATATTTTCTATTTTCGCTCGCGTAAAGTCTAAGACTTTACTTAGAGACAAAGAAAATATTTCTCACAATACAATTATTTTTTTCTGTACATATTATCCTCCAAAAAATTGCATCGTGATGTCTCGTTTTAGTGATGAAATGTCTCAATTAATTACAGCTGAAATAATTATCACGAAACACGAGCATTTACTGATTATAGAGTGCGTGGTTATTACTCATCAATTGTATTTGTACGGCTTTGTGAAGTTGTCTCTCGACACAATGAAACTTGGTCGGATAATGAAATAGGAAAGCATCATTATGCTTAGAAAGTAGTAAACTAATGATAAATTAGTAATAAATGAAAAAAAAACTTGTGATAAACTGAGTAAAATCATATTTCGTTTACATTTCTTACTAAAATTAAAGTTATGGGTACGTTGGGCTTGATAAGTTACGTGGGACTTATACACGGGCAGATGTAGGCCCTCCATACTACCCAGCAAAACCTATTGGTACTTCGTAATTAGTAACGCGTGGGAGAAATCTGCTCTACTACGGCTACTCAGACCAGGTTAGTAGGCAATTAGCTTCTCCAAGCTGAGCCGTCTGGCCGAATGTATACACAAGGCCTAGCAGAAGGGTTGCCTCTACATTATAATTTGATCCTTTTTAGGGTTGCGCACCTCATGCTGGGTCGGCTAGATCGACTCGCACTTGACCGATTTCTTTTTAATTAAAAATTAATTTCATAGATATATTTTGAGTTAGTCGATTTCATATGGTATGGTGTGCTAAATTAGTTAAGATAATTAGTCATCTTAGAGAACATTCTTAAATACTGTGTCAGTTACAATATCCTACTTATATCCTAATAAGCCAAGGCTTATAATTAGTCAAGACTAATTATCATAATTCTACGAGAAACAAGGTGTCGTCGTAACAAGGCAAGACTTGTGTTAGTAAATTTTAATTAAGAAAAATTTACAGCACAATAAAATGAAAGTGTATCGGGTAAATGGAAAACTGTTCTTGTAGGAAAATTGTCTAAAAGATTTTAAAGTATGCTTCTAAATGTATTTTTAAGGAATCATAAAATTATAGTATACCCATGAAATATGGTTACAAGTAGCCTTTTTTTACTTATTTTTTTACCATTTTACTAACTTCTATCTTAATAGTTAAAAAGATTATTTATTTCAAGGTAATATTATTCAGAGATATCGAATATTATATAACTGTTATAACAGGAATTGATTTCCGGGTCGGCCATTATAACCCTAAACTTAATGGTATACTAAAACCAGTAGTCTATAATAATATACATATATTTTATTACATTCCATGTCTTACTCACTGTTCTGTGAATTATAACAGTATATAAACCTTACAACCTATATAATAAAATATAAGCTTTAAGGTTGTAAAATTAAATAATT
>JAEBDU010000001.1:1525831-1612219 GCA_016802625.1 Heliconius numata | reverse complement strand
AGTTAAGGAAAATCTTATATATTTCTAGAACTTGATTATATAATACATAATAATGTTTATGTTCTACCTACATCTATATTTTTTGAATATATGTATATGTTACCGTCAACCTGTATAATTTGTTATTCCATACAATACCTCGACATTGTATAATATACAAAAAACGTGTAGGCAATATATGAAATAATATTTAGTATATTTTGCCTAGGTACTCTATAAAATACAGAATGCGTAGAATTGAATTGAATTTGAATTTTGAATTTCGTTATGTGTGTATAAGAAGAGATTGCGGGCAGGCAGGCCTGGACTTTATGTGCAGATTAAAAACTTTTAAAATGAAAAAATGTTAAATGTATAAATTTCCAACCTACCCTAATCTAACCTAATTTGCGTATAAAACCTCTAAATCTGTTGGAATATAAAAATATGGCCTAAGATCTATTTATTTTACACATTGTCCATGGAACAGCAAATACTTTATACAATCCCTAAGAATTATTTCTCTTTATTCATTGTCTAGGCAAAGTATATAATGCACAATAATATTCATATTCATACATTGCCTGGACGTTTTAGGTGTTTTATAAATTACCTAAAAATTGCATAAAATACCGAAGGTATGCAGATTGTCGGTAACATATAGGTACATGACTGTTTAATAACAGATAAACTACCTGCATGTTTTTTTTGACATTAAAGTTCTCACAGCTACAGGCTATAAGGCTAAGTTGTTTTGATTTTTTGACCTTGACGCCTTTAAATGTTAAACTTTAAAAATAAATTTATTTCGAAAAAAAATGTAGTATAGCAATTACACAGTGTAAAATAAAAATCTATTACAATAGTAAATTAGACGTTCTACAGGTATAGACTAGACTCTATCTATACATATAGTATCTGATAATCTTTTATTACTAAAAATTTTAGATATTTAACAAAAATTGCCAAAGCAAAAAGGTATAAAGCTCACATGAGCTGAAAGTGGCAATGGCCATATCAATCCCAGATATATTTCAGTGAATCTTAACACTAACACTTCCACATAATTTTGAATTTATCGTCCATAGAGAAGACAGTCTTCTTCTAAAATAAAGTAGCTAAACTCAATATTTTGGACTTTTAGACTTGGCAGTTGGCACTCTATTTCTCTTAAATGTATAAATCTTTAACCCACCTTGGTTAAAGTGCCCGCTGCAGATGCAAAATGACATAGTTAATATTCTCTATTAGTAACACTTTTTAGTTATATTAATACAAATAACCTTTGTCTTTGCCTTTGTCGTTTAAAAATGAATGCGACGACGACAAGGAAAAAATTAAAAACTATCCGTGAAGTGTGTACCACTTCCTCCGGACGTACCTTGAATAGTAAATAAAGTAAAATAAATTAACTATATTTATATTAAAGTATGTATGAATTACTTTTGTATAATTATCATTAGACCAGTCGTGCCGCAGGGGTATTACTTATATTTACTTCATTTTTTCGCTTTTCGTTTTTTCTCTGGTGTCGTTTTTAGCCTCTTGAATTCGGCGAAAAATAGGATACGGAGTGTCTTAACACTAGGTTCCATCTGCCTGCAGCGTGCGGGAAACAGCTGTTTTTTATTCTGTTAAAATCGAATAGGTTGTCCTCATTTCGTGGCACTACATAAAAATAATGCATAATTACCCTTATATGAAATTCATTGTAAAATAATATGAAATATTCCATATTATTCAGAACTCTGACGTAGACATAATTATTTAGTTGAATCACTCCAAAATTCCCATATCTGCGTCACTACGTCGGATGCCTATACTCAACAACGTTGTTTACATGAAGATACAACAGTTTGTTTTGAGAGACAGAAACATGCATACTTACGTTTATATTATCATTATATAAACAAAAGTAGTTTAAATATAGATAAAATAATTAATAAATTATTACAGTAGTTCAAAAGTATAAAGATATTTTGTAATTAAACACGAAGTAAATGAAGTGTTAAATGTGTACATTTCTTCGCTCTGGTGTCGAGGCAAGGCGCAGTGCGTTATGGCACTCAACACAACAGAAATTGAAAGTGTGGAGCGGAGTGTTTTAACACTGGCATCCTTTTGCCCAGTGGCGGACTAACCCCGTCGGAGGCCCGGGGCGGTGTCGTTGAATGAGGCCCCCTCTAACAAAAAATCGCGTAAAAGATTGTTATTTATGACATTTTTTTCATGTACAAATTAGTGTGTATGCTTACTTAGTTTACATCTTGTAATTAATGTTTGAGTTAGACTTGCATAAACATAGAAAAATAAAATACTAAATATTAAAAGTACATGTAGTAGAATTTAGCAAAAAAAATCCTCGTGTCCTCGCAATAAAAAGACGAATTGGGATAACAAAAGAAGCTTTGATCCATCTAAATAACGTATGGAAGAAAAGAGGAATTTGTATCAAAACCGAAATAAGAATGGTACGAGCACTGATATTCTCTATTACTACCATTTGATAGATAGGTACAGGTGGAGGCAGATCATCTGCTCTAGATGTAAAACCTGATCATTCTCAAATTCATTGTAAATTTCTACCAGATTATCTAGTACTACAGCCAGAGCGTCATCTGAAGCTTCCATCATAAGCTTAGTTCCAATATAGATAATAATTTATCATCATGAGCTAGTTCACATGCTATAGTAATATTAGTTCCGCGTATAAAATAAAATAGACTGAAATCCCAGGACCCCCAGACCTACGTCATTTTAGTAAAGCTGAAATTTTGAAGATTAATAGTCTAATAAGTAGGTAAGAGTGTATGCGTACTTACTAACTTGAAAATGAGACCCTTTCAAAGATAGCGCCAATTTAAGGTACACACTCACCTATGTTAAAGTAAAAACGCTCGTATTTAAATATGTTTTTGAGAAAAATGTAAAAAAAAAATATTATAACCAAACCCTTTACGTTGGCTTTGCTCTTGCCAGACGTCCTAAAGATTGTTTAAAATTGGGACAAAATACGTATACTTCTTCTACTTCTTCTTGGCATTAATCCCTGGAAATCCAGGGTCTGCCTTCCTACTCAACGTAGTCCATTTTGCACGGTCTTAAGTGCCTCGGTAGTGAGTCCATTGGCTCTCATGTCCTGCATCACAACATCCAACCAGCGCTTCCTTCGGCGTTCGATAGGTTTCACTCCAGGGGCTGAGATAGCATGGCACTTGCATCCGCGTAACGTGGCCAAACCGTCTCAGGCGATGCTCATGGAGTTTATCCGCTACGTCACGGACTCCAAGACTATCTCGAATGAATGTGTTACGATTGCGGTCATACCGTGTTACGCCGTACATCCACCATCTATAGCATCTTCATTTCCGTGACGTGATGCTCCTGAATGTGCCGAGATAGTGATGGCCAGCATTCTCTACCGTATAAAATAACAGGTATGCTCTTGTATATCAGCCGTCACCTCTGCTAGGAAGTCAGTCTGCATCGGTCCATTCGGCTACCACCATTTGATCCGAGGCTTACGTTTCTCGAAGACGATGTTGGGCCGTCAGGCTTTCGCCTGGAATTACTTTACAGTTAGTTACTCTGCCCATATGACACCGTCTGGACAATAAGTAGTCAATTTGAGTTTAGTGGGACCCAATTTATACGTAATAAGGTGCTGAGAGTTCTTTTTGAAGAATGTATTCGCGATGGCCAAATCTGACGCAATATAGGTTCTCAGAATATTTTCTCCCTCTGTATTACGAAGTCCGTATCTAAAACCCCCGTGAACACGTTCATACGGCTCAGCAACCTTACTGACGTGACCGTTCAAGTCTTCCCCAACAACAAACAACCATTTCGGTAGACGGTATAACAAGTAGAACCTCTTCATTCTGCTTTCAGAATGACTCTTTTTTGGACACGCTACAGCCGGCCTGCGGCGCATAGGCAGTATTTAGTTTGTAGTTACGCCTTCAATCGGCACCCTTATACGCATCAAGCTATTGCAGCGACCATCAGCTTTAAGACGCCAGTTCTGAAGCTCTTCAGAAAGAACTACAGCCACACCGTTTTTACCTGAGGGTGACCCGGTGTATATAAGCCGGCAAACCTGTCCGTTATGGCGGGACTTATTGCCCTTCCAGCAAGCTTCCTGGAGGAAAGCACAGAGGACCCGAAGTTTTATAAGTACATCTGCGAGTTCTCTGCATCGTCCGGTTAGAGAGCCAATATTTCACGTTGCAAAGCGGAGTTTCTGTCTGAGTACTAGAGTTTTAAGCAATGTTCGTACTTGACACGTTGTTGCGTTCAATATTAGCGGCGGATGGCGCTTTTTAAATGGAGCAACTGCCATTTGACTTCCAAAACCACTTTGAAAAAGTAATAGTTTTACATATATTATTTATGGACTATTTTAAGATGCCTTATAAGCACCCAAACCGATCTGATGGCTCAATCATCCTCCCAGACAGAGATGTACCTTTATTTTGCGCTACTTCTGGAGGACACCACACTAATCCTTGTACCTTTTTGTTTATTTGAGGCCCCCTCTAACCTCAAACTTCCTCTTAAGTAGATACTATGCGTTTTTTCAAAGGCTTATTTAAGATTTGATCAAGGGAATTTGCACCATTTGGAGGCCCCCCAGGACCCGAGGCCCGGGGCGGACCGCCCCCGTCGCCCCCCCCCTTAGTCCGCCACTGCTTTTGCCTACTCTGCTACATATGAGATACAGCGTGAAGCTGATAAATAATGAAAATTTTTCGTTATAGTTAAAGTATGCAGTGAGAAAGCGTTTGATAGTAAGCCTGACGATCGTGGGTTTGATTCTCACTAGGGGTATAGATATTAAAATATTATAATTTCTTCGTTTTATTAGATAATAGGCGGCGTTGAATTCTGCCACTCAAGTCTGGCAAATTGGACAGATAGTACATTGGACAGACAGATAGTGTCAAAACACTGCTTGTTTTGACACTAGGTTGTTTAGCAGAAAGAATCTAACATTAAATTAATCTGCTTTCATATATATTGTACATAGATAGATACATTATAGAGATATTTAGTATAAAAACCTAAGTGAAAATGACGCAACTCTACGTTTCTCACACCAGAGTAGTAAATATGAACTTTCCTCTAGTAGAGATTGTAAAAAACTGGTTGTCAGTAATTCAGACAATTTCCAACTAAACTACGTAACGATGACGTCATCCCTTTACCAGACCATTAAAATGAACAAATGCCTAAATGACTGGTTTAATTTTACCTGTGCGTCAGCAGGCACGCCGACGCGCGACGCCACAGCTGAATATATCAATATTGTTGTCCTTGATGCTAATTTTTCAGATAATATTCTCAAATTACTTAGTAAATTTAATTAAATAATAAAAAAAAACAACTATATATATATTTTACATACTACGCTGTTGAGGTATGTAGTGATATTGTTTGTTCATCTTATTATTTACACGTCTTATAATTTATCTTCAACATCGCTGACGGCGTCAATACTATAATTAAATTCTCGAACAAACACCTAGTGAAATACAATAATTAAAATTATGAGTATACGTATCGAATAAATCATAGTTTGTGGCTCACTCATTCAGTTCATTTCCTAGAGCGAGAATCAAATCGACAACCTGTAGTGTTTACAGTCGCATGATTCTGTCTCTGTGCCATAACTGGCCTCTTAAATATATAACTCACGATGAAAAAATAATTCTTACTTTTATTATGTTTAATTGCAGATGAGCGCAGTGGTGACAGTCGAAGGTGGACAAGGTCGACACGGCACCATGCTACGCGTGCTAGGAGCTGCACAGAAGCGAGAAGTGAAAGCGACACAGAACCTTGCAATCATCGTCTTCTTCTTCATAGTGTGTTGGATTCCTCTATACACTATCAATGCTATCAAGGCTTTTATGCCTGAATTAGACATTCCAAATCCATTAACATATTTCTGTATAATCTTTTCGCACCTGAATTCAGCAATCAATCCGTTACTATACGCTTATAATTTAAAAGATTTTCGAGCAGCCCTCAAAGGATTAATTTGCACTATATTTGGGAGGGGAGTTCCACTTCCAGCTGCCTACAGACCCCCAGTACCAATACGGAGACCTGCATTGGAACGTTGCAATGCATTAAGAGAAAGGCCAAGAATTTATGTTAACTCTCCCGTATGGCTGCGGCAAAGAGAAGCAGAAATAGCTAATGAAGAAAGAAGTAAGGCCATATCATTAGTAAACCCAGACATGGAACCATTTTTGAACAAAGTGGTCAATGATAATTCGAGTGGTCGACACACTCCAGAAGGTCGTGAAGGAAATAATGGACCATATCTTATCGAGACTAGTCAATGCCAGAGTCCCTATAAAAAAGTTGAGGAATTCATAAGAAGAGTCCGCAGCGTCAGCTCCGAACATAGCTGACAGGAGCCAAGCCGAATGCCCTCGGCTTATAGTGTGGCATAATAAAGCTTTAATTTATTTTACACAATTTGTATATAATTTATCTTTTAAGAGTTATACTTAGTCCAGTATTTCTTATTTGTATTGAAAATATTTTTAGATGTATAATTTTATGTATTGTACTGAAATCAATGTTTGAGATTAATATTGACGTTTTTGTTAGACGTGGAGATGTGCTTTAAAATAAAACTGTCAATGTGTTTTTTGCTGCTTTTATTTTACATCATACATTTTTTAGGGTTCCGTGTCGAAATGTTTATAGGATCATTTTATTGTCCGTCTGTCACGATCAGAAGAGGCAGTGAAGATTATTGGTATGAAATACGGTCGGTAGAAAAAAGGAATTACAAACTGATATTTCTATTTCATTTCATACAAAATTAGTGCATATGCCCGCAAACTTAAGTTTGTCAACTTTTTTAAGTTGTAGGTACCTACTTCCCGTTGACCTACAATCCTGAAATTGGTAAAAAAGGCTCGATGGTCGAAAAGCCTTGACCCTTTTCGTAAAAGCTTGATAAAAAATATTAAACTAAAAACAACACTACTGGGGCTTACAAGTGATTAATGATCACTCGATATCTATTTCGCGCAGCGCTCATATTTTTTATGCGTCCAGATGGCTATCAAAAATCCTGATATCTTATCTGTGTTATTATTTTTGTATTGAGGTTATCTAGGTCATAATGCTTCATGAAACCACGTGCCAGCTGTATTAGATGACATGGCTGAATCCTATTTAGTGCCTAAATTGTTTTTAAAACATGTAGAGAATTTATCTGAATAAAAACCAAATTATAGATAAGAGCTGAGTTAAAGGAAATGTTTATTGCAGTGTACTAATATAAAGTATAGTTAACCCAATATTTTCTTACATTCAATACCAGTTGGTTAAAGGAGCTACCAGCAGTACTTAACTTTAGTTTTTGTAAATATTTTTTTAAATCTATGTATTTCTCAGTACTTTGTAATATGGAGTTGATTCTTTGAAGTATATTAAATATTAATGATGGCTGAACAACGAAAAGTATAATTTTGTGACTCACATTTTTCCCATTCATTGCGAATCGGCATAACTGAGGATATTTCCTTATATTGTATTTCCTACACATTACTTAGAGGTTTTCTTGACTGTTCCAAGTTTAAAAAGATTTTAACTTTTTTTTATATTTAACTATTTTAATTACAAAATAGAGAAAGATAACAGATAAAAAAAACAATTTGGAAAATCCGGTTTTGAATGTGCATATCTGGTTCCGATCAGGCAGAGCGACCGTTGCAATAAACCTTAACTCTTACTAATGGCAATATTAACGTTTCGTATATGACGATATTATTTATATATATCTATAGTTACTATAGTCTAAAGAATGATAATCATTAAAAGTATCTAAAGCAAAAAAATATTGAACTGATTTGAACCAGCGACCTCTTTGCGTTACTAGTCTACACCATTATGGACATTTCAGATCAGAAGTCCCAAGGCCTCCGTATACTAAGATTAAACATTGCAAATCGTATGAAAAAATAAATATTCTATGTTAAGTCGAGGTCGTTACTAAAATATCTCACTCGTTTTAATAATAAAAAGATGAAAACACAGAAACTTTATGAGATAAACTTGTGTTAAGAATGTAGGTACAAATAGATATACGAAAATATTTAAATCTACGTAACATAAGAAAGGTACAAAAATCGTATTTTTTTTTAATTAAAATATTAAATTAGATTTTGTTTTTAATCAAAATGTTTTTTTAGATCATAGACTAAAAAAAACATAAATAAACAAATAATAATTACATAACTAAATAATATATAAAAAAATATAAGGAAAATATGTCTGTTTTTACTTTCAGACAATAATTAATGGATATGACCTTAGCGATCATGTGATTGGTATCAGGTTCAGACAATATACAAAAACAAGAGAAAAAAAAAGCTTTACTGTTGGATGAAACCTTTACAACTGAACGAGTTAGTACTAATTTACTTTATTATAGTTGTATATATACATCAATGATAATAGAAAGTCAGTATTATTTCCTAGTTTCTAATTAAATTGTTTTTTATCCAAGTAGTCGCCAATAACGCCATCTAGTGCATATGCTTGTAATAATGTAATATGTCCAATGGAGGTAGTTCGCAAAGATATAGTCATAGTTAGTAGGCTTAAATAGTATTAAAATAGCCACAAAGATGGAGCTTTATAATAAATATACAGGTATATAATATATTTATATAATATACATAATTATTATTATAAAGAATTAAAATTTGTAATATATGTGCAATTTGCACAATACCAATAATAAATAATATATAACAATTTAGTAGGGTAAGTAGAGGGAACCTAGTGCTAGGGACACTTCCGTTCCTTACTTTTCGCCGAATTTCAAGAATTCGTTTTAAATGACAGAACTCAACGCCGCGCTTTGTCTCCTAACTAAACCGAGGATATGAAAATATTAAATATTTCATTTCTTCGAGTGGTAATTCAATCCACAACCGCCGTGTTTACAGTCGCACTCTTTTCTTCAATTGTTTTTTTTTCTTTATTTATTCTGTCTTTTTTTATAAAAGTACCTATAAAATCTTATCAATAGTATGTAAATACATGTGAACATACATTAGTATCGAATATAAAAAATAAAATAAAAGACAATAATGACTACCTTTCTCAAAATGAATGCTTTATAGGGTGCCACAAAGGCGGGCTAATTGTAAGTGATGAAAAATCATGCTATATAATTAAAGAGAACAGCGTACTATTTGATCATTATTTTTTAATGATATATCAAACGTGATGTTTTCAATCTACACAGATAAAATATATTTTATGATAGTTTGTTAATATAGTTAATAAGTGCTGTGAAAAATGTGCAAAATATAGTATTGTTAGCACAAATTTAAAAAAATGCTTTATATTTATTAAATTATAGAAATATTTTACACTGACGACGCGCTCACGGCTTCGTCCACTTTAACTACACATTTTTTTCTTTACTCATTTGAATTACTTTAGTGTACTAATAACATTATCATATTGAATGATAATATTCACACACTAAAGGACAGCCAATTCAACTTTTTTAATTATGAACCGATTTAAATAAAATAAACTATAATGTTAAGGAAAGTGTGCCAAAATACAAAAAAAAATAACACTATTTAAATTGGTTAAGCCGTTTTTAAGATTAGCGTTCGCGTTAGCAAACACAAAACGTTTTAAAAATAATTATTTCTATTCAATTAATAATTGCCTCGAAAAATAGGTTTTCTCATAATTTTACAAAATAATGGCATAACAAGCAGAACAGGATGATGACATGAGTATTTTTATAATTATAAGTTGTATTAATCAAACTTATAATTTCATTTTTCTAACATAATTATTGTCGTATTTTATATAATCTTTTGTAATTTTATATTCTACACTTTACGCGAACTTGCAGAACAGCAAACATAAAAGTGAATATCGAAACAAAAACAATGAAATTTATTGATAATATCAAAGATTATTTTAAAGAGACTCGATTTCAACTTAGGGATAATAGTTTAGAAAATATAATATGGCTTGTTAATCTTGTACCTTCTAAAGCTGGCTTTTCCATTTTAAAAGATAGAATTTCTGGTAATGTATAATTATTCGTTTTTAAAGAAATAATTAAATTCAAGTCACTTTTTATTGGGTAATAAATACTTATATTAAACATATTTCTTATTCAAAACAAGAAATACAAAAAATAAATAATAAACAATATTGTTCTATTTCCAATAGTATCTACAGTAGGTACCAACTCAGAGATATCGAGAGAAAATTCTGAAAAGAGCAAACCTAATTGAATTATATTAATGCAAACTAGTATTAGCAAAAAAAACTAAGATAAAATTAATATTATTATATGGACCTTATATATTTATTTCCAATTTCCAGCACCATTTTGGATATTGCATCTATCACTTCTGTTCTACGTGTACGGCGTCGGCAGCGTAGTATATCAAATGAAATTCGCCCAGGGAGCCAGTGACTTTATTAAGAGTTACGTTAACATTTCAATTCTCATTTTAACTGCAAATAATAGTTATTGGTTTTTGATGAAACGGTAAGCATTTATTTCTTAAATTTAATCATTAGGTTATAAGATTGAGGTTAGTAGAGACACAGGAGTACACTGCACAACCACACTCGAGTAAATGAAATATTTAATATTTGGCAAAACGCGGCGTTGATTTCCGCAACTCAACATGCAAAGCCTCCAGAATTGGGCGAAAATTGGGGAGCAGAGTGTCTTAACACCCACTTTAGGCTCCCTTTGCCTAACCTGCTGTATGCGGGATTACAGCATGAAGCTGGAAAAAACACAAAAATATATCGTCGTAATCTTTCGAAGAGTAAGAAATTAATAATATTAGTCTTAAGCGCCATATTAATATTGACATAATATATATTGGTAATCTTTTGATCAGTTATAATGAATGAACGACTGCATGTTAAGTGGGTGTTCAGTGATCTATTAGTGTTGAACAGGCAATACATCAAAACCAATTCAGCAGATGTCAAATGAATAAATAAATTGGAATGTCAACTAATTTATCATATAAATCCAAAAATATTTAAACATTGTTTTTAGCTTCGCGTTGTATGCTATAATACTTATTATTTCATCAACTGAATTTTATTAGGAGGGGACCTGGGAGCCTAGAGTTAAGACACTCTGTTCCTATCAGGGCACTTCTGTTCCTCACTTTCCGCTCAAAGTGCGCTCTTGTTTCAAATATTAAGCCATTATTTAACAAAATGAAATCCCTTTACGATTTCGCATAAGCTCTACCGAAGGAAAATTCCAGCGTTTCAAAATTACTTGGGAGAAAAGTTTCCTCGACCACGTCATGTCTCAGGGATGGTCAGAAGGGATGGTCGGGGTAGGGTAACGTCACAAGTATGTGACTGTAGACACGACTATGGGTTCGGTTCCCACTCGAGTCTTAACACTAGGCTCCCAGATTTCCCTCCGCCTACCTTGCTTTAAATAATATTAGATATTACTTAATGCAGAACATTTTTATTCTTAATATTTTTTAGACCATTACTAAAAGTAGTCATCGAGCAAGTAACCAGAAATGATTCATTGTCAAAAGAGACCGTTTTTCTAAAAGATAAACATGGAAAGCTTTTGTCTGTAATAAAAAAGATTTTGTTCATATTTTACGGATTCAATCTTTTGGATGCACTTTTCATTTATATTCCGCATCGAGTTGACGTCTCTAATGACTACTACTCGATGACACCTTGTGTTGGTAAGATTGACATTTTCTATTTTTTTTCACTTTAATGTTATACATACGGGAAGAAAATAATAAATATACTAAAAGTAACATAAATGATTTTGATATCTATAGAATTTATCGAAATTTCTAAATATTTTTTATTAACATGAAGTTATAAATTATTATTATAATACGGTAATTAGTGCTATCTACTGAAATTGCTTCTCTGAGATATTTGTATTTTTTTAAATATGTAGATAGATGAGCACCTTCCATATCAGCTACAATTTATCTAATCTATAATTAATTTCTTTTCATAATTATTAATAATTCTTTCAGGATTGGAACCATTGACAGTCTCACCCAACCGTGAAATTTGTCATATCATATTATTTTCACAGGAAATAAGTATAATGACGGTGGTTCTCAATTACCAAGCACTTCTTCTATTCCTTATAGCCCACACAGCAGCCATGTACCAAATGCTGGCAGCAGAAATGTTAGCTTTTGAAGAATATGAAAATTCTGACATAAATACTGTCGTGAAAGAACATCTACCATCTTTAATAGAACGGCATGCTTTGACTTTGAATATAATAGATAATCTAAAGGCACTCTATAGTATGCCGATAGGTGTCAATTTTGGTTCAAACGCTGTTTGTATTTGTCTTTTTTTCTATCTTTCCCTACACGAATGGATTACTTTTGCGCCAGTCCTTATTTACTGTTTTCTCGTTTTCTTTTTATACTGTTTTCTTTGCCAACGTCTTATTAATGCTTCGGAAGTCTTTGAGAATGCAGTATATAGCTGTGGGTGGGAGAAGTTCAATATGAAAGAAAAGAAAACAATATATGTGATGCTGTTGCAGGCACAGAAGCCGATAACACTTTTAGCAGCTGATATTATTCCTGTGAATATTTATACGTTTGCTAGTACACTTCGTGCGATGTATCAGTTTATAACAGTAGTAAAATTGTAATTAGTTTTGTTATAAAAATCTTAAAAACGTCACTTTACCCGCTTTTTGCACCATTTTAATTAAAAAAATAATGTTAATTATAAAAAAATAAATAGACCTTGAATAGTCTTTTTTAAGATTTAGAACTTTTAATAACCCCCGATATCTTAAATGTTTTTATTCTGTTGTACCTCGTAGAATTGCATCTGATATTTTAGTATGTAAGAACATGTTCATTGAGAAGACTGGAAAAAAAGCTTTGCCTGTCCAGTGGATTACAGCTTTACCTATAATTAATAATTTGTTTTATAATATAACAAAGTAGACAAAAAAATGTTCAAAATATATGACATGACATGTTTTAAGGCCCGAGGTAAATGTGGTCTGGTCTGGTCTGCTGTTACAGTTACATCGATGCGGGTTATACTAAAATGATTAATGATTTGATGATGATAAATGACGAGATTGTATAAAGCTGAAGAGTTTGTTTGGTTAAGCTCGATAATCACAAGAACTACCAGTTCAAATAAAAAAAATAATTTTTGTGTTGGACAGCTCAATTATAGAGGAAGGTTATAATAAATAGTATCACCTAAAACAAATTTCTTCACGCATTTTATCAAATTATTTTTTGTAACTGTAATGAAAAAAAAGTAACTAGCTTGTACGAACTAAGTGTTTACAGTGTTGCAAAATATAACGGTACATTTGAAGGTTTCTCTTGCGATATAAAATTGTATACTTTTGTATTGTTCCTAGGACATGTCTTATTAATTTTGGTTGCTAGAAGCACTAGGCATTGAGATCTATGTCCGCCTGTTCTAACTTATATTATTCTAAGTTTAATATTTAAGGAAATATATGTATTGGTTTGTGCCTCTTTATGTAAGAAAATACAATTATAAGTACAAGACAATTCTAAGAAATAGAGAACGATATCTTGTTCTAAACACATTTTCTTATCTTTTGTTATTTATTTAGTAATAAATTTCCAAGGTAGCCTATATTTTTAATAGCTTGGATAAGTTACCTGTGGTTTACGTATGCAACAGTTCAAGATTAAATTAATCTCACGACTTCCACAATAACAGAGGCATGGTTCAAAGCTTTAAAAGACTACCAATATTCCTATTTTGGGTACAGATATTAAAAAAAAACAAATCAACTAAATTTTATAGAAGTTCTATATTTTAAGATTGAAAAAAAGATTTCTTAACCTTAAATTTTTTTTTGCGAAAACTATAAATATATAGGTCTTTAATCTATAACATCAGGGGCCGGGTGCTCTGTGCCCGCCTTAGAATAGTTTGTGCCCACCCCAGAAATTTTACTTAAACAAAAACTAACTACATAATAAATAAATAAATAAAAATATACGAGCAAGTAAAGACGTAGTCAAAAGGCACACTAAGTATTTACTAGTCCTTCTAGGAAAAGAGCAATATCTACATCAACTTCAATTTCCATTAAGCAACGATATCGAGTGTATTCAGGGCAAGAGGGAATACTTGAGGCGAGAAGTAGAGCAAAACGGATCAAATTGTACGCAATGTTGGATTGAAAACGAGTGTTTTAGTTTAGTGTTTATATATTTGTTAATGAAGTCTGCCTTTTACAAGTAATTAATAATTATTGCTTACTGCTTGATGTAGGATGCAACGAGGAGCAAAAAGGTGTTTATTATTTCTCCCGCTTCCAGCTGTCTGATAATTATAGTATCTATTATCATAGGAAGAACTTCCTATCTTCCTCATGTCGTCGTCAGGAAGACCTACAGCAAAGATAGAAAACCAAGAACCGAGAAGTAAACCATCTTGATGTTAAATAACAATATCAGTAAATGTAACTAAGTACATCAGAGATAAATAATAAATATAAAAAGCCGATTCAGGTTATATTTTGCAAGGATTGTATCGCTTGGAGTAGTTAATGCAAGTTAGATATGAACCAACTTCACTAAAAAAAGGTTATTACCAAAAAATTATCGTTTCAATCGAAAGAGCTTTTCGACAAGCTTATTTATGATTTAAGCATAGGAAAAATAAATACATACAAATGTAACATTTCGTAAAAACAAATTTCAACTGTAGTATAAAATAAAAACAAATACTCTTCTAAATTAGTATTACTCAGAATTCTTCATAAAGTAAATTGTATCGTAGTATTATAAACATAAGATAGATATTTAGTAGGCTTGTCGCAATGACAACGCAATATTAATTTCAACTCTTTTAAACTAATAATAAAGTTGAAATTCGTATAGATTCATTTGATTTGCACAGAAAAACCACTTTCATTGAAGCCTTCGCGTTTTGCCTTGTTCGGTCAGTTTTATTCGGAAGTCCATAGACGTCGGGTCATGTTATTGTTTTAGTTCTTACTAAACGATCGTAAAAAGAAAATGTCAATTTGAAATTATTTAAATTAATTGTGATTTATTATTAATTATTAAAAATGAGGTTTTTAATTTTGTGCGTCTTTATTATTTTCAATGCTAGTAATGATGGCAAAGCGTCTTTGGAAAGCTTCATGCCAAACAATGATAATATCTTGTTAATTGATACCACCAAAAATACCGGTAAGTTTATGTATTCTTTGTTTATTGTTTGTTTGAACTTCACATTGTATCCCACCTTATAGTAGATTAGGCAGAGGAAATCTAGTGTTAAGACACTCCATTCTTCACTAACCACCAGATTGCGTGTTTAGTGGCGCAATTCAATGCCTCGCTTGCTTTGTTACCAGGGTTAAGAAATGAAAATATTAATAAAGAATAATTCATTCCCCCGAGTAGGGATCGAACCCACATCCCTTGCGTTTACGCTTGTGCCACCGTACCACGACGGCCTGAGGCGATATTCTGTATTTTTTGTGTATCAAATTACATTTAGTAAACAATATAGATATATATATGTGTTAATCTGGTTAGCTAACAATTACTCTAAATGTAGATGTCCTGAAAATAGAAACTAATAAATAAGTGTAATAAAATGTGCTATTGTCAATAAATATACGATTATCATATTTTTTTATTTTTCTTTATTTACTTTAAAGCATAAGTTTATAATTTAGTTTAGCAAGCATGTATTTTAGTATTTTAGTTACGTTTAAAGAGAACGATGTGACTGACATTTTTGTATCCTTTTTACTTAAAAGGTCCTCTAATAAAAACAGATTAAAAAAATACTTTAAACAAACTTATTGTTGTGTTAAATATTGTAACACAATAAATGCTTATACATTGTTTTACAATAAGGATGCTATTTATTCTGCGATTTATAATTCAATGATTAGATACTCGTATACGAGTTTACCGGTAATTAAAAAATTGTTATAATACTCATATAATAAATATAATTATAATTCCTTTTATGAAACAACTATTTCTTGCCAATTAATTTAAGTATAGTTACTTGCTATACATTAGCAGATTATTTGAAAGTGTACTATATGTTTAGATGCCAGTCGTTGTTTAGGAGTTACAAGCTTGTGTCCGTAAGCGTGACAAGTTGTGGGTTCGATATCGACTTGAGGAAATGACATATTTAATATTTGTATTTCCTAGCTCTGGTAACAAGGCAAAAGCGCAGCGTTGAGTTGTGCCACTTTGCAATGCCTTTAGATTTCAGCGGAAGTAGGAAATGGAGGTGTTTTAATGAGAACGGAGTGCTTCACACTACTTCATATTATAACATTAAGATTCTCGGTTCTCTCCGCCTACCGTGCTATGTGCAGAATACCGCGTGAGGCATAAGAGTATGTATTTAGTATGCAAGTATATAATTGGAGGATATTACTCAACTAAAAGTATATTTCAGACAAATCGTGTAACCGACCTTGTAAATTCAACGTGAAGCCTCGTCAGTGCCGCTACAATTTCGAAATTAGACCATCTTTTGACGAAGACGAGATGCCAGCGTTGACTGTCAATGGCATGACACCTGGACCTGCCATACATGTCTGCATCAATGACATCGTTATAGTTAAAGTGAAAAATAAAATTCCTAATCAGGATTTGGCCATGCATTGGCATGGCATCGAACAAAAGGGCACCCCCTACATGGATGGGGTGCCAATGATAACGCAGTGCCCTATTTCATATGGATCTACATATGAATATGCTTTTATAGCTTCTTCACCTGGAACTTTCTTCTATCATTCTGATTCAGGTAAATATGATATGAAAAAAATAAATTAAATAATTACTGAAGTTGATCAATTATTTCATATTTAATATATTTTAAAATTATTGTTTTAGGTCAGTGATTAACCTATCGTAATTTAGTATTGCAAAGTTAGAAATAAACCATAAATTACTAAAATTCTAAATTTTTTTCAGTACTACATCAGAGTGATGGTGTCTATGGAACAGTCATAGTAGATCAACCTCAGCCTCTAGAGCCTCATGTATCGTTGTACGATTTTGATAGAAATGATGAGCACACAATGGTATTCGCAGCAAGATTCCCGGAACTGTTGACAGCCAAATTAGAGGATGCTAGCCAAATAAAACCCACCAGCATTTTGGTTAATGGCGATCAAGTTAACACAAAGTAAATATTTATAAATGATAAATACTTCTGATTATCGGTTAGCAATTCATCACACAATAAGTCTCTAATAATCTCTCTTTCTCTCTCTTGAATTAAATCAGAGAAGAAGTGATGAAACACTTGCCACTTGCTTGATTTTAAATATTTTCAGAATATTTGTAATGCCGGGCTATTCGTACCGATTGCGCTTGATCAACGCAATCGCAATAGAATGTCCTGTGGTGGTACACGCCAGTAAGCACCTTATGACTGTGATAGCGGCCGACGCGAAACCAGTACAGCCAGTTACCAGTTCCACCGTTAAACTTTATCCAGGTATGATAATTGTTTTTGAAGTAAGTTAATAAATAATAGAGGCCCTAGTGGCGCTGGACACAAGGATGTGACTGTAACGAGACCGTATTGGGTTCGATCCCCATTCGAGGGAATGAATTATTATTTATTAATATTTTCATTTCTTCGCTTTGGCACCAAGGTAAAAGTCGGAATTCTATTCCGCCACTCAACAGGCAATGCCTACAAAAATTCGACTGAAAGTAAAGAACGGATTGTCTTAACATAAGGTTCCCTCTGTGTACTTTGCTATATGCGTGATACAGCGTGAAGCTGATTTATGCTTAAAAAAATCAATCAAAAAAACTACAAACTTTTTATCATAAAAAAATAATAATTTAGTTTAAGAAGAAATAACTGTATCAATCCAATATAGTATATTTTAAATACAAATTGCTTAAGTTCATTTTTTATTATCTCTTTCTAATAAAATTTATTAAAGCTTTCTTGGAAAGTAACACTTACGTCATGAAATTGATGATTGATGACTTTAACTACGTTATATTAAGTCACATTAATAATAAACAGAAAAAAGATATAACATCGATAATGCATCGATAAAAAGGCTAGTATCGGCCAAAGAGATTTTTATTATTTATTTTTATTATTATTTAGAAAGATTTATTCTAAAGTGTCGTCGTTAGTAGTTGTCGATCAATTTTTTTCAAAAAAAGTTTTGCGTGAGTTTATGAGTCATTTATTGTCTGTGGCCAAGTAAAAAAAAAAAACTTATATTTAAAAAAATGTCTGCGGTCGATAACTGTCAGGTACTTTGCTAATGTAGTGTATTAACTTTCTACTCTATTATAAGAAAAGGTTTTATAATAGTTGCTTCGTGGTAGGTTTCTCGTATATATTATCATAAACTTTATAATTATGCACCTTAATGTAAGTTTAGGATTACCAAGAATATAGGTAGAAAGATTAAAGAGACGTTAAGTCCTCTATGTTACCTTCTTAGCATTATTTTAGCTTCACGCTGTATCCCGCACAAAACAGCGTAGGCAGAGATAATCTAAGGATTAAGATACTCAGTTCCCCATTAAAACACTTCCGTTCTCTATTTTCCGCTGAGTTCTTAAGTCATTACATATTCAGTGGCGGAACTCAGCCGCTCTTTGCTTCATTGGTAGAGTGAGGAAACGTAAATATTAATTATTTCATTACCCTGAGTAGAAGTCGAACCCAGCATAGTAACAGAATAATAAACGCTTGTGCCTCTACGCCACGACGATTTAAAGATATGTTTTGATTAACAATAATAAGCTGTTTTACATTTTTGTATTAATAACATGATAAACTGTAACAAAATTTCTCTTCAAAATTATATTCTATCATCTAAAATCTAAATCATAATTATACATAGCGAACTATTCGTGCCATTTTCACTATCAACCGAAGTGAGAGGAGAAAGGTCCGTCTGGGTACATTTAAAGTTTAAGGTCAACAAACCGGTCTACGTTTGTTTTCACTTTCCACAACAACCGGTATTTCATAGCGGAATGCTCTTAGAGCAACTATTATAATGCAATTATTGCAATTGCATTTTCATTTCTGCGTCTAGTTGTATAAAATTGTAGTATTTTATGGTTATAGCTTATAACTTTCTCTTGTTTATTGATTGATTTAAGGCTGTTCTGGTGTAGGGGCGTGTGAGTGTAACGCAACGATTGTGGGTTCGATTTCTTATTGGGGGAATGATTTATTTTTTTATTAATATTTTCATTTACATATGATACTAAAGTAAAAAACGCGGCGTTTAGTTCCATCATTCAACACGCAATCCCTCAAAAATTCAGCGGAAAGTGGGCAACGGAGTCAGCACTAGGTCCTTTTATCTACCCTGCTATGCAATATGCGAGATACAGTATGAAGCTAAAAAAAAATATTGATGTTTCGTAAATTTTATGTTAATATTATAAAAATAAAATGGTAATAACAAAAACCTCAATGTATTTATCGTGGACATAATATGTATATTTTTTTAGAAACCCTACTTACTTAATGATAATGATATTTCCGTGGTTTGTAAATGGAAATTGCATTCACGATTTGAGTGCAAGACGGTCGATGCCTTTCTACCAATTGGTAAGAAGACCCAATCGACTCCTCTAGTCCAATGGCTCCTCTAGTCCAGTGATTTCTTTTAAATTACTCATCTTAATCTAGATTCTATATTTATTTACTATATATTTGAAAATCATCATAATTAAATTCTTACTATAACTATTGAATAATCTTATATTTTTATATCTTTAATAAATCATACTTATTTCTGACAGATTATTTTAGTTTATTTATTAAGATTTACAATCGAAGGTAAAATATTCTGAAATAGTATTATTTTTACGTCATAAAAATAAAGTAAATGTTACTATAAAGCAATAAGTTAATTCTTTATTGCTATCGTAAACACTGATAATGAGAAAAAGAACATTACAAGAATTATTTGCAGCAATTCTCTACACGGTGTTGCATTGAATACTTCCTTAATCTATTGACTGAATTTTGAAATGTATATGTACTCGTATATAATACGAAGTATTGCAAATATTTGTGTTGGATTATGATAATACTGTTTTTTTTTTAAAATATTTTTTGCACGCTGTATCCCGCACGTAGTTGGGTAGGCTGAGGGAATCTGGGAACCTAGTGTACTCTCCGTTCCAATTCAGACATTTCCGTTCCCCACTTTTCGCCGTATTCTTGATGCATTGCGTGTTGGCGGAACTCAACACCGCAGTATTTGATGGAAAATATTACATGATCTATTCCCTCGCGTGGGAATCGAAACCACAACCGTCGCGTTTATAGTCGCACGCTTGTATCTCTGCGCCATGATGGCCTAGTATTGATTCAAATCCCAGAAATTATATTTAATTATAGACAGTATAAAACACGAGTAAAAATTTAATTTAAATTCTTTAATTGATTGTCCTAGAACAAAAAAAAATGTTAACATGTTATGTTGTAATATTATCAAGAAATTTAATGTGCGCGTAAGTTCTTTAAGGCTAAATCTATAATTATTAAAGAATATATAAAAAAATATACACGTCTATTTTCTAGGTTATTTAAACTTTTTAAATATATTTTTATATTGATAAATCAAACATTATTTTTATTTTCTCTAATAACACAAAAATTGTGTGAATTTTGAAATCGCGAATGAATTTAAAACACATTACTTTCATATTTATCTTTTATTCTAATGTCTAGTCGAAAGCGTTTCTATTTGATTCATTTATAAACATGACTACACGATTTTAGGCCGTATATTTAATAAACATTTATATCAAGCAATATAATTATTTATAATGAGACTTTTACCTACAATGGAAATAAAATGACATAGGCCATCCTACCGTTGGCTTCCGTCACTCAACATGCAATGTTTCAAATGCCGGCTTAAAGTGGATGACGTAGTGCCTTCTCTAGGTCTCTAGGTTCCCTCTACCTGCCTTGCTATTACTATTACCTGCTATTACTGCTGCCTGAAGTTAAAAAGAAAAAGCTGCTTCATTCTGTATCCCACTTGTTGCAGGGTAGGCAGAGGGAGCCTAGTGTAGGCATTTGTAGGCATTTCGCGTTTAGTGGCTTAACTCAACGCTGCGCTTTGCCTCCACACCAGTGCGTGGAAATCGAACCCACAACCAGTCGCAGTACCATCACACACTTGTGCCACTGCGCCAGGACTGGTTTCAATAAAATAATGTTTTGGTTTTAATTCATTTCCAGGAGAACGACTTGACGTGGTGGTGAGAATGGATCAACCTACTGGTGGATACTGGGTTGAAGTCTCTGGGGAGGGACCGTGTGAAGGAATAAGAGCTCATGCCATGCTTTTGTATTCAGGATTCAATTACACATCGATGATGGAGGAGGGAGCTGTAATTTTTTTTCTTTATTGTTTTTTTGTATTTTCACGTTTGTATATATTAAGTTTTAAACATTTTATCTATAATTTATTTGATTATTCTTAGTTTTGCCATTAATCTTCTTACAAATAAAAACATATATCTTTTTATTCCTCTCAAGAATTGTATCTTTTGATAATTGTCACTTAACTCCATTTTAATATCATAAAATATTCTACAATATATTGGCGCGAAAAAAAGAATCAATAACACAATGAACAATCGTATAAAAATGACAGATTCCAAATTCAAAAATATGTATATTTTTCATTTATAATAGTATTTATGGCTAAACTAAGTATGTTTTAGACATAACATTTCAGTTCCAATTGTCAGTCACAGTCGGTTGTCGGTTTTAATTTTGATATAACCGATGTTGTTTATAATAAAATCTTGAGGGAAACACTAATACTTAAATTCCGATTTACAAGCAAAATAATAATATCTAAGCAAATTTCTTTTAATATTATAAAAATAATTTGGCTGAACACGTTAATCACGAGCTATTGGTTCGAATTAAAAAAAATCTTAGTTACTTCCAATCGGTTAACACTCGACACAGGCAAAACCACAAGGAATGGCTAGTTTCAAATATAACCGGTTCACTGGAGCGAAATTAACTCTATAACTGCTCCGGTCGAACTGCTCCGGTAGTTTGAATTTACAGATATGCCAAATATATATGACAACTCCTAACGCTTTCAGAATAAAAATGGCTTAACTCAAAACTATTTATGGGAAATTATCACACAATCTTACAACATAATAAAAACATTTATTAAAATTTCAAGCTTTACTTTTATTCTTAGTGTACCAACATACCAAAAATAAAAAATGAATATTTTTTCAGAATGTCGATCGTCATCAACACGAGGCCAAAGATATCGTTTCAGGCCAACAATTACAATCTATCAAAGATATACCGGAAGCTGGAAAAGTGAAGTCTTATTATTTAAGCGTCGACAGAGCTTACCCAAAGTTCAAGGAGAGCGATATTGATTTCCGCTATTTAAGCGACGCTATGCCAAAGAAGCCTTTCTATCCAGCTGCATTATGTAAGTTTATTAATATAATTATTCTCACTCGAGGATATGAAATAGTTTCATTTCTGTGCCCTGGATCTGGGGGCATACGTGGCAGGCACAACATCTCCAGAATTCGGCGGAAAGTGGGGAACGAAAGTGTTTTATGATTAGATTCCTAGGTTCCCTCTGCCTACCGCGTGATTCCAACTGAGGGGAATGATTATATTTAAATTATTTTAATTTCCCAGCTCTGGCAGACAAAGGGACGACTCTCAACATGAAATATCTCGAAACACTAGGATCTCTCTGTCTGCAGGCTATACGGCAAAAAGCTTAACGCTGCTCTTTTATTTTTCCTTAGCCGGAGACGTACTAGTTTATATAACAAAATAAAAATTCAAACTAAATTTCTTTTTAAAACTGCATAATATGTGAAATATAAAGAAAAAAATAATTATTTTAGCGTCCAATCGAGGAGTAGTACAGATAAATGGTAAAAACTTTTTATATCCGAACGCGCCATTGCTACTTAAGCCACGCGAAGTACAACGAGACATCACTTGTGAAGTGGGAAAAGAAGATAAGCATAAAGAACCTCAGTGCTTACAGATTTTGAAAGTCAGTAATGATGTCATAGAATTGGTGCTGGTTAATGAAGGTAAATATTTGAATTATACTTTTACAGATTTTTTCTTAGGTTCACGCTGTGTTCAATATATAGCGTAGTACGCAGAGGGAACCTGGGAAAGGAACCTAATATGAAGAAACTTAGTTTCCATGAAGACACTTCTGTTCATTCTTTCCGTCGAATTCTCGACATATTGGTTTTGACTGGTAGAACTCAACGCCGTGCTTTATCTTGTTACCAGTTGGAGGAAATTAAAATATAAAATATTTAATTCCCTCGAGTGGGATTCGATTTCACAACCATGGCGTTAACAGTCGAATGCTTGTGCCTCTGTGCCACGAAGGCTTCTGATTTATCTAGGTGATTGATTACATATTTGCAATTTTCAATTTTAAACTTATTTTATAAGTTAAGCTGGTTAGTATATGAAATTCAAATTCTTTGAATTAAATTCCAGGACAAGGCAGTGACGAATCTTATACTTTCCACATGCACGGCTACAGCACACAAATAGTTGCTACTTGGAGCAACCCAGAGAAAAAACCTATTACGAAGAAATATGTTCATAAACTTGATGTAGAAGGCAAAATAACTAGGTATTTTCTAATTTTTATGTACTAAAATACGTATTTATTATTGACTGATAAAATTTAATCAGTAGTGGCGTTAAAATAGAGCACAGAAGTAGCTGGTAGTGCTTAAACCCACATAGATTTTAATAATATAAATAGTAGTTAGTTCGATTCTTACGAAAAATGCTATACTGATGTTATAAACAAATATTTTAACAAAACTTGTCAATGTAAAGTATAGAGTGCTTATAGAGAATTCAATCATAACTTTAAAAAAATATCTCTAATAAGTATATTTTGTAGATGAAAAATTAAAAACCAAATTTATATAAAAAAATATATTTCAATTGGCTATGTTAACAATAGCAAGGAATCAGAAGGAACCGAAAATTTAATACATTATAAATTTTCCTTACAGGAACCTAAAAAATCCACCACTAAAAGACACAATACTGGTGCCAAATAAAGGATATACCATCATACGACTGTTCCCATCTTTTGGGGGCAGCTGGCTTCTAGAATGCAGGTCATGTTCACTCTCCATGCCGACAGCCATTCTCATCAATGTTCCTTTATCTATTCCTAAGACTGTTATAGATAAATTACCAAGTTGTGGCAGTTATAGACCTGCTGATGTATTGCTTAATTAATTTTTTAAGTTTAATGGATGAAGATGAATTAGATTTGCATTTATATCGAAAAAAGGTATTTGAAAATTAAATCCTAAAATTTTTGACTTATAGTTCAATTGTAAAGCTATTATTTAAGATGATATTTTGTATTGTACCACGTAAGTTTAGATTTTTCTCTTATAAGTGAAATTTATGATAGTATGAAAGATTTGCAACTAGTTTGTCTGTAAATATAGATCTAGTAAAGGTAATTATTATATTATGTTAATTAAATATGAAAACGAAATTTAATTTGTTAATAGGACCTTATTAGGAGGATATATTTGGTCGTATATACATCCTACTATTATTATATATGTGAAAGTTTTTGAGGATGGATGTTTGTTCGACTTTCACGAAATAACTACTGAACTGATTTAGGTGAAACTTTATAATAATGTTGCTTAAAATCTAAATAACACATAGGCTACAATTTATGTAAGTATGTAGATTTTGTATTGAATTGAATTCTTGATATATGGCGTTCCGAGCGTGCCAGTTGAGCACAATATATATATATATTTTGTATAATTTGACTTTAGATTTTATAATGTCATTAATATAATAGAGCGAGGAAATAAAAATGGGAATCTCGAAATCTCGAATGGGAATCGAACCCACAAGCAATCGACGACCTCTCTGCAGAGGAAGCTCTATTAAATATAATTTATATAAAGTTTTATATTTATCTATTGTACTAAAAACAAAGCCCTATTAGCATTATGAAATGTTTGTAACTTTAAACATATGTCGTACAAAGCATATAATTTGTTTGTGAATATATTTATATGTGTAGATAAAATAGTATTAAGAAGTAGGATATAAGTTTTGTTTGTATGAATATGTTACTATTATTATAATCTATTATTTAAATTATTTACTTACTAAAATGTTATAAGAGTGTATTGAAAATTACCATTTCTTTACTGTTTTTATTATAATTGTATAATTATTTTCGTAGGAAAGAATTTTCCTACATAATTTCAAGACTTTCATAATATTTACTATTTATATTTTATTTTATAAAGATATATTTGTAGATGATACGTGCTAGTAGCGTTTCATGAATATGTTTTTACTAAAAAAATAGTAATATTGATATAAAAATAAATATGTAAATATAATTATTATTGAGATCTAATGCAGTACATAAGAAAAATACTCATATTTTATATTATAATGTGTTTGTAAATAAATAAAACTCGTTACTTTTAATTTATTTAATAATAAATTGTAATAAAAACATTATGGCTTTGCATATTCTTCAATAAAATCAATATAACTCGAAACTTTAGTGTAAACGGTTGGTGCTCCTCTATGGCCACAAGGTGCCATTCCCCATGAAACGACACCAAGTAATACAGGCACGTCTATATCATCACTTACAACACTAAGGATTTTATTTTCCCTATTGCTTCTTTCTTCGTTATAGTTTTCATCATATTCCTCGTATTCATCAGTTATTTTGTCACGATTGTATACGCTTAAAGGAACTAGCTGCATCAACGGACCACCTGAGTCTCCGCTGCATGCTGCTACTCCGCCAGAGAGCGGTCCGGTACATATGTTCGAATTCTTGTCTAAAGGATTGCTTTCTCCACTATCCAATAGTGCTTCCAGAGCATTGTGACATTCTGGAAGTATAATTAGTTATTTAGATGCAGGATTATTTTTTTAATTTTGTATCCGTACTGTGATTAAGAAGCAGTGACGTAAAATTCTAGCATCACGACGTTTAATAGGCGTTAACTAGACCGTTTTTTAAAAACTTACGCAAACTTACTTACACAAACTAAAATACAATTAGATCGTACGATGTTTATGTACATTGTCATATTTAAGTCATAATATGTCATATTAATTTTTTTTTATTTGTTAAAATTACTTAAAATATTATCCAAAAGTTCATTAAATTTGTACAAATGGAGATTAACGACATGAAATAAGTTAAACTTTGAAATCATTAAAGGGATTAATGACAATGAAGTCAAAAAAATTTAGGCACCTGCTTAAGTTTAGACAAAACTATTGTAGATGTCAACATAGCAGAATGAATTTTCAATGAAGGATCTATTTGATATTTGCACAGAATAATAGGAAATCCTATTTTTGTAGATATACGAGTATTATCTTTTATTAGCATTTTCTTGTTTGTAAAAATAGACTTCTTGCAGATTTACGACTCATTCTGTTATAATGACGTATACATCTAGCCAAGGCTAGATCTAGCCACGAATCCGAAATGCAGAAATGCAGAAAAAAAAAAATATCTCAAAAAAATACTCACTCTCGTATGGTATGTAAGTGACATCTACTTCTTGCAACTTGCTCGGAACATCTGGTATGAAGTAAGTCGTACGTAAAGCACCCCAACCAGCTAAAGTAAGGGAATAATTGGTAACCTCGTAGCTATGAGGCAGATGTATTGGTAGGACTTCATCAGTGAACATAAAGGGTTTGCTCATTCGCAAAAGTGCTATATCGTAAGGCCCTACGCCTCTGAAATTACAATTTATATTTAATTATTTGTTGTAGAAATTATCAAGAAATTTTAAAAAAAATATGAAATCAATAAATACAAATATATTGTTTTTTTTTACGATGAACTCATAATTTTAAATAATTTTTCTATTTATTCCTTTTAATGACTTCTAATATCTAATAGTATATAAATATAATATGAGAAGGCATATATAATCTACGTAATTTTTCAGTCCATCGTTTAGTTACCATACTAATTTCATTTCATTATTTTTATTATATTGTTTGTTTTTACCCAGCATATTTAGGATGAGCCATACGCTCAGCCACAGATATTATTTGAGCCTTTGGACTAAAATAATTAACATCGTGCGTTCCAGCAACTGCGTCCATGGGAAGCCATCTTAATAGAAAAGATTCCTTAATGCAGTGCGCAGCTGTTAAAACCTAGAAGGTTAAGATATGTGTGGAAAAGGGGTTAGAAATACATAAAAATAAAGTATATAGTAAAGCTATACTTTGATGTTTCCACCATTTCCAGCAAAGTTTAAAAAGTTTTTGAGTAATGACATCCCATAAAAAACAAAGGTCTATCTCGACAAAAAAAATGGGAGATTTATATAGTGGCCGAGTTCTGAGTGTGTAGACTGGGGATAAAATTCTATATATAAATTTGAATTGGCTATTTTTAATCAACAGGCTCCAAATCAAATATCAACCTAACAGTCCAGTACAAACTGAAAGTACTAACTTGCAAATATAATAACGCCATAATATTTAACTTAACTCCCATTTCACATTTACGTCTTTATGTCATAAATATATCTTCCATTATTTCTAAACGCGAGAGAAGATAGAATTGGTAGAAGACAACATTATAAATATAATCCACTAAAACACCAGGAGTATGGAGAAGAAAATTAAGAATTTAATGTGATAATCACACCATCACATCTAGTTAGAAGCTGAGTTAACAAGCTGTTTATTTATTTAAGTAGTAGCGTACGTGTGGAGCATTTCTAGGTACCAAGTACTGCTGGCAAACTAAATTGCTCAGTCAGACCAAAATGTAAATGTAGTTTATTAATATACTTGTTCTGAGTTGTCAGAAGCATTGAAGCATGAGGCATTTATAAATTTAAATATGTTAATATATTATTATAAATCACCTTCACGCTGTATCCCGCACACAGTAGGGTAGGAGGAGGGAACATAGTGTTAAAACACTCTGTTCTCCGCCGAATTTTTTGAAGCATTAACATTGGCATTAGAACAAATATTTGGAAAAACTTTAAAAGAAAGTTCTTTAATGTGACGTACCCATTTATCATTTAATATACTTCCACCACACACGTGCGTCCGGATCCAGAGGAACCTGATCTGTAAAGATACGAGGTAAGGGTGGCTGTAAGGTCTGGACTCATGGCCACCTATAAGCTTACCTTCCCGTATATTACGATTGGACGCCGCTGAAATATTAAAATGAATGTATTTAACTTCGAACGTTAAAATTTAATTAGTTTTGTTTTGTTTTATTTACATTGAAAAACAATAAATTAAATTTAGGTATAACACAGAAAATAATTGAATATCCTGAAATACGTAAATTATGTAATTATTACAGGATTCATATTTATGGCCAAATTTCAAACAAAGCTGGCATTGGTGAATACCGAATTCAAAAACTCCAATATAAAAAATATATTTATTGTTAGCGTACAAGTGTAAAAGTGGGTAGATTCTATGTGAAAAAAAGAATAAAAGCAATAAAAGTAGTGGAATTGTGTCAAACGGGAACAGTTGCTTGTAGGCGTAAGCCCTGATTGGAAGGTACCTAGTGTGTAGTGTTGTTATTGAGTGATACATGTCACTTATTGTAATTACGTGGAACCTCTGTCCGAGTACATTGGAAACATATAGACGGTATGTGTTTTTCTCTAACATTATAATATTAATAGATAGAATATAATTAAATGTGATATTATATTAAGAATTATAAAGTTAAATGTGTTGAAATCATATTTGTTGTATGTTTATTGTTAACATATATTTTTAAATTTAACGGAAGAGAGAGAGAGAGAGAGAGAGAGAGATATGACTTCTAAAGAGATATGCTCAGATTTAAAAAATATCTCACCTGTACTGGCATAATAGAATTGTATAGAGATTAAAAGGAAATTCACAAATAACTTCATAGTTCTAATTGTTATGACATATGTAGTGCAACATGGAGTTATATAACATTTTATTGAGATGCGTGCAAAAATTAACTTTTCGCATAATTATAAGCATCAGGGGCAGCCAACTGTGCACGATGGAAATTTATCTGCTCCTGCTTTGTTTTATTTAAACGTTAACCCTTAATTAAGCTGTTAGCTATTTATTCTTTATTTTAACTTCACGCTGTATTCCGTACATAGCAAGGTAGGCAGAGGGAAGCTAGTCTTAAGATACTTCGTTTCCATTAAATACGATGCCCCACTTTCCGCCGAATTCTCCACGTATTGCGTGTTGAGTGGCGGAACTCAACGCCGCGCTTTGGTCCGACACCGGAGCGGAGAAAATGGAAATATAAATTAAAATAAATATTTTATTTCCTCGAGTAGAGATCGAACCCACAACCGGTCTTATGTGCTCTTTGCTCCGCGCCCCGACTGGCCTCAAAATATTAATAAATTATAATTCATTTCACTGAGTGGGAACTGAACCAACACCAACAACAAGCACAATCCTAAAATTGGCACAGAACCCTCTGTGAGAGAGTCTGACTTCCGCTTGGTCGTTTTTTTCTTAAATACAAATTTAAATAAAAAATTGTATATTTCAAGCGGGCGTAGCCGCACGGGCCCGCTAGTGTACAAATATGAATCTTGTCAATAAAAAAACATTTTTATTTATTTATACTTTTTATATCAACTTACAATTGTGAAGATAATTCTATAGATTTTTGAAATCTCCTGAATCAATTAAAATTGTTAAAATCTGTTAAAATGTCTACGGGTGATTACAATATGGGAGTAGGTTAAGTATGTAGTACATTGTGCGTAATAAAGCAGACATGTTATTTACAAAAGAAATCGTTAAAATAATAACTTAATAAAACATAGTAAAATGGAAATCAATTAAAAAAAATAGACGTCCTGGCGGCACAAGGGTGTAACTGTAACGCGATGGTTGTGGTTTCGATCCCCATTCGGAGAAATGAATTATTATTTGTTAATATTTTATTTTTTTCGCTCTGGCACCAAGGCAGAAACCCTTCGTTGAGTTGCGCCACTCAACAGGCATTGCTTCGAAAATTTCGATGGAAAGTGGGAACGGACTGTCTTAACACTAGGTTCCCTCTGCCTACGTGCTACGTGCGGGATACAGCGTGAAGCTAAAAATTTGATCAAACTTGTCAAAATCCATCAAAAGTCACTTAATCAGTGGTTATTTACATAGAGAAAGAAAGAACAGTGGCAGCGTCTCTACAATTCCTTGCAATTCCAATTATATTAACTGAAAATATGTGCGTACTAAGTTAAATAAAACAATATTTCAATTTTATATTTTTATTTATTTTGTTTTATTTTAAATTTCTTATTTAATTTTTTTTATTACATTATTGACGTCCGATGTAGGATGAATGATGGCATACAATAAATTATTGATGTGATATAGACAATGATGTTCCATACTAAAATAAATATATATATATCTATTAAGTAAATTAAGCATATTTAAATCAAAGTAACTAGAAAATAATATCGTCCATTGTAATCCAAAATAATATTATAATATCTGGAAATTTCCCAATGGTATATAACATTGTAGAAAATTTTGATTTAGATAATTATGAAAGTAATAATCCAAATCTGGGTTCTATTTATTTACATCTTCTGATTGAAAAGGAAATTATGGGTTTCGATGATCAAAATTATGGATTCAAGTCACCGAAAGATTTGAGTTACATAAAAAATAATAATACTCAAATTATTATATACCTATGTATAAATTATTAATAATACAATTCTACATCGGACTTACATCATGACTATGGATTTATTTATATTAACAAGAAAGATTTGTACACGCGGGCGACATTGTCTCGTATAATTTACATTTAGGTAATAATATATAAGATATGTTATTATTATATCATAATAATATATTCAATTAATATCTTAATTTAGATATAAACAACGCCATTGTGTACAGTTGCCTTATTACTTCAAATATTATTAATATAAAAAAAAATATTGTATCTTGTTGTACGTTATATAAAAATTAAAACTATCATCACTAGGTTATATTATGCGAGTTTGCTAAACTATTATTTATGTACAAATCTACAACAAGTAACAAAACAAATTGAGGTTAACAGTTTCAACGGATTTTCACCCCCCATTAGGCCCCCTTGCACTGTCAAGCGAAATTATTAATAAATAAATATACAAAAAAAAAAAAAAGTTGGCTATCCGCTAAAATAGTTTACGACAATTACAAATTAAATTATAAATATTTCACAAAATATTATAACATTTTTTAAACATAAATAGCAATTGTATTAAAGATGGTCAAGCAAATGAATTTGTTTTTTTAACTATAAATGGGGCTTATAAAATATTCGATAACTTTGGTCTTCTAGTTAATAAGATTTTCGATGTTACATTCATCGTTATTCATATCGTTCGTACGTTGTATCATATTTTTAACAACACAGTAAAATATGGCAGTACGTGTGTATTTAGTTGAACTTGAGTATAGTTTATCTATACTACTAGAGATCGCAGCGATCTTAAGTTAAGGTTACACACGGACAGCTAAAAACAGTTAGTTACACCGTCAAAATCCTGAGAAGGGGCGGCTTGGCATATAGTGCAGGGTGTGCAATACACACGGGCGCCGGCATCTCTGGGGGCGCCGCGTCCTGAGTGGGTTAGATCTAGGGGGCGCCAAGGTTTCATTGCTCACGGGTACTGCACGAGCTAGAGCCGCCCCTGCTCCTGAGATATCCTTAGCAAATTGCTATAACAATAAAAGGAGCCAGATCTTAAAGTATTTGCTTTTTTATAGTGACAATTTATATCAGCAATACTTATTTTACAGAAAATATTGACTTGTCCGAAATTTCGTATAACCATAAAATATGTTTTAAAATGGACTTTCTTATTTTTATTTACTGTGTAACGGTAGTAATAACTGCGTGTGCCCGTGTACCGTTGTCTTAATGTACAGGGTAATAAGTAGGTGACGTGATCGAGGGTAAGTGGTGACCACATCTCGGGAAGTGGGGGGGCACTGGTGGAAGGTCTCGTTGGGTTCCTATGTGCAGTATTAAGTTCATCCCGATCACTATGTGGTAGATGAAATGACAGTGGAACAACCAATAGCCTGTAAACAAAGGTTTTTAATCAATTATAACGGTATAATTACATGAACGTTTTTATTATATTAAGGTAAAATATAATGACAATATTCTAAATTAATTATAAGTTTTGCGACGATTCAAGGATTAAAACTTCACAATTTAAGGTAAATAAGTAAATAATATAGAAAATATATATTTAAGTTTAGATTAACATTAGTGTTAGTTAGTTACAGAACAAACAAGTTTAGATTAACATTAGTATAACAAACCATGCTAAAGGTAATTAATGTACTTGTAAATAGCTCTAGTTTTGCCTCAGTACTTTTTATTATTCATTGGTAATTGAAATGAACCTGCGAGTATCCACACAATAAAAAAATAATATAAAATCTTTATAATCATTTCATTCATCATTAAAGTTAATTATAATCTTCCAACCAACTTCAGGACGCTCACGACTCGTCTACCGTTTAGTAATTGAATCTTACATCAGCCAGTTCTTTATGATATTTCATTGGTCAACTTACCAGGGTTGTCAGCTTTTAATCTAAGTACAACGTATCCATTGTTGGGCACTGCCAGAGTATCTTTGAATGGTGGTAAATTATATTGTCTGTGCAACAGACCCTTTCTATCCAGATCGAGGGCATGTTTCAAGTTGATTTTCTTGATATTTTTATCTGGCGATCGGCCCATACCGATCACGTTGTACGACGTTCCATGAAGGTGGAAAGGATGAGAGAGATTTGGTGATTGAACTAAAATGAAAAAAATACATATATTTGTTAGCTATATATTTTTTGCTCGTAAATGTTATTATTAGATAAACTTTTTAAGTTCTACTAACCTTCGTCCACAAGAACTATCTCAACAATGGAATTTAATGGTACATCAATCATGTGAGTGCATCTGCAATCAACTGCACAATCGGCCGGTCTGTTGTCACCGTTGCAAAACAGTTCTGGTGGGAGTTCATGCATTTGTGATAGAGGTGGCGCTGGAGGAGCCATGTATGAGATTTCATCTACTAAACTCAAAACGTGGTCGCCGCCGGGAGCAACTGTAATTGATATAAATAGACATTTTAAGTTTAAGTTTTTAATATTTTGGTAGCAAATAAGAACAGAAAACTTTAAGTTCTTAAGGCTATGTTGGCACCATTGGACTGTGGTGGAATGTTCGCGATAGTTGAGTTGATCTTAGGTTCGACACTTCCATCTAACACGCAATCTTAACAGCCAAGAAGCTAATAAAAGAGCTAACAAAAAAGCGATAATTGATAAATTTTTGCGTAGATGCTCTCACCTAAAAAGTTTTTGTAAGTGTTCTCTCTGAATAAATCCTTGGGTTTGTAGAAATGGAATCTGAATGGCAGAAATATTTTGACATCAGGCCGTTCTTGAAGGACTGCCTTATCGACGGGCTTGGCAGATTTTAGATTGCTTACACACACCGCGTCGTTTCGTTTTACGTCGCAAATTGCGTCCAATGGGTTCATGACCTGTAAACATTTGTGATTTACTCCATGCAATATGAGTGACGGCGTGTATTACAACAAATATTAGATTTATTAAGAAAGTAATATATTAAAAGTAAATTAAATGTTTACTATAATAAAAAAAAAGTGAGAATTATTTATGAATATGTGCAAAGAGTATGAAAAATATAATACAACCTGTGATAAATGTCTTTCGAGTAACATTCCAATGCACACCAGGATACCTTAATATTCCAGATAGAGGGGGAAAATGGCTTCATGGTTTCTAGCTACGAGTACATGTGCAAGTCCAATATACAGACTACGAGGATAATAATAGAAAAATATTGTACACTACCATAAGCAGATTAGATTAGATTACCTTTGAAATAAATAGAAATTTTAAAATTAAACAAACATAAGTAAATAGATATAAAATAGATTTAATAGTACTTACATATATAAAGGAAAATAAAATAATATTATATTTTATAGATTTTATTAGGTAGTATAAAAATTTACAATTTTCTTATAATGTAAATACGATATTGCATATAGCTTAAAGTCATTTTTATATAAAATACAAAATAATAAATATATTTATTAAATTGATAGATAATAAACTCGTTTTCCACTATTAATAAATCATAGCAACCGAAGTATAATTATTATCTTATAATAAAATTGGTAACTGGGTATGGTAACATTTTGTATACTTATTTATACTATGGTTATAAACAGTCTCGTCTTCATTTTTGGATGCTGTGCAATCTGTTTTAAAACCATCTGTAGAACATTTTTACATGTGTGTATTTACAAGTATTGCAGTTATCTCTAAATATTTACACTTTCTAATATTGTGTTTTTCATGCAATTTTGGGTTAGTATTTGGAAAGTCCTTAAATAACTAATTTTATATATATATAGTTCGCCAAAAGTAAGCCAACCCGCAATTACGTTCTCGAGTGTTTCATACCATCTACACTCACATTCATTAGTAAAACATGAAATTAATGATGTTATTAACATTGAGATGTATAAATAAATGAAAAAAATGATTTCAAACAAGAAATTTTGGGGTGGCTTATTTTCTAACTCCCAAGTAATATTTAAATATATACACGCAATAAATATCCTTGGTGAAATATTAAATGGCAAGTCGTTAGTTACAGAACAAACACGTTCGTTGTAAATATATTAAAAATGTAATAAAAATGTTGTCGTACAAGTAAGAGCCTCAATGCGATATTCAGTGACGCCACACCAAACGGTACCAGAACAAAGCATAATTCACTCAGCAAATATCACCTTTAAATAAAATCACAAACCAGCATGAACTTCAGTGGAAACATTCGAATATAAAATAAACACATAAGGCAGAGTCGAGCACTTCGACTCCGCCGTCACATCACACAAACAAACATAAAATTACACTTAGTTAACACAAAAATCAACTGCTATACCAATTGTTGGGTAAGAAAACTGAAAAGTGTTTCTAGGAACAGATTTAATTGATGGGAGGGAGGTGATCTCCACAGGTAGGGAAGTTGGGAGGGACGGGAGGAATGTCTGCGTGAGTACCAACTTGAAGAACAACATTCATGCCGATCACGATATGGAATAAGAAGTGGCAATGGAGCAGCCAGAAACCTGGGTTTGTGGCCCTAAAACGGACAATGACGTAACCGTTATTGGGAACGGCAATAGTATCTTTCGCGGGAGGTAAATCACCCTGTTTCAAATGACGCTCTAGCAATCCTCTTCTGTCTAAGTCGAGAGCGTGTTTTAAGTTAATTTTCTTTACGTTCTGGTCTGGTGATCTACCGATACCGATTACATTGTAAGCATATCCGTGCAAATGGAATGGATGAGATAAGTTGGCGATTTGAACTGAAAGTAAAAAATTGCAATCAGCTATTTGCATTTCAATGAGAATGTATAATGATTGTAAGATTGTATAACATACCTTCATCTACCAGTACAATTTCTACTACAGCGTTAAGAGGTATATCCACTTTATGTGTGCACATGCAATTCTGTCCACAATCAGCTGGTCTGTTATCTCCGTTACAAAATTGATCTGGGTTAATATCATCGTACTGACTAATAAGAGGTGCCGGTGGTGCCATATATGAAATTTCGTCTATTAAACTGATTACATGATCTCCTTGAGGTGCCACTGTGGATCGTAATATTGAATTTTTAAATGGTCTATACGAAAAGAATATTATATAACCCATGAAGTCGTTCAGCCGTAACCTTACTTACCCAAGTATCTGTTGTAGGTGTTGGGTTGGAACAACATTTCCGGTCTATAGACAAAGAAACGGAAAGGCAAGAAGATTTTGACATCAGGTCTCTCTTGTAAAATCGCGGGGTCGATATTTCGTGCATTTTTCAATTGGCTGACGCAAATAGCATCGTTTCTAGGAGTGTTACATCTTGCGTCCAAAGGATTCATTACCTGAATAGTTAGTGGGTAGAAAGGTACGTGCAATTACTAATTTAACGTGCACCAACTACTTCTATTTGAATCTACTATGCTAATTAAAGGTCCATATATTATTATAGATATAAGAAATATTGCTGAAGAATTTTGTATTGGCAGAAGTATTTCTTTCCTAATTATTACAATTAGTATATAAAATCCTTAATGCGTTTGTAATATAGTTAAATTAAAAGCAATACTTCTGCCTTTACTCATTGATGCTTAAATAGGAAGGTGTAAAGGAATCTACATTACAGCACCACTTCTACATAATGATATACTGTTCAATTTTCAATGGTATTGGAGTGATCTAATCATATATTACGGTATTTACAAATCTCGCTTAATAACAGCTTTCTATACAGTTGCAGACTGGTGGTCAATTAAAAAGATAAAAATGCTCGAATTACTTACATCGATACTGGTGTTTAAGTGTAAGAAATAATTTGCAATAAAATTAGTTAAGCTTATCGAGGTTGTGGTCTCAAAAATTCAGTATGCAATATCCGGCAATTAATAAGCGAGATATCGATTCTGATCGCTATTTATTTGATTATAGGAAAGGAATATCATTCATAGTGTATGGGAAATACCGAAGTTCACCATTTCAAAGATTTTGTAATTTATTTACATAAAGTAGATTTAGATCAGGAATATGTCATATAATATTTACAATTATTTGTACTTACGACTCCCTGTGGAATTCCGACGTCGTAGGTTGGAGGAGTAGATGATGGTTGATAGGGTCCTCTGGCGTACCTAAGGATACCGAGCTGTTGTGCTCTTTTAATACCACATTCTCCGAGGCCACGTACTTGGATCCAGTACGCACCAGGGACATTATTCGCTTCGATGACAAAATCGTAACGTTCACCTGAAATCATATCAATCCTTAGAAAGATCATATTTCTATATGAAAGCTTTTTAAATTTTCTACTGTGAATTATTTTCTTTATATTAATTGACAGAATGTGTTAATTATCTTTTATAATTAAATAATGTCTTAAGCAAGAGTGTGAAATATTAGTGCTAAAATAAAAATCCTTAACATTTTTTGTGTTCTACATTTAGCTACATTACGCTATTTAGAACTAGTTAATTTTGTTATAATTGAGGAATTGAGGATATGCATCATTTTCCTCGGTTGAGCGACATAGGTAATTAACTATTAGATAGGTATTATTAGTATTAGTTATATAATAGGGCGTGCCTCATTTGAAGCAGCATTCTTTACACTTATTTCTTTCTCTTTGTATAAGTACAAAGTTCATTCTTGTAATAACGGAAAGTGCAGCGTAGAGTTACTTAACAAGTTAACACGATACGCCTCCAGGATTCAGCGTAATTTGGGAAACAGAAGCGCCTTAACGCTAGATTCCTAAGTTCCTTTTATCTACCCTGCTATATGCAGGATGGAGCGTGAAGCTTAAAAATAGATGATAAATATATATTCCAATAATTGTATATTTTCTTACCAGAGAAAGAAATGATGGTATTCACTTGGACGGGCTGAACTGGTTCACCGTCAGTTGCAATTACTGTTAAGTTGTGACCCTCGAATGTAACTTGTGCTGGACAGACTGATGCGAAAGCGTTAATCATTCTGAATCTGTATCTTCTCCCAGGTGTGATTGTAAATACTTCAAGAGGAGTATTCGTCATAAATCCAGTGTTTGGATCTCTAAACTGTCCTTTGCCGTTGATGAGTACGTTTTCAGGATCTTGGCCAGTATTTACAGCCAGACGGCCTGGGTACCTTTCCGCGGCATCCTCGTGAAGCCAGTCACTGATTAACATGACGTGGGTTGTCAGATCATAGTCGTACAAGTGGCTATTGGGATCTTTGGAGGGAGGTTGACGAACTACAATACTTCCGTAAATACCATCCAACTTTTGGAGACCAGTGTGCGCGTGCCAGAAATGAGTACCAGCATTACCTTGCCATTGATACCTGTTGAAATATTAACAATAAAGTATATAATAAATATTAACACTTTATTTGATTTGAGAAAAATATTAAGTTATTTACTGTGATTGGTATTGTAATTACCTGAATGTATTTCCTTGCTGAATTGGACATTGGGTAACAAAAGGTACACCATCATAATATTGGGAACCACGTTGCCAGATTCCGTGCCAGTGAATGGTTACTTCCATACCTTCCATATGGTTTTCTACATCGACTACTACTTTGTCGTTTTCACACACTTGTATAGAAGGACCAGGTAACATTCTGTTTACTGAGAGGATACCACGTTCTACTCCATCAGCCAATACACACTGGCAGTGTGACCATACCACGTTGGTAGCATTTGGTGTGCATACTTGACAAGCTCTGTTAACAAAATGAAACATAATGAGACCAAAGTTAAGTAATTTCTATGGTTTAGGTCGTATTATCATATAATAATGGGTCAAATAAGATATTATGTAAATAGCTGTTTCTTTTTCTTGATTCGCGTTCATTAAAAAGTAAATGACTCGAGAGTTTGCATAAACTATGGTGACAACCATCAATTATTTACAACGTAATGCAACATTATAGAGCAAAAATTTAATTTAAATGTTGAAATCAATACTGGTTCTAGTCTTTCTTGGAATTTATTTGAACTTAAATTAAATTAAATGTAATATTAAACTGATCTCAGTTTTGTACATTTCTGTATCTGCCCTCATATGCATAAAGGCCAACGTTGTGCAATAGAGGATTTATTACAGGAAATAGTTATTATACTTTAATGATGCCTTACATAAAATGGAATGGATTTTTTTGTGATAAGTAATTATTTTAGGAAATAAAAATTAATACGCCCTTATAATAATATAAATATATTTTTAGTAAGATTTCTAATAAGTAAATTAATTTGTACTTACGCTCCCAGCACTGTGTAGAATTCGAGGGTAAAATGATAGTAGCATATTCTTGGTGGTTCATTTTCTCTACAGGCTCTTGCGCACTCATCGGGGGCAGACAATGCTGGATTCCTTCTTAGTTCAGCAGTAGCACTGCTTGTGAAATCTAAATGTTTTAGTGAAAGCTTGCCATTGGCAGTTTTTACTAGAGGTGGAAGAGGATTGCTTCTAAAGGTGCCACTCAACGGACCGCTGCCGCTTGTTTGCACAAAAGGATTTGCTGATGGACCAATGGTGCTGTCCACTGATCCAAACGAGTTGAATGGATCACTAGCACTAGGATGAGTTTGGACAAGTCCATGTGTGGAGGCGAAATTGTTACTGCTGTCACGGAAAGGTGTCGCTGTGCCTGCTTGCCACCATGATGCTGACGTTGATTGATCATCAGGAGATATCGCTTCTGTAATAGAAAGAAAAAAATCTTTAGTGATTGGTAATAATTATTTTAGTTTCAGTAATATATTTTGTAAAAATTATCAATTTTATACTGATATATGAACGAATAAAATTGTTCTAATGTCCTCTTAACCGTCTATAGCTGTATCTATCGACCAAACACACGTACTGTAATGCAAATTTTGTTTATTATCTACATATAATATCGATTTCAAATTATACAAGTCCACTGAATACATTGCCACGTTTGTTTTGCAACCGCATTAGTTAAAGGGACCAAGCTGCATATCTATCCTTAAACATAAGGACTTTTACTTCCTCTATTGCCGTTTATTTCGTGACAGTTGTTCTTGTCGTTCTATATTTTATCGAGCGTTACACTTAATTGAACATTTTGTTAGATACAATCGCATTATTTTATTTCAACATAATATTGCTCAACGTTGGACTACTTCGTTTCGGTGTGTTTTTATTTATAGTTAGGTTTGGGATCCAAGACCCTGAACTGAATTAACTTTTACTTCCTCAATACTCAAGTTAAGCTAACATTGGTTACTTATATTATCATAATTACATATGCATTTGCGATCTAATCATTAAAAATATTTAAAATCTAATATATTAAATATAGTTTATATATTTTTATATTATTAAACTTATGAGATTGTTATAGAATATTGGAAGTATGAGTAGTTAATAAAAAAATGCAATTATCAATTTAAAAGTAATATTTATTGAACCATTGCGTGGAACATGGAAGTCGGAAGGAGAGTTTTCCATTGTAATTCCTGATCAATTAATGATATTTATTAGTAAATAAAGACCTAATGTCACATAACTGATTAATAACATAACATTTTAAACGTAGTTCAAAGTAGATTTAATTGTAGCCCTTTCAATTATTTTTATAATGGAATTAACACAAGGGTAACAGGGTAATATTGTTCTCTTGTAACCGAGAATGTACAAAGGTAAATTAATATATAAAATAACTGAGACATATATAATATGTAAGTTGATTATTTCTAAAAAAATACCTCTTTTTAGAACTGTAGAAAGGTGAAAATATTAAAAGTAATAAAAAGTATGAGTAGTAAGTAACTATTTGTATCTAACGTTAATAATTATCTTTGAAACTAAACTAATGAACAGAAAATCGAAACTGTGGAAAATTTCATAAATTAATTGCAATTTTTTCGTAATCTCCATATTTGCTAATAAATTGATTGCTTCTGATAGGGCACGAACCCATGATTATCTAAATTAATATATTATACAAACCTACACCTTAAGGCTATTTTATAATGAACACTTATTATTCATTAGGAAACTACTAAATTATAAATGATCTCGAAGCTGTCTGTGGTTATGGCGTGGTTTTTGTAATAGCCAATTTCTCTTTACATTAAAATGTTATGATGATATACTTAGTTGCAATTATTTATTTGTAGGCGCTCTGCATATACATATATATATAGAGCAATAAAATTTTGTATAGATATATAAACCTTTCTTTTACTTTTGCTTTCTTAGGAATTGGGTTTTTATTCTTATTATAATATAGAGTTTTTATTTTCTTTGTTTGATTTTTACATGCATTTTGGCGTCCCGTATATAGCAGGGCAGGCAGAGGGAACCTGGGAATCTAGTGTTAAGATACTCCGTTCCCTTGAAGACGCTTCAGTTCTCTATTTTTAACTGAATTCTAAAGGCATTGCGTGTTTACGCGCTTTGCCTTGACACCAGAGCGAAGAAATGGAAATATTAAATATTTAATTTCCTCGAGTTGGAATCGAATACACAATCTATCGCCATTTTACAGTCACTCGCGTGTGCCTTATTTTTATAATTATTTAAGTAAATCTTATAAATATAAAATATTTTAAAATAAATAATTTAATATATTTTCCTTGCAAGCAATCGATACACGCTAATTAATTTGATTACCGGCAGAGAATAATTATCTGTGGGCGAGTCTGCAATTATATAGTTTGCGTATTGTATTACGTGTTACATCTCAACCACAGTTTATAAGGTAGATGTGCTAATATAATTACATAGCATTATAAAAACAACAATACTAGCTTTATCTGGGTCAGTCAGTACTACTTTAAAAAAATTAAAGAATTTAAAAAAATATAACATTTTTTTTGTAAAGAGGAATATGTCAAAGAGTATACTTTGACGAGCTATGCTCAAAAATAATAGGATTTTTTTAATTCAGCGAATTTGGAGAGTCGTTTTATCTAATTTTGTTTTTAAAAAGAGACTGTCTCTTTTGAGACATAGCTTTAAAACATTCCGTTCACCATTTTCAAACACCACACACCTTTACTTTACTTTACCTTACAGTCACACGCTTGTGCCCTGCACCACGACTGGCCTCAATTTCATTTATTAAAGTTATACAACTAAGATCGTTTCAAGAAAATTATTGTGTAGATCTTAATCAAGTATGGTAATAGGCGGAACACAAGTTTTCCGTTCCGATTGAATGGAACGTGAACGCCCGCAAGCAGAATAATATTCAATCATTGTTGTTGAGGAAAATTTGAATTAAAGTTAAAATTACTGACTTCTATTGCTTTCTAGTAATCGCTTTTGTATTTTATTAGAACTTTACATAGAGTTGAATAGGTACTTTTGTTGATATTATTTTAAAATAAAGAGGGTATTTGTAAGTAAAACTTAAAAACTTCCATTATATCTTATTGTTAGCGTATTCGTGTAAATGTGGGTAGATTTAGGTGAAAAAGACAATAAAAGCAGTATGGTGAATTGTGGCATACGGGGACAGTTGCTTGTAGGCGGAAGCCCTGATAGGAAGGTATCTAGTGTGTAGTGTTGTTATTGAGTGATACATGTCACTTATTGTAATTACGTGGAACCTCTATCAGAGTACGTTGGAAACATATAGACGGTATGTGTTCTTATCGTATTTATTTTAAAAACGTTAACCGCTTCCGTTTTCTAACATTATAGTATTTTCATATGATTTTGCTGACTTTTTCATGGATTTGGGCAATACATACATATTTTTACTGTTAAAATTTTTCTCGAACGTGAATGTATGTAACGCAAATATCGTTTTAATTTATTAATAGTAGTATATGGAATTATAAAGTAGTTAAAAAAATCACGCTTGCGTAACCGGTGAGGTCTTTTCGCCTATAAAACTGCGTAATCATAACCATCTAGACTAAATTAACCTCCATTTCTAAATTAACATTAACACCTACCTTATTAGGTTAATTGCAATTTTAATAATATAAAATGTATTTTTATCTTCTACCAGCTGGATTCCGAACTATAAAAGGAGAATTGGCAGACCAAAACGGAGAACGGCAAGACGAGCTGGTCCATGACAAGGTTAGTGAAAGTTCTATCAAAATCTCTTTTTGGGATGATATGTTATGTACATATTTAAATACTAGAGGGCGCGCGCAGCTTCGCCTGCGTATTTGCACCCTTAGGAGTGAATTCTTATAAACAATTTTTAAGAGTCTAAGTTTCAAATTTTCTAAAAATCGGTAGCGATTTAAAAAAAATCCATACATACTTTCAACCCTCATTTCACCACTTTAGGGTTAAAATTTTTCAAAATCCCTTCTTAGTGGATGTTCAGATTACGAAAGTAAACATCTGTCCAAATTTCACGTTTTTACCGTCAGCGGTTACGGCTGTGCGTGCGTCTTAACTCGGTCAGTGAGGACAAGTCCTTTTATATATATAAAAGATAACGTAGACTCTATTAAAATTGATACATCAAAGTAATAATTCATTCCCCCGAGTGGGAATCTAACCCAAAACCGTAGCTTGAACGCTTGAGCCCCTGAGCCACGAACTCCACACTTTTTATCAATATTTGTTTCATGTGAAATAAGAAAATAAGTAGACAGAGTATTATACAACAGTATAAAACCAAATACATATTTGCATTCATGGCCACTGAATAAATATCTACATCAATCATTTTTTGATTAGGCGTTGTTATATTAACAACCTGTTTTGTTACAGACTTTCTGTTAATTTCAGTTATTATCGCTTATATAATTTAATACAAAGTATTTCTTATTAAATAATATAATTATTGCTATATATATGTATTTTAAATATAAAATTCCAGTTATTAATTTAAGTGAAGTTATTAAACAATAAAATTAATAAAAAAAAATTATCTCAGGCCTATTAAATGAAAATAAAAATTATTTTCACTTCAACATATATGCATTAGCTGTATTAAGTAATAGTAAAAGTTTCTAGACACCCTATTTGTCGTAGTTGATCTGTTAAGCATAATTTGTTTATTAAAAAATGTAGGATTTAGACTGATGTTCCATTTTATATTCATATTCTACATATTTTTAGCGTCACGTTGTGTTCTGCACACAGAAGGAACCTCTTGTTAAGACACTCCGCTCTCCGCCTGCCGCCGAATTCTGGAGGCCTTACAACCATTACACGATTATGCTTCTACGCCACGGATGGCAACGACCTTATATTTTTATATCGATATCTAATAAATGTTTATTTTTACTACTTACGTCATTCTTACTCAATATGCATTTAATGCAAGTAATTTTTTATCGGTCATTTAGATAATGCAGCTTTTACTTAGGACCAGACAAACGTGGGCATCCAAGCGAGAAGTGAAAGCCGACACTTTAGTGATGCTTAAAACTCAAATCGAATTTACGTAGCCGCTTGCACAGAGAAATAACGAGATGTAAATCAATAGAAATATAACATGTTTTAGTTTTGTATTGTGTGTATGGAGATACGGGTTCAAATTTTTATTGAGATTTTTTGTTGGGTTGCTTCCATGCAGAGATTAAGTGAAATATTCAAATTTATGCATTTCTTGTAGGAGAAGAATAGAAGAAGAAAGAAGAATACTTCTATTTTTATCCCACAAGAAATGCATAGTGCATGCCTCTACAGGCACAAATGCCTGATTGTGAATGCAACGGTTATAGGTTCTCACTCGGCAGAATTAAAAAATAATATCTACATTTCCTCCCTCTAGTGCTTCCAAAATTTGGCGGAAACTGGGGAACGGAAATGTCTTAATGGGAACTGAATTTCTTCTCACTAGGTTAACAAGTTCCCTCTGCCTATCCTACTATATGGGATACAGCGAAGTTTGTGGGATAAACAGAGATCTTAATACAGCATCTACGATATTATATACTTGATGATAAGCGAAACGAAATATGAGATGAGCTAGACTGCATACTACAGACTAGCACACTGTATATCGAAACACTTTTGAACTATCCAAGTAATATTACTATAATTCTACAAAAAAATCAATCTTCAACACTAATAAAATAAAAACAAGTTCTTTAACTAATCTATCTCTTGCAGCTAGTTGACGTTGACGCAAAATTAATATAGTGTCAACCCAACCTGCGCGGCGGGTAAACGAAGCCTTTCGAATCAATTTCGAGCGGAATTGCGCACATTATTCTAGATCATAATTATACTAGTACAGACTGTCAATTTGTTTTTACCTGCATGTCGTAAAGCCAACTTGGAATGTCAAAATATCAAATGGGCTTTAAAACCTTATAGCGCAAGATCTCAGAGCCGCCAGAGCTACATCATTTTAGCATAGCTGAAGTTTTAGTTTTCTATTAGTCTATTATGTAGTTCAGATAGTATGCCTACTCACTAACTTGATAATGGGGACCTTTCAGAGATAGCGCCAATTTAAGGTAGGTCCAGCTACGTTAAAGTAGAAACGCTCGTTTTCAAATATGTTTTTAAGAATGATGTAAAAAATGAATATTTGTTACTACCAGCCCTCTATGTGGTATTACTCGTGTCAGATGTCCTAAAGGTTGTTTAAAATTGGGGCAAATCACGTGAAACTATCAAGCTTTATTTTTCAATATATTATTTACGGACTATTTCAAGACTCCTCATAAGCACCCAGTCCAATCCATGGGTCAATCATCTTCCCAGACAGAGATATACCGTTATTTGGCGCAACCTCTGAATGGACCCCACTTTCAAGTTAGTGAGTAGGCATACTGTCTTAACTACATATTAGACAAATAGTCCTCAAAATTTCAGCTTTGCTAAAATTACGTAGGTGTGGCGGCTCTGGGATCTCAGTCTATTAAGGTGATTGCGATTTCACACAAAAAACAGTTCATTTCTAAAGTCGTCGTGAGTGCTGGAGACTGTCTCAATTTGGCATGGCTACGGAATTTTCTCTAATAAATATTTTGTTTTTAGTAACACAACAAGTAGTTTAAGTTTTTTGTGACTTTTAAGGCCGAATGGTTATACACTTTTTTTGTTAGTTTAACTTTAGATAAATATAAATTATGTATTACAGTCATAGCAATACTATGTTTGTAAATTGATTATTTTATTTATGATTATCTGAACTCATAAAGATAGAAAGACTGGTTTATTTCTTGGTCCAAATAGATAAGTTAGTACACTGCCACCAAGCAATAACACTATTTCCACATATATTTCAGTTATATATTATAGCTACTGCTACTACATTTTGCCCATTTAAAAGTGTTAATTTTATTATTGTAATGATAGTTTTTTCACCATTAGTTAGCTACTAGAGCTAATGGCTATAGTTCTGAGTTCAAGAAATGTAATATATAGTCTTTAATATATTTACATTAAGAAATGATTGAACTTGCATAACATGACATTACTGTACCACATTCCCACGTACTATGGGGCTTTCGTCTTAACAATGATTAATTGTAATCAGCTTAATATGCTAAACCAAGCTTAAAATAATCCTCTTAATTTTGGACAATAGCTTTAATTAATATTTATCAAACTCATAAACATAAATAACACGTGTTGTAACACGTGTTCACGCTGCTTCACGCTGCATCCCGCATACAGTAGGTTAGGCAGAGAGAACAAACTGCTAAGACACTTCCCTTCCCTTCTCCACTTTCCGCAGGTTTTTTCGAAGCATTGTGTGTTGAGTGGGGCACTCAACTCGAAGAAATAAAAATATTAATAAATAATAATTCATTGCCTCAAGTGGATATTGAACCCACAACGGCCTCGTGAAAAAAACACGTGTTAACTACTGTTAATGGATATAAGATCTCGTCAGTTGACTCTAGATGAATCATTAAGCAAGAAGGAGCCTATTTACATTTTTAATAATTCATAGGCTTTTTTATCTGGTTTAATCGTAATAGCCTTAATTACAACTTTAACGGCTTCATTGAATGTAGTGCTAAATGATCACCATTTATTTTTTGTCTGTCGTTTATTAGGTAATATTAGTGCGTGTGCTTTTGAGACCATTTGTGGCGCAGTGGTACAAGCGTGTGATTCTAAGTAAGATAGGTTGTGGGTTCGATTTCCACTCGAAGAAATGAATAATTTTTTTTTCTCATTTCTTCGCTTTGGTGTCGTGGCAAAAACGCAGCGTTGAGTTCCGCAATTCAAACCGCAATGCTTCCAGAATTCGGCGGAAAGTGGGAAGTGGAGTGTCTCAACACCAGGTTCCCTCTGTCTACCCTGCTACACGCGGAATACGAACGAAAGAATAAAATGCATACTTTTTTACATTACTTAAATTTAATTACATGCAGTTTTATATGTAAAATAGAAAATACTAAACGTAAACAATAATGCAAGTGAAATGCATATAGAAAATAAAATTTCTAAATAAAATTCGTAATATCTATTACAAAAATGAAATTCAATTTAAAGCTTTCTTTCAATTTCTTTTCCAATATATTTTTTTGCGTGTTACGTGAAGCGTTGATGAGTTTGTCTCGTGTTAAAATCAGCGTTACGTTGGATCCTGCACACAGCAGAGTAGCCAGAGGGAATCTAAGTGTTAAGACACTCCGTTCCCCGTTTTTACATGTCGAGTGGCGGAACTTAACTATCAGTGTCTTGATACTAGGTTCCCAGGTTCCCTCTGCTTCTCCTGTTATGTGTTAAATGCAGCATCAAGATAAGAAAAAATAATTTAAATAACCTTTGGTTTTATTTTTAAAACCAAACTTAAATATATAATTGTAGAATATTATCGTCATTACATTCGATTTTCACCTAACAGTATGTTTACCTTGCGTCAGACAAACCAGATTTAATGTTAGTATTTCAAGTTTCATTTATACTAAAGTAGACTTATTGACTGATTCTCTAATGTAATGTGTAGTGACTATTAATAATACCTTTCACTTTTTATATCGTGTCTGGTCTCGTTCAAGAACCTGTGATAACCGTTGCTAAATACGAACGGATTAGTTCAATGCACGCACGGTAGCACTGGATTTTTGCAATTCCACCATATACTCCTATTTAACGTTTTAAAAAAAGCTGGTGTTTTTCGTATAGCAAAATGGGCTTTAGGCTGTTGTAACTACTAGAATAAACAAAATATATGGTTTTTCATTCATTGTATGTGGAGAGCGAAGCAAAATTTAACGAACGAAGCGAGAACGATCGAACGAGAAGAGATTCCTATTTCTGGTGCCCTAGACATCGATGGATGTTTCAAGAGTATTTTTTTATATTTATTTATATTTAAAAATGTAAAATATATGTTTTTGATAGTTAAGTATATATTCTTTTTAAACTAATAGATTGTATTGTCACGGATTACTAACAGGCTAACTAGTTCTAGTTAAAAATTAAACTGGAATTATATTACTCAGTATTAGGAACGCACAAAAAGCTGTAACTAGAAAAAAATATATTCCAAATGCACTATAGTAACAAAGGCGTGTTCCACGCAACTGAACGACTTGACCCATTCGTAAAACAAGGTCGATAAATTGCCAGCTATTTAACGTTATAAAAGTGTTAGCTCCAAAATAAAACGACTAATATAATTGTACTATTTATTTGTGTGTACTTGAAAATCGATTACTTTTGCTAAAATGGCAGCTTTTTGTTTAATGCCAAAATATTTATATATATTAGCAATAATTGAGGACAACACTCAACACGAAATCTCTCGAAAATTCGACGGTGCGTGGGGAACGGAGTGTTGTATCACTAGATAATCCATTGTCCTACCATGTTATATAAGAAAAAGGTAAGGCTGCTATATGATAAATAGTAATCTTACCAAAAATTGAACCTATATATCATATACGATATGAGACCTATATTCATCGCATTAATTCAAAACCTCCTCCGCAACTATATTACATTTTTAGAAGGCTTCCACAAAAATTTACTTATTTTCTTTATTCCCACGATGTCCAAAGAAGTGAGGTACTAATGAACTTGGATCTAAGTGTTTCTACCTTATGAGGCATCAAAGTAATTTTATCTCGAATAAAGTGAACCTAATCGTCTGTGCTTTTCAATATGGTTCTAGATATTACGTCTGTAAGTTAGGGTCGTTGTTATTATATCTCCTAAACTGGTATATTATGTGTTGAATGTTTTAATAAGAAATAGTCATTTTTGTTTCTAAAACTCAGCTTCACGCTGTACCCGCGCGGTAGCCAGAGAGAACCTAGTGTTGAGACACTACGCCGAACTCTGGAGGCATTGTGTGTTGGGTGGAAGGAACTCAACACCAGAGCGAAGAATGAAAATATTAATTTAAAAAAATATTTTATTTCCTCAAGTGGAGATCAAACCCACAAGCAGTTAATTTTATAGTCATACTTTGTGCCCTTGCGCCACTACTGGCCTAAATTTCTGTTTTTAATATCTTTGATATATGTATGAATGTTTAATATATGTATATATGTATTTTCCTTTCTTTAAAGCCTGGTAAATTAAGATTTAAATATAAATGCACTATAAATGCAAAAGACGAAAGGGAAGACGAAAACGATTTGTTTGTATAATTATTATGAATATAGAGCAACTGTAACATAGTGGTGTACCTAATGGGGGTAATTTGGCAAAAAGATAAAGTTTAATAAACAAATATTTTAACTTTATATATTTAAAATCCAAACAATGGGATACGCTTATATTTTATGAATTGCCCTACACTTTTACCTGTTTATATAAAATAGATATGCACAACAACAATTTTATTACCTACAATGGAACAAAAGAAACTGTTTGCGATGTATGAAAAGGGTTCCGTTACGTAACTGCGATTAAACGTTAACTTGAATATACAGTTATAGTTATGTAATAATTATAATAAGTTTAAAGAGGACATAGTGGCCTAGTGATAGTTTGAAATCACGATGGTTTTGGGTTTCATTTTCATTGGGAAAATGTATTATTTTCATTTCACCGTTCTGGAAAATCAAAGTGTGATATTGAATCCTGCCAGTGCCTCGAATTTATGGGTGGGGTTTCTGGGGCTAAGCGTTAAGCGAGAAACTATAACATAATGCTTTCATATTTGGCTGTGTTATGCTAATGTAAGCATCGAGTTAATCTGAAATTAATGAAAGTAAAAAAAAATGTCGAAGCTAACCTTTAGTCAATATGCATATATGTTAAAGGTAGTTAAGTATCTGTCATATTACAATGTAGACAGTTATATATTTCTTGCATTAAAATAATGACGGAATTAAAAAAAAAATTATGATAATAATTTGGCGAGGCTAAATTTTTCATATGAATTATTGTACTGTCCTTAACCTTAATTTTAGACACCTTTGTCTATAGCTTCTCACAGAACAATGGATAAGTTGGGTGTACTATGTGTCGATCGCAATAAGAGCATTTAGATATATAAATACAATGCTTGTGATTATTCTCAAGTAAACATGTTATAAAAAAATCTGATTCACCCTGTATCCCGCACTTAGCAGGGTAGGCAGAGGGAACCTAGTGTTCAAAGACTCCATCCACATTTCCAACGAGCTCTGGAAGTATAGGCGTGTTGAGTGGCGGCACTCAACAGCGTGTTTTGCCTCGACACCAGAGCGAAAAAAAAATATATTTCATTTCCTTGAGTGGAAATCGAACCCATAACACTTTATACGTAGGGGCCTATGCCACGACTGGCCATTTTGTTTTATTATCAGTATTATTGTAACAACCAGGAAAAAGGAAAAAAAAACTAAGAAAATTACGCGTATGTTACCGTGAAATTGATTGTTACATAAAATAACGCAACCTCAACGAGACTGGAATGTTTATTGATATTTATTTATTAATATTGAGGTGATGGGGTTTGTGGGGAAGAGGATTATACCATGGAAGCGTTGTTTGTTTTGTTTTTAAAACAAATTCTATAAATTATTCGAAACAAATGTTTAATTTTTTTTAATATATGTTTTTAACATATTAAGCCCTTAAGGCCTATTTTCCTATTTTCATCATTTTTGTGGTTACAATAGCAATATTTTGTCAATGTAAGAGTTTTTTTAAGCGATATTACAAAAAAAGTTGATTCTTCTAAATCTGTCGTTTGACAATTAATACCTTGACATCGATAATTACTTACGCTTTCGAAGCTCACGGCCATACTTAATAAAATAATATAATACATATCTTTATATTATTTTCATACGATTTTTCATAACAAAAAGTTTTGGTGTTATAATTAAAAATATATATAAATCGAAAGTTACTGTCAAAATTAAACAACGAAAGATATTAAATAATAATTTAACCAATATTTTTAGGGACATAAAAAGTATTTTAACATCATTTTAAACTATGGATAGAAAGATATTTTGGATACTATCTAAAAAGGCGCGGGTTTCAGTCCGTTTTACGTTAAAAAAATAAACGTTTTCTAAAATAATAAAGCGCACGAGTATATAGATAAAAGTAACTAAAACCTACTTAAAATTGATCTTAGTTACAACTTAGTACTAGTTTCATAATAATGTAGTTGAAATAAGACATGGTATTTCAATTAAAATGCTCTAAAAACGTTATCAGTTTTATCAGTCGTTATAATTTAAGACCAATCAACGTTTGATAAGAAATTTGATACTGAAATATGTCTTTAATTGACCATATATGGTATTATGATTAGTTACATACAATTTATTATTCTATATATTTAGAGATAATAATTAAAGGCACAAGGACTTATGGTTTCACAACAGTTGAATAAGCTATACTATCAATAAAAGTCAATTATAAATGGCGTTTAATATTTCTTAAGTTGAGTTCGTTATAATAAATTGTAATCAGAAAAAAAAACACTAACACTAACTCTATTATCGCTAACTCTTCTTTGTTGTTTTTTTAATTTACCAATGTTTCATATTTTCTGGGGTTGTCTTAATACTGTGAAACTTAATAGCAAACTTTGTTTTTTTAAATATTCATATTGTTTTAATAAGGAAATGCTTAGTTACCTACATGTGCCATCCTTTTCTTACCAAGTAAATACTATCTACGAAATTCTAGTATTCTTTCTTCTTGAGTGGGAATGGAACCCACGACCGATCTTTACAGCACACGCTTGTGCCCACGAGGCCACGACTGTTCTTTTTATAATACATTTCTGTGAGATATATTTGTAAATAAACCATTGTAAACATACGTTCAAACTTTTCCACGACTTTAAACTTTATTATTTATATATATTTTAAAAAATAATTCCAACTATAAATATAGGTGATAAAGTGTTTGTCAACATACCTTTAGTTTGAACAAGATATTTATCTATTAATTTAATAGGCACTAAAAGCAAATGCCATAGTAAATATTAAGCATGGTAGATAGGTACATTGATTCACGAATATCGATATCAAACAACGATAACTACCAATCGATCGCCAATACCTTAATCTCAGGCTGTTATTAAAGTCTAGAAAGGTCAGTTCCGGGATTAAATAAATATTATAGAAATGAATCATCATTTCGGATATTATAGATTAAAGTAAAAGTTTTTTAATGTTCGAATTTGACTTTAAAACATATAATATATTTTCGTTGGGAAACACTTTCCGAATTTTATTTTCTATGTTTATTCTCATTGTGTCACTCACTAACGGAGAGTTTTATACATAGGCATAGGTATAGTTAAAGCTTCCAATATTGAACTTATTAACAATTGATCTCTATATGTTTTAATAATATCAATGTCTTATTTATTGTTTATTTATTGTGTAGGCGTCAACTTCAGCTATTATTATAATCGTAGCCTCAGTCGTGATAAGTCGACTATCGACCGTTGGAATTGGTCACAATATATCTTGCTGCTACGTATATCCTAGGTCCTAGAATAATAATTTAGATAAGACAATGACTTTTATAAAAGAATAGAATGGAATGTAGTGTTAAAAAAATATCATTAATACAACAAAAATTGTAATATATAAGCAAGAATGTAAAATAATTGATTTATCTGAACCCGAGATCGATTTAGAGACAAAATGTCGTAACTTCATGCAAAACCTGATACTTGCTCATAGATTTAAAATTCATTGAAGTAGAAAATAAGGCAATACGTGAAATAAGATTGAAATATATTTATAAATATTTATTAAAATCTGCATCACAAGTTGTTTTTCATTCAGTTTTAGTTTCCAGATTATCTTCATTATTATGCGAGTTCTAAGAGACCGCGTCGATTCATGGAATACGTCATTTATGTAGATACGTGGTATATGTCTGTGTTATGTGGAGCTCGGTGTGAACGAAAGTGAAATTAGCTGTTCAAACTTGTAAAGGAGTAACGGACGGTTTATGTTTATATAGTACGGTCAACAAGCCGTGGCCGCTGCTGGCTGATGGTTGCGCAGATTTGATTTTAAGTATTTATTGCTTATTTTTGATTACTTTGTTTCTAAGTGAACAATGGGCAAATTGAAGCTTTTTGCGGATTCCGATATCAAATAAGAGACCATAGAAATAGCTTAGTGTCAGGACACTCCGTTCTCCATTACTTTCCAATACAGTTTTTACTTTTTTTGTTTATTTTCACTTATTTTTAGCATTTTGTGAAGTTGCATGTAATTTATACTTTTCATTTTCAAATATATATTACGTTATTTTGGGTTATCGTATTGGTGCCCATGATACATGTAATAAAAAAATACAGAAAAAATAAAAAATAAATAGTATTTTGTTTGTTAGAAAGATAGAAAGATATTTTTTAGACGATATCCTGCAGAAGTACCTAATTATTTAATTAATTATAAGGAACATACATTTATGGGCTGTAATATCAACGGGATTGAATCGAATGTATTTGCATAATATTATTATTAATTATTGTTAACAAAGGCTTATGATTTCCGACAAAATATTGTCCGTCGTTCTGTTGTTAAGCTTCAGGTCTAATTCCGTTAGAGATATATATCAATTTGTCATATTATTTGTTCTTCATTAAAATTTATTTTCGTATTATATTATAATATGAAAATTAAATTAAGGCCGTCGTGGAACAGAGGCACAAGTGTGTGAATGTTAATGCAATTGATAGTGGGTTCGATCCCCATTCGAGGCAATAAATTATTTATTTAAATTTATATTTTCATTTCTTCGCTCTGGTGTAGACGCAAAGTGTGGCGTTGAGTTCCGCCACTCAATACGCAATGACTTCAGAATTCAGTGGAAACAGAGTGTCTTAACACTAGGTTCCCAGGGTGGATTAAACCCACAACCAGTCGGTTTACAGTCACAGTTTGTGCCCCTGCGCCACGACTGACCTATATTTTATAAGATAAAATTTTTTTTTTAAAGAAAAAGAGACACACAATAAAAAAGAAAGAGATTGAGTTCTTATTTCGTTAAAATAATATATTTCATAACTAATATAATTTGATCGTTGTATAAGACTTCGTACTCATTAATTATCTGTGCATGCTTATAATACATTTCTACTATATAATCTGTCTCATTATCATATATTAATAGGCAAACGATGGGTTTGCCTTTAATGTGAATATCTTATGTAATATGTAGGTAGATAAATAATTTTATACTCACATTATATTCATATAATTAATTATAGATAAAAGTTGAAGGCATTTATCCTTTAATAACAACATCTATTATCTTGTTAGAATTTAAAACTATTACCTTTTTCTTTGAGCTCTTAGGATTTTCTGTATTAGTCAGCCCTACTAAAACAATACAAATATCACAAAAATTTGTATTTCAACACCAAAATACAAGCCAATTCAAACTTATCTCTAGTCTCTACCAAACCCCTTAACAAGGACCTTATCTCTACCATTATTTGCAACCATTTGATAGCTAACCATAAGATAACCCTCCGTCCTCCGATGTCATCATACAGGAAACCAGATAGCTGGTGGCGACACCATGTGTTCCAATGCTCGCCCGCCGTGTCGTCACAATTAAAGCGGGTGTTCTATACACGAACTAATCGTTTTCTTGACATAATTACTGTCAAACACAATAGAGTTAGGTAACGGGGACTAAGTTTATCTAGATATAAATAAAGAATTAATTATGTAAAACATTTATATTAGTTTTTTTTAGTAAATTAGAGTTTTTATTTAGTATACATTTATATATAGCTACCAATTTGGATTTATTATAATAAGCATAATTTCTAAATCCTGCTAGTTGCGGATTAATGTAAAGCTATTAAAATATTAGGCACAGGCGTATACTAATGAAATATGTTCATCAGACAATTTTAAAAACGAATTAGAACTAACTATAATTATCACAGGTTCTATTTTCGAAAATATTAATATGGAATATAGATAAATCGTGGACTGCTGTGGCGACTTGGTACAAGCGTGCGACTCGAAACGCGGCAGGTTATGAGTTCGACTCTGACTCGAGCAAATGAAATATTTAACATTTTTATTTACTCGCGCTCCCAACGATGTAAAGCGCGGCGTTGAGTTCCGCCGCTCAAACGCAACGCCTCCCGAAATCGGCTGAAAGTGGGGAACGGAAGTGAAGGTTCTTTTGCTAACACTGCTATATACAAGAATCCCTGTTAACATTAAAAAAAGATTATAGATAAACATAAAAGGTAAATATATCTTGCGAGTAATAACTAATTATAGTTATGAAAGTAAAAGCGAAAACAATTTCTAAATTATTATACATATATGAAATCGTCAAAGGTGAATCCACACGCAGTTTGAGAGCAGCTAAAAGCATACAAATATACAAATAAAATGGCTTTATAATTTCAATATGAAGGACATAAAGTACTCAGAAGTATGTAAGATAGCTAAAATGACATTTGCTCCCAATGCGGTTTATGTTTATATGTGAACTCGTTTTTGTATACGATTTGAAATGAATTTATTATACATTCATAAAAAATATGTATTGAAAGAAAGAAAGAGAGAAGAATAGTAAGGTTATTCTCTCAGTTTTGGAACTGCACATTAAAAATTAAATTTCACGTAAATTTTTTTTTAAATATATATATATATATATATATCTATATTTTATATAGACAGGACCCAGGACTGGAACCTCAATACCCTCCTCGTCCTCAAGACCTCAAGATTCCTCAAGATCCACATTGAACTTATATTTTACATTCATGATTAAAACTCATGTTTAATTAATCTATAGTTATAAAATAAAATTATAGATAATTTATAGTGTCTTGTTGTCAAAATTTACTCTGGGTTCCCTCTGTGTACCCTGTTGGGAACCTTAAAAATATGTAATATCCAAGAAAATAATCAAAAACAGTTAATTTTTTATATATTTTCAATGCCATCACCGAAATCACATTACGAATTACGATTTCCTTTATAACGCTATTAAAATATTTGTCTATTGTCTAGCTTGAAGGGTAAACAATACGCTTGTTTCACAATATCAAATTATTATATATGAAATTATTATGTTGGATATATATGAAAAACGAGGTCGTTAGTGTGAGGTCAAATATGAAATAACGTTAATAAAATTAATATTATAATGTAATTGAATTGAGACCGCCATTTTTTAAACAATATATATTTAATTATTACAATTAAGTATTATATTTTTAGTAAAGGCCGTCGTGGCTTAGCACAAGCGGGTAATTGTAACGTGACGACTGTGAGTGCGATTTCCGCTAGGGTTAATAGATAATTTTCATTAATATTTTCATTTTTCTGCCCTGGCACTAAATCAAAAAGCGGTATCATGCCATAAAATTTGGGGGGAAAGTGGGGAACTGAGTGTCTTAACTCTAGGTTCCCTCTGTGTAGCTGAAAAAAAAAACTTTTTTATTATTAACTTCCTATTTTATTATGTGTCATTAATTAATAAACTCTAGCAACCCTCGAATCAGTCAACCTCGAAGAATAGGCAAAAATTATATTAGAAGATATCAAATCTTATTATAATATAAAAATAATTATTCAATATTTTTATTAATTATCGTCTTTATCCTTATAAAAGCATTTGATTGTATATTAAATATAGTAAGAAATTTTAGTTCACAATCTAAATCATTATAAAGTAGCTTATACATAACACTAACATGACCATTGCAAAGTTAGTATTACCTGCGGTTACTTTGTCCCAGATATTAAAGTGGAGGACGGAGGACAATGCTGGTTTCGTACGAATAAGACGAAAATGCGGGCCAAATCGTATGTCGTGAGAGATTCATATCTAAAATGCTAATGTTCAGTGTTTAGAACGTGTTTAGGATATGGCGAAATTAATGCAGTGTTTTGTCATTTGGAGTTGAAAATTTTATGTTTACTTAATAAATAATGGTACATTGTTACTGTTATTGTATTGTTTTTTTATTTTAACTTGAACTAATTTTAGGAAATTGTGTTTGAATTTAGATTTGCATTTTTTTTTATTAAATAATGTAGTGATAATTACAATTAACAGAAGGTATAGGAACCTTGGTTAAATGAAATAACAATGGCAACAAGTTCAATTTTGTATCTGATTTCAGCAAATATCTTCCAGTATTTCCCAAATAAATATATTTTTTTCTTGAGTATTATTTTTTTAAAAAAGTGAGGCATTGAATTATGCGCTATTTTCTATATTTTTATTATTTTTCTATATTTTCTACTTGGCAGAAGACGGAGAACTATCTTAAAACATAAAAAAGAATATTTTCTAAAATATATATGCTAGTGTTGTTATAATATTGTCAAAATATTCGCCAGCTAAATTAGATTTGGCCATCACGGTCAGAGATATATCTTCCAAGCTGATTATTAATTTGTGGCTAATCCCATGAGCTGACCTACAGGTCAAGTAGTAATTGCTTTATGTAATTGTTGTCCGTCTATCAATATTACGCGTCTGTGGCTTTGAATTTAGTATTAAGATCAACTCCACAGAGTATACAGATATTTATTTGGTTCGTTTTATAACTAGCCTTGTTTAATCTGTTATTTAATATCATATATAATTATCTTCCAAAATTTAATCGTTGTAAATTAGAATTGGTTCATTAATATAATTATTAAAATCACACTTGATAAATGTTTTATGTAATACCATAAAATTGTAACTAAGAATGAGTTAATTGATATGTGTCCATTAACACTTTCACATATAATAAATCATCTAAATGAGCTCTCTATATATAATATTGTTACGTAATTTATTTAATTTTATAATGTCTTATTTAATACAATTTTCTGCACTAGTGAACTCGAACGTATGTTCTTGATAGTACAGTAGGTGCACATAATATGTGGCTTCATCAATCAAGCCGGAACACGCGTATGCCGCCGAACCATTTTGCCCCATTTTTTTTACATCAGCTATTTATTAGTTTTTTCGTAACGTTACATTGCATCAATGTGGGGAGTGGTAATCTTCTCTCCAATTATGAAGATTGTTATAGCAATTAATATTGCTTAAGTGCTTTATATTATAATCTTATAATGTTATACATTAGTTAGTGTATTTATTTTAATTCTTTTTATTTTTCTAGCTTCGCGTTGGGAACCTGAGAATTTATTGTTAAGACATTTCCTTTAAGATACTTCCATTTTCCATTTTCTGCCAAATTTGGAGGAGGTGAGTGGCGGAGCTCAACGCCGCGTTATGCCTGGTTACTAGATCGAGGAAAGTGAAAATATTAAATTTTTCATTTCCCCAAATTTAAATCAAACCCACAACCGTCGCCTTTACAGTCGTGTGTCCTTAGTCTCTTATCTCATCATTAGAACATAAACATTGGAAAAAAAGTAATATATAGATATAAAATTTACATATATAACAGATTAAAAATGTATACAGATTAAAAATTACTTAAACGCGAAATCTAAATCAATAAAGACAAAGATTAAGAAAAAAACCGCGCAAGAACTATTTATTATAAGGTACATCAACTTGTCAGTCATAGAAAAATTATAGCCAATACGAGCAAGACTTTTTCTCACAGTTTTTGCGACTTCCGTTGGCATTTACACATTTATTTTCAAACACGTGTCTTATTTAATTCAATGGACTTTAGATTTTATCTTCAATGATTTTAGTAGTTTAATTTGAACAGATTTGTATGTTGTTAGTTTTAACGGTGTGTTTCTTCACAGGATATGGAATGGTTGTATCTGGGTCACCAGACATTAGTTGTGCTTTAGCTGTTCCCATCACCTTTTGAATTGAATTATTAAATGTAATATTTTGTTATATTTTCACATGTTTTTATGTTGGAAGCAAAGAAAGAAGACTTTTATCTTCATCATTATACTAAATTGAACAGTTTTCCGGAGTTTGGTCTAGTTATGTTTGTAATAAGTGAAATTTTATACCACGAGTACACGTGGAAAATCTGAAACTTTGTAATTCAAGTTTGCGAACTCTACGTACAGTTGGTACTTGAAACCTGTGAACCTTAGAAGTTCTAACAAGTAGAGTTTAGTGGAGTACTCGTATATTTTGTAATATTAAGTAAAATTTGTAGAGATAGCTATATAACCGTACGTTCAATACCGAAATGTTATGAAAGAGCCAAATGACACATTTTTTAAAATGAATATTTTATTATTTTTTTAGTGTATTTAAGGGTTATTTCGTACAAAATTACCTAGTTTAATAAGCAAATAATAATTTAAGGAAAAAAAATCTTAATTTCTTTAATTAAAAATATTTTTTTTTGCTTCATTAGGTAAACTAGCTCTTTCATGCCCCTTCTCCCCTATATGATTTTTATAAAACTAAAGGTATATAATATTAAATGCTTATTTATTTTGTTTTTCATATTATTTTGAAAAACATACATATATTAAATATAATATTTCTCCCTTATTTAAATATTTATAAATAATACAAATATTTAACAAGAAAAGCTGTCATTATATAACTGTCACAGCGCTGACATAGATATTCGATATGTCACTTCTTGAGTCATCAATGTTTATTTTCTACTTGCACTTTCAAGCGCAGCACGTGGTTCTCGATAACTGCTCAACTGGTTTCACTATTTGCACCTAAATGAAAATATCTAGTTTATTTTTATATCTAGATTTAAACTTTCGCTAAGTTTCTATAGTTTTTTAGTGGAACTTCTTCGCTAGATTGAAAATTGGTTGTCTATTTATAATTTGAAATCAATTTCGTTGGCTTTTATGTAATTATAATATTTTGTACCTACCTACCTGTTGAAGGAAGTGAGTATAGATTTGTTTTGTATCCGTTCTCCACTTTCCGCCGAGTTCTGGCGAAACTTAACGCCGCGCCTTGTCTCGAATCGGAATCGAACCAACAACCTGTCGCGCTTACATTCACTTTTGCTCCTGTGCTACGATTATCCTCATAGTCTATAGTCTTCTGGGTGGAGTATATGGTAGAGTACACTACCTATATTTCTACATAATACGACATTTTATATGGCCAGTAATGACTTGCATAAATAAAAACGGCCAAAGCAATGTTTTATTATTAGAAAATAGGAAGGAAAGCTGATAGAATTGCGTTTAGGAAACTGTATGTAAATGAAATGGTTATGAAATGACATCGGATGAACATACATATTTTCTAATATTTTATATTACTTATTAGAAAATATTGCGGAAGCAATGGAATTTAAAACTAAGCAAATTTACCTATTTTTTATGTTGAGTGAAAATAAATAATTGCTCCTAGTGGAGATTGAACCTGTAATCGTAGTAGCGTTCATAATCAGACGATGTCCACTTGCATTTTATTCATTCTATACAGTAGAAGTGTTAAGACACTCCGTTCCTCACTTTCCGCCGAATTTATTAATTTATAAATAATCATCCATTCTCCCGAATGGGGATCGAAACCACAATCGTCGATGGACCCTCTACTCACCAGGTTCCCGCTTCCTACCCTGCTTTATATATACGATGATGTTAAATAAAAATTAAAAACTACTCCATTGTTCTTATATCTACACAATGTAGGTTACACCATAACATATTAAAACTTTTTATATAACTAAAGCGTGAAAAATTCACGTCATTGTAATTGTAATAGCCTACAGGCATAATTTATTTAGATTGCCTAATGTCCGAAAACAAAAATAAAAATAATAGTTCCGCATGCCGAGAAAAAAAAACATGATTATAATAAGATAGTTTTTTAATCAGTAGATACTTTCTAGTAGCTCGATCTGATGGAAGGAGATAAAGCAAGGTTTTCTTTATATAAAAAATATGTAAAAGAAATTCCTTGTTTTTATTATTATTATTTGCTTCAAGTTGTTCTGCACATAGCAGGGTAAGCGGAGGGAACCTAAGGTTAGTGTTAAGACATTTCGTTCCTATTAGGACACTTCCGTTACCTATATTCCGCTATATCTATTTAAGTGGCGAAACTCAACACCCTAATATCTATTATATATATGTTATTTAAAATCAAAGCTTTAATTGTGAGGGTACACAAGCGGAGCTTAACGCTTTACCTAATTACCACGAAACTCACTAAATTAATGTCTAATAATTTACATCCTGTTCAAAAAAACCATTTAATAATCATCAGCAATCAATCAACCCAATATTTATAGACGCTAACATTGCGTAACATCAATTTTCGTATACATAAGACATGTTACCAACATGTCACTGGCTCACTAATTACGTATATAGCATTATGCCTGTCTTCACACGTTCTTCTGGCAACATGTCGATTGCAAAGTTTTATATAACTCCATAATCAATTTAATATCTCGGAACTAGATTTTTAATAGATATTTGTTCTACGGTTGTATCGTTAAAGAAATTTTAATGTGAGATTTTTAACGACCACTAAAATAATTTATGGTTGCGAATCTATAATTTTGTTATCTATTTTGGTCGTTATTCCGCTAGTTGAATGGCTTTAGGAGGTTTTTTAGTCACGTTACAACCACTCACTATTAGAAACACGGTTTTTTGTCAATATTATATTTTTGGATTATTTTTGTATAAGATTCGATTAAATGTTAACAAGGAAAATATCAGTTTGAATGCATTTCGTGGAAGTTGTCAAAAGAACTCGGCTTATTTTACAATACTGAAGTAAAAACGAATGTTAACGTAATGCTGTTTCGCTTTTTATAGCTATACAGAATTACCAAGAATTAAATGTATTATCGGTAAACTTTACTTAATTAAAATATTTCCACTTAGTCATAAATATTTATTATAATTATTTAAAAAAAAGTAATTTCACCAGTAATTTGTATAATAAAATAATATTTATTTAGCCTAAACCAGCACCGTGACGTTAAATTTAAACTTTCCATTTTCTATAAAAATGCTTTTAATATAATATTATAATAATACAGGCTTATATATAAATACCTAAATAATTTAAAAATAATATTTACCATTTTATTTCAAGAACATGATGTTGGAACTGGTTGAATGAATTATATAAATAGTTTCTTTTCAGTAAAAGCGGTTCGTAGGAAACGCGCGTCTCCTCCACTCTTGGCAGACAGGCGACACGTGACAAGTTCGTCCGTCGATAAAATTTTCTCCTTAGATATATTTATTGATTTATTGTCAATCGCTTATATAATTTAAATGTTTCTAAGATAATAAATGTGAAAGTATTTGAATGAATGAAAAATTTTGAATGAATATTTGTGTTTCCGTTATTTACTCTAACGAAGCAAATGTATGAATAGACAGAAAGATACTTTTCATTGAATACAATTCAACAATTATCATCACTTTACATTAAAAATAAAAAAAAATCTCTAGTAACAGTTCAAAAAAACCTCATTTTATGTTGTGTGGCAGAACTCAACGCCGCATTTTTACCTCGTGAATGAAAATATTAAATATGTATTTCATTTCCCCAAAAAGGAATCAAACCCACAAACGTCGCGTACAGTCGCACGCTTTCGCCCTTGCGCCACGAATGGCTTTAATTTATTGTATAGCAATAGATTCTTTCCACGTACTTAACTATATGAGATATTAACAGAACAAGAAACTAAAATAATGGATCTAAATTACACACTTGTATATAAAAGTCAATTCTTTTAATTCCAGGCACCAGCTAGAAACCAACATGTCATATTCAATATTAGAGTGGGTTCACTTCATTCACGCAATTCTTCTGTCTACTTAATGTCACGTTTGTCCGTCTCTATTTGTAATGCTAGAGTGAACTATAATGATATTATAATAGGTCATTAAGGCACATCCGATGTGCTGCAATTGTTACAGCTGTTCGTTCCTTCTAATTAGCTTTCAAGGTTAGAATCTGGAATCTAATGATTTTCTTCGATTTTCTTTGGATTTGTTTAGTTTTTTTATTTTTACTATATTTTATTATTATGGTACTTTGTAAATTTAGTATTAGAATTTTTAACAGATGTGATTACATATAAACTAATTCTAACTAAAAAAGAATTCGCAGTCGAACATAAGCGTTTGAATATAAGCATTTTTTTTTATCCGCCGCTTTGTTGGCGTTTCCGCCAAAAAAATCGGACAGAAAGAACAAATTGTCTCAACACTCCTCTGAAAATAAAAAAGCGTGGAGAAGTGGTTTTTTTTTCAATATTATCTCATTCGCTATGCGGTTTGATAAACACATTTTAATTGTAAGATAGTAATGTATAATTATAATTATTATTTTATTATATGACTTACGTACAATTGCTTAATTACAGTTCAGTTTAAAATATAATTAATTAAAACGGTTAACCATTAATTCAGTTTACTTTCAATTCTGTAAATTTTAATGTAAATTATTTATAATTAATTGAAAAATATACATATAAAAATTTAAAAAAATTCTATAATGAGAATATCAACACGTCAGTTTGTAAAGTAATTTATTTTGTTTGTTTCTTATTTATTACACCCATATGCATATGGGAACTGGTCTCTTAGAATATATGATATTGGATTGACCTTAAACTTTGTTGTTAATGTTGTTATAATCTATATAATATAATGAATGTATTGTTGTCGGTTCGTAAGTTAACAATTCATTTTAAGCTTCCTTTAAAATAATAATAATAGATAAATGAAAATGTTTATTTGATAAAATTATTCCTAAAAAGTAATATCTCGAATATTGCACGGAGCGTGGGGAACGGAGTGTTTTAACACTAGAGCCTACTACTACTACTAGTGAAATAAAAAACAAAACCCGGAGACAAAATAAAGGCTACAATAGCACCTATTTATTTCACAATCTATTGAATATCAATCAGTTCATGATTTCACTTGTTATACTTTGCATTCAGTAAACAGGTATAAGTCATTTATTGTGTTCTCGGTCTATTCTATGACAAGGGCGTTGCCGACATCCGTCTACGGTATTCTAAATCAATTGGATCCGCTTTTAGCGCTGTCATAATCGTGTCGTAATTTGAACTTTATCAAAACGGGCCCAATTACTAAATTCATTTGGCGTTCTCCCCAAGTATACTATACTATACAAACGTCAAAAGGAATGCATTTGTCACTGGCTAGCTGGTGTCCGTTCTCGCGGAATGACCTCGTTGATTCGGATTGTGTGGTTTCGTGGCCCGGAAACTGTATTTAATTAAATAATTTAATACAATATGGCTGGTAGTGAGTGGTCACTATGATTTACAACTATCAATATTAGTTTAATCACAAGCAAATTTTTTTACCTCCTGTTATTTAATTCTAAGTATGTTTCATATATTATATTATGAGAATTCAAGTTACAATATAAGGCCAATATTACAATATGAGGCCAGTCGTGGCGCATGGGTACAAGCGTGTGAGGCAAATGCGACAAGTTGTGGGTTCGATTCTCACTCGAGGAAATGAATAAAAAATTTATAAGTTTCTTCTGGTTGAGATCTACCACCCAACATGCAATGCCTCTACAATACGGTGGAAAGTGGAGAGCGGAATGTCTTAACGCTAAGCCTCCCTTCTCTGCCTATCTGACTAGACGCGGGATAGAGCGTGAAGCTGAAAAAAAAATAACAATAAGTAACATATTGTTGTTTGACCCTATTATAGCAACAATCAGGATTTTTCATGGTTCAGTTAAACTATGACTATTGACTTTAAAATGTATCATTATTGAGTGCAGCGCTCACGTAATGTTTTGCATAATCGTTTGGCACGTATATTTGCATTTTCTCTTAACAATTATTCTTTTATTAACAATTCTATATTAATAAATACGCAATGCCTCGAAAAAATCAGTAAAAAGTGGGGGTGAAAAAAAATTAAGATTGCGGGCATATGAACTATAAATACACTTATATACAGACACAACTTTTTAGTGATCTTCTATTATATATATCTTTTGATTGCATTGACTAAGAAGCTTGATTTTTCTATACCTTAAGGCTATACTAGGTATTAACTTCAGCTTGCATCTCCACGAGATCTCAAGACAAATGGTCTTGACAGACGGACATACAGATAATAAAGTAATCTTATAAGGATTCCATTTTACCTACGGAACCCTAAAAAATGTAAAAGTAATCAATTTAGAAACAGTTTATATAATATTGGCTATCGACTAGATATCAGTACTTATATATATATATATTGCATAATATTAATCGAGAGCGATTTAGTTAGCCCATAGCGGGTAGAAGTCATTGGCATGGTGTCAGTTTAACCTAGATCGAGTTATTTCTCAACCTTGTCAACGCTGTTCCAGTAAACCCGTTACTCCACGCCAAGACTACTTCTACGAGTACTAGCTTGATCGGCGAAAGTAAAAGTTTATAGTCTACGGCAATGACTCTTTTTTCTATTTAAATTTTCTCACGTTTTGTTTACACGGTCAAGTATTTGTGGGAACAGTTTTTATTAGTTTAACAATTTGAATTTTGGACCGTGAGTACATAGACGTTTATTTTGTGAATGTTTTCTACATTGTGTTCTAAACAAATTAAGTTTTATTAAGCACCAATTAGTTTAAAAGAGAGATTTTAATTCAGCTTCACGCTGTATCGCATAGCAGGGTAGGCAGTGGGAACCTAGTGTTAAGACACTCTGTTTTCCACTCTCCGCTGAATTCTGGAGAGTCTTCGACACAACCAGTCGCGTTTACAGTTACACTGTGCCCCTAGCACCACTGGCCTCAATTTAAATTGAAAAACAAATTTCTGTCCAAATAAAACTAACTGTATAATAAATGATTAAATTTAATAGAATTAACAAGTTAAAGTCAAATAGTATGAAAGTTGTGACATTGATTTATAGTTAAGTGTCGCAAAAAAATGTTGTTATAACAACTTTACAACAGCTTTCCTATACTCATAGAAACGGACGGACGTTCTTTATATGGTAGTAAAATGTTGTCTTATTTAATATTTATTATTTAATAATATTGTAAGCTAATTATGTGCCTATTTAGAGATTTTAATTAAAATTTAAGAATCAAAGAACTGTAAAAAAAATTAAAAGGAAAAAATTAAACGTATAAAGCTTAAAGTTTTATACGTTTAAATTTCTTTGATTTTAAATTATTTAAAATGCTATACTAAAAATGTGAGTCAGGGTAAAACCCACCGGTATTCTTTCCACCGTCCTGATTATAATTTGGGCTTGGAAAAAACTTTGCTAGTTAACTATCGAAGCGTATATAATTCTATTCAATCATTTTAAGGCCGATGTTAAGGCTGTCCTTATTGTTTAAACGTTCTACAAATTTCAAAGTATATTTTTATTATAGAATAAGTTTAGCAGGTCAACCTAATTTTTTACAGGTTTAGTATTAGAGGAATTATGGGAAACGGAGCGTTTTAACACTAGGTTCCCTCTGCCTTTCCTGGTGTACGCGAGATACATATTTTTACTCTTAAACAAACAGACAAAACAATTTTTATATATACGGAATATAAAAAAAGTAGTACTGACGTAAGACATACATAAAACGATTAATATTTTGAACGCAAATTAAATATTAGCATAAAACGTGGACTAGAGAAAGTGATCATAATATATGCTGTATGGTTGTAAAATAACTTTAGTATTACCGAGCGCATTTAGAAGATATATTATACATATATTTATAATGAAATTCTACCATAACTACTAAATAATAAGGACTAAAATAGCTCAATATCTAATTTATGCATTTAGCATGCGACTAGCATCAATGGCTCACGAGTTTTCCGATATCTTATGATTATTTAACCATGTAACGGTTTCATTGCTTTATTACCTGCTTGCCTTGTTAGTCCTTTAGTGAGAGGACGGTAATGTATTCGTTATTTGTGAACGACAGTTGCTATAATGACTGAACGCGACAGCTGCGTAAATCGTAATTGGATCAAACAATTAATAATTATTCGAATTCTTGTATAGAATAACGTACACTGTTATAGGTTGCGAAATATTATAGTAATAATTGTGGTAGAAGTATGGAAACTATTTGGATTTTATTTTTAAGGATATAAAATTTTATGTTCTTATCGTAAAGAATATGGTGCCTTATGTAAGCTTTATCGATAACTTTTGAACAATAAATAATGTTATATTTCTGGAACAAGCCTAGATGAGTATCTATTTAATTTTATTATGAGATTTTGTAATAATAAAATATTCGTCTAAAATTTCTATTTCATTGTAATTATTACCATCTTACAGGATTGCAATTAAGAATCTTTTACCCAATTCCTTATAGAACTCAGTTCCCACGCTACGTACACAACTCTTGCGAGGGCCTTGAACACACAGACAAGGTGCGTTTGTTACAAGCCGAGCTAATTGAATACAACCATTACAATATTCTATAATGAGAAAATTCTATATCGAAAGAAAAATTACATTTATTATTCATGCATTATAAAGAAAAATAAATATAAGCACTAATAATATTTTTATTGTTTTGTCGTGAAAGTCTGTGGAAAACCGTATATTTTTATTCAATGCATATAAAATGAGGACATAAAATATTATACATTTATAAGTACTACAAGTAAAATTGCTTATTAAACATTGATTTTTACCGTTGCACATGTACTCGTAACAACATAGCGGTAGTTACTTATAAAGTATAATTTTAACAGACAAATAATCGCAGCCGTAATCGTTCCGTTAAGTCTCAATTTGATGTCGATGACAGGTGATGCCACGGCCAATGCTCTTGACCTAGCCACTTCGGTGCGTATCTCGAGTGAAAGACTGCATCCGATTGCACAGAATCGATTGCTCGGAATCGATTATAAATCTTTTTAATCGATTTCATATCGAATGTGGATCACAATTTGAGTGTATGACTCGCTTTCTAAATCGTTAGCGTTACATTTTGAGTTCGTCATTTCATTCGACTTACGTCATTTTCGAAACTGGTGTGACTTAATAATGTTAATACAGCTGTATGTCTGTCGATTAAATTTTTCATGCATACATTACGAAAACAGAAATGTATGATGAGTATTACAAAATGATATATTTACATGTGAAAAATGTTGTGCAATGAGTTATATGTGCAAAATGTTTTAGTTTTAGATTCTGTTTACAAGTAAGTTCTGGAAAATGCATTTTCTAGAACCTACGTAAAAATCAGTAATTATATTATACATTGAAAGTGTTAAAAAAAATTGAAAGTGCGATTTCTCCATTTTTGTTATCTCATGTAAAACATAAAAAAATATCTCTTTCATATTTAAATCGTGCGCTGGCGCAATTTTATTATTAATAATTGTAACACCGAGTCACGCTTACAAGGAAATTGTTCTTTTGTTAACGCCGATTTCTTCCTGCAACGTATCAAATCAATTGAGTTTCTTTAATGAAACTCATAATATGAGAGCAATGTCATTAGTGCGTAAATGTTGTCATTATAGCTGTTTTTTATAAAGTAGCCTTAATGTAAAATCGTAATACATATTAATACAAATACCTGGATAAAGTTAAATTATAATTTATATTATCTATTAATTATCTGTGATCACTATTTAAATGGCGGGAATTTCTGTCATCGTGACATATTACTTTAGTGCTTACTCTATGTCATATATCAATTTCTTGTTGATTTTATTATTTAACATTATAATTAAACAAATATAATCGGGTAAAAAAGTCAATGAAGCGTCACTGATGGCCAAGGAAAGGGAAATCTTCCAATACCATGCCATAGTAAAGCGGCGTCTTTAGAGAAAGTTTTAAATTATACATCGCAAGTAAACTGGTAACACTAACGGCGACAAATCGCGTTTAGACGATCGGATGTACAGTATCGATTTAGTCGAAAGTGGATTTCGATTATATAACATTTGAATAACAACAAAAACTTTATAGGTTCTTCTCTTCAGCATTCATTTTACATTTTTTGCAAAAAAACATAAAGATTTCCATTTTCCTCTAGGTTCTTTTCAATATAAATTAAGTAAAAATTAACTACTACCATATACAAACTCCCAACCGCAAGATCTAACCATATATGGTCATAATTCAACTAATAACTCAATCGCAATACAAATTGAGTGAAGTACATATTTCACGTAATTCCTTTCCGTAACCCAGTTCTCTTACTAAAGTAATTATCACCTATTCAATAGGAATGAATGAAACAATAGTGTTGCAGAAAGGCCCATAGCGCACGCATTTCTAATCCTTACGCAACTTACCCGGTATAATCTTAATAAGCCTGTGACAGAGATTATGTTAAGTGTTTGTTTTATTTTAATCTCTATAATAATAGTATTAAAGATTATAATTAAATAATTATATTCACGCAATTTTCTTAGTAATTTGTGTTTGAGACAGTACGTTCAAGGTTTTGTGTAGTCTTTAATTTATGCTATTTATGGTTTAAAAGCATGAGGATCCCCCGGAGGGCATGTATGAAGAGGTTGATGAGGCGAAAGAGGTATGTAGAGACCGTAGCGTTTGGCGCTCAGTTCTCTCTGACTATCCCGCTAGGGATAAAGCGTGAAGCTATGTCATGTTTATTTACATATTTACATTTGAATCTTATCATTGACAGATTAACTTCGTAAAACATAAAATATTAATTTTTAATACGTTTCCCTTAATACTTCTATGACTTATATCCATTTGATCCTATCAGATAATGGAATTAAAAGCATTTTAAAAATAAACATTTCCATGGGTTTTTCGAACCTACAACCATCGTTTATATTGAAATACCAGGTTGACCTTCACTTGCAATGTGCTTCTTATATTATCTAATTATATGTTTTACACTATATTATATTTATGTTTCTACTATAATTAAGGGCAAGAAGCTTACTGAGTCCGGTGCAAGGACGATTTTAAGTGACTTGAGTCACTTGAGTCAGCGTCACATTCTCATAAGCCTTGTTTACCTTTAAGGTCATACGGAATGAGGACGAAATTTGTATTACATTCTTTTATCCCAAAGTGTGGAACGTGTATTTTATATGGTATGGGTCACATGGTTTAAATTAGATTAGTAAGATAAATTTTGCTCTAATTAGTTATTTTTCAAGCAGCAGGGTAGGTAGAGGGAACCTAGTGTTAAGATACTCTGTTCCCCAATTTCTGCCGAAATCTGGATTGTGTGTTGAGTGGCAGAACTCAACGCCGCGCTTTGCCTCGATACCAGAGCGAAGAAATGGAAATATAAATGTAAATAAATATTTCACTTCCTTGAGTGGGGATCGAACCCAAAACCGCCGCGTTACAGTCACACCCTTGTGCCGCTGCGCCACGATGACGGCCTCGTTGTTTTAAAATATTAATCTGATATAATTTTAATATTAGAAATATATGAAAAAGCTTATAATTTAGCTTAATCTGTAACGTAAGTCACTTCATATTAAACAGTAAAAGTGTTACTATATTTAATTAATGCTAACAAACTAACTAACTAACTAACCTAACCCAACCTGTAATGATAAAAACAGCATACGAATTGAGTAAGAAAATAGATATTTTGGTGAAATTTAGAGAAGTGTATGTTATACTTACATAGATAGACGTGTGATAAGAATAAAAAATCGAATTGAAAAGTGAAAACTAATTTCGATTTCTATTCTTAAATGTATTCATTGCGTGAGATTGAAAAAAGTATAGTAAAAGTTAGATGCTATCCGGTACTTAATGGACGCTCCAGATTTAATACTCAACTCATAATGATAGAATATAAAGTTACTTTTTTACTGTAATATGTAAAAAGTAATTTAAATTTGTCGATATCAGTAGTTTTGTTCAGTTTCATAATGTATCCCGCATGTTGCAGGAAAGGCAGAGGAACAATAGTTATAGTTAAGACAGTTGCTTCCGCCGCATTATGGAGACATTGCGCGAATGGCGGAACTCAACGCCGGGCTTTGTCTCGACACCAGAATAAACAAATTAAAATATAAACTATTTCATTTGCTCGAGTGTCACGTTACTACTGGTACTGGTACTACTGGTACTGGCTTCATCAACATGACAGTAAATTAGTTAAAAATTAAATACATTGATATATGTTAATAGTATTTTAAAAAAATGTTCCATTCCTTACACGATTTATTATACAAATTGACATAGATTCTTTAACGGTATGATTTCCATCTGCATTTTGTTTTTTGCTATTTCTTGCCAATCCAAATCCAAATATTTGAACTAAAAGCTACAATGTTGCTAGCTTGTGCTATTTTTGCAAGTAAATATTTAATCGAAGTTCTTGCTGAATTAGCACTTAACTTTTTTTACGAAATATTTCTACAAACATTTGTCCATTTTTAAATGTATATAGCTTAAGTTACAGTCTCATAGTTGCACAAATAACAGAAAAAGTATTTACATCGAAGTAAGTCCATTAAAACTATTTCTACATATATTTATTGATGAAAATATGAATTTCACAATTTAATTTATGATATTCATAAAAAAATGGTGGCTTAATGAAGTTATGCAAAAGAATATTTGTTCACGGCCGCGCTCCGAGGGCTGCCACCACTTACTTTTATGACCTGTTAATTGCAATTTTTATTACATTATAGAGCTATGTAATTGTCTTACGTCATATAATAAACAGATCATAAAATTTACAATATTTTATTAAGAAATGTGGGTACGCAATAATTAAGTGCTATAATTAATTAAATATTCAATTAAAATAATATTCTAAAGAATTACTGACCCAGCCTCGATTATAGAGACGTGAGCAGAAAAAAGAAGAAGAGAAAAAAGGAGAGTTCATCTAGTGTGCTCGTAGAGTCGTTTATAGTATTAATTAAAAATGTATATATATTTTAGAACGAGAACTTGTAAACTTTGATGGTTCAATGAATGTTTCTTATATACTACTATATATTTGTATATACTATATAAATGTTAGCAATGCAGTCGAGTTATGTACGAACAATTATTACTTGTGGGAAGGTCGTTCAGTGAAGCTAGCAAAGTGTTACACCAGGAAATACTATGAAAGTTACATTATAGTTTATTGTGCTTTAATGTATATTATATATTTGTTAAAGGGAGTTGCATCTCCATTTGAAGAGTCATTTAAAAAAAATAATTGCTTCGTAAAATGTTTTACTTTTATTTGATTATATTATTGGGTAATATCAAAATACTGATGTTTTCACATTCTTTTGAATTCTGTTAAAATTTTCCTCTATTTACTTTACAAGTAACTAAAGGAAATGCTAATGGCACATTAGTGTGTTGGCTTTCTAGGGTTCCGTAAGAGGTAAAAACGGAAGCGTTATAAGATCACAGTGCTGTCCGTCTGCCCATCTATCAGGACCATGTATCTTGAGATGGCATAGAGATATGAAGCTGAAATTATTATCAAATACTTAAGTCCATGCTCTCATGAGCCAGTCTGTGGAAGTGAGAACTTAAATACAAATAATAGAAAATATATATATATATTTCATATAAATCATTATAAATTTATATTTGTAGTTAATTAAAACAAAATGAATGCATATGCCCGCAAACTTAAGTTTGTCAACTTTTATAAACTGTACTTCCCGTTGACCTACAGTAGGTTTGAAATTGGTACGAAAGTCTCGGTGGACGAGTCCGACTCGCACTTAACCGGTTTTATTTTCTACAAAAGAACATCGCGTGTCGATGGTGCATGTCGCACTTAGTGTAACGAAATTTACATTGTATGTTTATACTTATATGTATAAGTGAAATAGTTAAAGTATAAAAAATAAATTTCTCGTGTGAAATTAATACTGAAGTTAACGTTTCTGAAGAGAGTCAGCTTCACGCTGTATCCCGCACACAGCAGGGTAGGCAGAGGGAACCTAGCGTTAAGACACTCCGTTCCCCACTTTCTGCCGAATCCTGGAGGTATTACATGTCGAGTGGCAGAACTCAACGCCGCGCTTTGCCTCGACATCAGAGCGAAGAAATGGAAATATAAATGTAAATAAATATTTCACTTCCTCGAGTGGGGATCGAACCCACAACCGTCGCGTTAGTCACTCACTTGTTCCGCAGCACCACGACGGCCTCAATTAAGGACGGCCTTAAATATAAATAAAACTTGTCATTCAAACTCATTTTGTGATATACACTCAAAACACCAAACAGTTAGTCAAGAAATGAAATAGTAAATTGAAATAACTTTGGAAATGTGAAAGTGACAGCAGAATGAAAAAAGGAAAACATAGATTGAAAAGAAGAAGGAGGATTAGAGAGCATCTAAAAGTAAATTATATTACGAAATTATATAAATACAGATTTAATATTTTATGTATTATGACAGGAGAGAAATTATTGAATTGATTGATTACCATTGATTACCAAATTTGACTCTATCGTAGCTCAGTTAATATGTATTACACAATCATTAATTATTATAAGTAATAGTTGTGAGTTTAATTTCCATATTTGAATTAGCTAGAATTAGTTCAATTGAACATTGAACTTTGAACACACAGTGTTCAAATATGGAGAAAATGGAGAGTTGGCGAGGATTTATCTGCTTTATCTCTTATAAAATCGTAAAAAAATATGTATAAAAACGATGACGTAATTATTTTTCTTAATGTCTTGTATAATTTTTTTTAAATGATACGCCCTCATTCATTACAGTATTATCAAAGAAAATGCAAACAATTAGTGCGTGTGATTTCGTTAGGACGCACTTACTTTAACTTCTACTGTGTTACGTGTCTTAATTTTATTCGAAGCATGAACTTAATATATTACATATTATTAATTATTAGAGTAACCCAATTCTTTTCTTAAAATTTATTACGCATTTTTTTTATATTATTATTATTAAACTGTCATTGTCAAACTTAATATTGTTATTTTTTGATATGTAAGCTTTGAACGTAGCGTACTTCGAACCTACAACATTTTAAAATGCAAAATTTCCAAAAAACACGCTACGTTTAAATTTGTATATGATTTATAAACATAATTTTCTATCCTTAGTGTGGAATGATACGTTTAAAACATATAATTCATTCATATTATTAATAGTATCAGTACAGCATACTTGCATTTATAATCAGGTTATTTCTTTCCTTCCGCTTTATTCAGAATGAAGGTTATAAAAATATAACAGTTTCACATTAATTGTATTATGTTAATTCAAAACTAGCCCAGTTAAATACCGTTAATAAAATAACAATTGTAATTACGCGTATGCTTATGTTACTTTTGTAAATGAATGTGTATTTTTAAAACAAAGTTAACAGATCATGTTCACCTTTCTCTTATGTTTATATTGTTTTAGCTTTACGCTGTATCCCGCACGCAGCCGGGTAGGTAGAGGGAACCTAGTGTTAAGACACTCCGTTCCCCTTTTTTCGCCGAATTACGATTATATTACTAAATATATAAATATTGGTTAAATAGCATCGTGATTTGGAATATTACTTCGATATTATTAGAGATACGATTTGAAGCTCTTTTTTTATGCAGAAACCGTATATTAAATGAATTATTTACATAGTTTTGTTACATTATTTTATAAAATATATAAATAATTAATATACATTTTTAAAATATTTAAGACGTAGATAGTAATTAAAAAATATATATTAGAAATAAAAAAAAAATGGCTCATAATTTTTGCTGATATACAACGATTAAGTAAACATGTGCATTATATGCTAATGCTGTTCGTAATTGCGAGCAAAAAAAGAATTGTTACGATTCAACTGTATGGAATTATATAACACCTCGCTATATGTATGTTTCTTTCTTTTGCTTCACGCTGTATCCCGCAAACAACAAGATAGGGTAACTCAACCCGTGGACCTAGTGTTAAGACACTATGTTCTCATCAAGTTCCGTACTCCACTTTCCGCTGAATTCAGGAGGCATTTCCGTTGAATTCACAAGGCATTTGTTGAGTAAAGAAATGAAAATATTAAATATTGAATTTCCTTGAGTGGGAATAGAACCTACTACCTGTCGCGTTTACAGTCGCACGCTTGTGCCTTTGCGCTACGAGAGGCTTCAAAGTTAATATACTACTAGCTAGCTATATATACTACGTTCAAATAATTATTATAAATAATATATTAAAAATGTTAAAAAAATGCTTGGAAATTATTATTTGACATACTTAAAAAATATTCTGGTTAATATTACAAGTCAAATCCGAATATAATAATAAAAACATAAATGTCAAATAAACGTGATTATGACTAGAAGAAAGGCATTTTGATTGGATTGTACCGTTTGCACTTAACCTCGATTTGATATCATTTTAACAAGCTACGGTATATGACATGAAAATTAAGTTAAAACTTATTTTTTTATATAAATATACAAAAAAAAATAATTGGGTAGTACATATTGATATCGTTTTCTTTATTATTATTATTGTGTACTGAGGACTACGACAGCCAACCGGTACTTTACATAACGTTACATGGTTTGCGGGTATGCTCGTATATGACGTACGTCGTACTCATTCAGGTTAAAGGATTATTTAATACACTAACGAATCAAATAGCGAGTCAAATATTCGTATATTCGTAATTTCCGATTTTAATTGCACAGTTCATATTATATAATATTATGCAATTATTGCGTTTTTAATTTTTATTACAATAATATATAATTATTATTATAGATATAGGATGTTTATTTGCATAAAAAAATATTAGAAATAAATACCTTTCTTTCTCTTGGGCATCACTCTCACACCACAGGCAAGTTCAGTCACTAGACACAAGGACAGAGCCAAAAAACAGTACCTCACACTGCAGCCCATTATAACACTGTCTTTTTATTATTCCAGTTAAATATTCTATACAGGCACTGTTCTGCGCATTTGGGTTCACGGTTCTAGGTTCCCTTATCCGTAAGTAGGCAGTAAGCGTGCGCGTGCGCACCTATTTAGATACCAACGGGCGCGATACGGTAGACCGCGAACGAGTGGACCGCCCGACAACCCTATATTTTGACTTATAGCAATTTGGCAGTGCGAATTCCACTTGTATATAAAACCTTTCGCCGGCTCGGGGCGGGCGGTCATTGGTCGTGCCGTGTGCGAGAAGGTGAAGGGAGCTGGTGGAGAAGTGGTACCCCCACGCGTAAGGGAGGGGGGGGCCAGGGTCGGCAGACTCTTGATGTCGACGGTTGTGGACAGCGTCGGTCGGTTATGCATGTTGCAAAGTTATTGTGATAGATGTTGATTTGTTTTAATATTTCTACATTGAGACGGTTTTTATAAGGCGCGGATTCAAATCCCGCTACGTTTAAAGTAAATATTTAGTTTGTTTTTTTTTTATTGAAATAGGTTTTCTTGGAAATGTTAAATATATAATTGAATATAGGGATGTTACACAAATATATATGATAACTGTCTTAAGTACATATCAGACTAATAGTTCTCAAAATTTCAGCTTTGCTAAAATGACGTAGGCCTAGCCTAGGCCTGGCCCTGGGATCTTGGGCGACATAATAATATGTCACTGTAAGGGAACGAGTTTACGATTGTAAGCGCAACGGTTGTCAAATTCCCAGTCGGGGGGATGAAATATTAAATAATTTCTATTGTAACGAGGCAAAGCTTGGCGGTGAATTTTGCCACTCAACACGAAATGCCTCCAGAATTCGGCAGATAGTGGGGAACGGAGTGTTGATACACTAGGTTCCCTCTGCCTACCCTGCTGTGTGCGGGATACAGCGTGAAACTGATTTTTTTTTATTAAACGCGAATCATTTCGAACTTAATAAAACTTACTATTAAGTAAGCAAAATATAGCATAGAATAAAAAAGTCCGCGAAATTTTTGTAATAACAATTTGATATATGAACATATTGACATATGTCTAGTTAAAATGGTTCTCGATTTGGATATTAATTTTATTATTTAATCTTTAAAAAAAATATTCTAGTCCAACATGATATAGTGTCAGTTTGATCTAGATACGTTTGTTGCTGTCAAAGGTTCATTGGTAGTCATCTACACTACACGTACAACTGGATTTAAGATTTAAAGATTTCGACAACATTTTAAAAATAAACTATTGACATGTCATGGCTTGGCAATAAAGTACTCGCTAATGTCTCAAGTTTTATATTTTACTGGTTTCTTAAACTGCTTTTACTGTTACTATATACTATAGGCATACAAAAAACTAAAATAAAAAATAAATAAAGCAGCTTCCCGCTGTATCCCACATACAGTAGAGTAGGCAGAGGGAATTTAGTGTTAAAATACTCCGTTCGAATTGCATGTTGAGTCGCTTAACTCAACACCAGGGTTTTGCCTTTGTGCCAGAGCAAAGACATGAAAATATTAAATAATAATTCATTTCCTCGAGTGGGAATCGAACCCACAACCGTCACGTTTCAGTCACACCCTTGTGTCCTTGGGCCACGACGGCCTCTAATCTTGTTCTTTCGGGTAAAAATGAAACAAAACAAAACCCCCCCGGCCAGATGGGCCGACGACATAAAGAGGTAGAGGCGGGTAGCGGATGGGTCCGAAAAGCTGAGGATCGAGTGTGGTGGTCAGAACTGGGGAAGGCCTATGTCCAACAGTGGACAAAAGATGGCTGTTGATGATGATGATGATACTCCAAATCTCAATAGAATTATTAAAATATATTAACGCTATAGCACCCGTAATAGTGTTTACTCGTTTATATAACACGTAGTATACATTAAGCACACATTGACTTCATAACGTAAATTGATGACAGAGTTACAACTTCACTTTTTTGTATACATGGAAGGAAAATGTTAATTAGATTAATAATTTTTGAAGTTAAAAGGAGAAATTTAATTAATATAGAAATTATTATTTTAATAATTATAAAAAGTCCGTTTCTTCAGAGAGCTTCATATGCCAAATGTGGTCTCGACTAAGCCAGCCCGCACTTAGTTCATAATTATATAAATAGAGTTATTTTTACAAGCCACCAATCAATTAATAGTAATTGAAGGTAAGAGCTTAAAATAATAATTAATCACTACTATGTTTTGTTTTCAACGTCACGCTGTATTCTGCACACAGCAGGCAGTAGCAGTTCAAGTCACCCCGTTCCTCATTTTCCGCCTCATTTTAGAGGAAATGCGTCTTGAGAGGCAGAACCCAACTTCACACTTTACCTCTTTACCAGATTGAGAAAATGAAAATATCAAATAAGTAATTTCTTCGAGTGGAAATCGTAACTACAACCTGTCGCGAAAAAAATCAAAGAAAGCTATACAAACAAAAACATAATTCAAAAATGTATATCAAAATCTATTAAAATAACCATTAAAGTATATTATGACAGACAACTGGTGTAAAGTAAAGAGAAAAATAAGGCGGAAATTATCTCAAAGCTGATGCAATAAGTGGAAGCGGCAAAAGATGCGTGTGCGCACGTAATTAATATACGGTTTACACTAACTGACTTTCCGTATGGCGCGATAAGATATACTGGTCATATTTTTCAAGTTTTTATTAGGTATATCTGTATATATCTTATTGGTGTTATATTATTGCATTAGTATATTAAGACTTCATCTTAGAGTAATTAAATTTTGTTTAGCTTCGCTCTACAAGCATGCAGAAGTGAGCGAAAAAAGCGATGTATGGTCTCTGCATATCTATATAGCCTCGTCCACTGCCATTTATTCGCATAAGCTTCCTCCTATCATCGATATTGTTTTCTTAAAGGTTAACCAAAGTCTGCTCCAGCACCTCTATTCGCTCATTCTTTCTTCATTAATCCTTTGTATCATACAAAAGTATGATTCACTCATTCTCTCTTCTTCCTATATCGTTGTGCCCATTAGTGAAAACCGCATTAAAATTGTCGTGTATTATAAAAGATTAAAGCTTACATCGGTAAAAAGTGTATAGTTTTAATTTTACATTTTAAGAGGTAAATATGATGTTGGTTTCTAAATTCAGCTTTTTAGTATGTATATAAATTTTGCATTGATCGGTAGTTCGATTGTACTCGTATGTTTAAAAGTTAATGTGATGTGACAATTGGAGAACGGAGTGATTATACACTGTAGCGAGATGTAGAGGTGTAAATAATAATTTAAAATTTCCTTTTTTGAATATCACAACTAAATAAAAATAAAATGGCAGAAGGAACCTAGGTAAAAGATACTCCGTTCCCCTCTTACCGCCCAACTTTCGAGATATTGCGTTTAGTGTAGAATTTTGTTCTTATACCAGAGCAGGAAAGAAAAAATAATTGATTCCTCTAAGTAGGAATAGAATCCTGAACTGTCGCGCTTAGTCAAATCATTGCCTCATTAAGCGAAAAGTATCAAATAAAATTAATTTATTAATTATAGTTATGGCGTTATAAATATATTATACATAATATATTTAAAGATACACATTCTCTGTATAATTTTATTACATTGTCATACAATAAATTAGAAAATTATATATACTTTCTATAATCATAAACGTAGAATCGTTTACGTTACGTTTCAATATAAACTAACTTGAGGCGTTTATAATGAAATTACTCATACATATATATTTACTTTAAAGTGTTAAATGACTCTATCTTATAATATAAATGAAAGTTAATATTTTATTGTCCAAGTTTAAATGTAACTGTTTATTTAGAGCGGAAAATTATATTAAACTTAGTTTAAAAAATACAATTAAATGTTTTGTATGAAAAGTATTATAAACATCGTTGCGGCACAGTTGAGTTAATTATCTTTTTACTTCTTCAAATATTGTTACTTTAGTTGTTAATTTTTTGGTGTATAATTAGATAATGTTTATAATAAAAGAGATATAATAGAGTTTAGAATACGTTTTATATTAATTATTTATTATAAAGTAGATATAAAGGATGGTTATCTACTAATAATAAGAAAACCAGAAGTGGAAGTCGCTCTCTGGCTCTCTGGCTCTGGTGTCGAGGCAAAGAGCGGCGTTGAGTTCCGCCACTCAACACACAATGACTCCAGAATTCGGCGGAAAGTTGGGAACGGAGTGTCTTAACACTAGGTTCCCTCTGCCTACCCTGCTGTGTGCGGGATACAGCGTGAAGCTTATTTGATTTGATTTTGATTTAAAATATGCATATTAATGTTAAATATTTTTAGAAGAGAAAGTGATCATATAACTAAATTGCACTGTTAATTGTCGTTCAACAAAAATGCGTAATAATGGTCCAATGTAAGGTTGAAATTACTTTTTACTTACTAAAAACTTATTATAAAGTAAATGAAATCCAGCTGTTAGGTAACAGATCGTTAAATTGTATTAAAACAAAGAATGTTTGCTTGTTGTTATATTTAAAAAAATACGTAATACGTGGAGCACGATTTTGAGGAAATTGATAAAAATAAACTTCAAACATATTATGGTGAAACTAATTTATTTTTTATGCATATTGTACTTAATATTATTTATATGTTATAAGAATATATGCATTTAAAGTTATAGTATAGTAGTGCCAATATATAATAACCACATTATTATTCTCTCGTAATGAGACAAAATGCGGCGTTGAGCTCCGCCACTCAACACGCAAAACCTCAAGAATTTAGTAGAAAGTGAGGAACGCAAGCGTTCTAATGGGGAGTGTCTTAACAATAGGTTCCCCAGGTTCATTCTGCCTACTCTGCTATATGTAGTGTATATCGTGAAGCTAAAATAAGAAATGACTCTACTAACATTTCTTTTCTATTTATTTAACTTGTAATAAGCGTAAAAACAGAATAAGAAGTTTGTAGAACTGAAATAAAAAGCTGCATATTGAAATATACAATACCCTGCCCAGTTAATATTAGCGTCTGTTGGGATTTTGTGATCATGAAAATAAGGAGTTTCCGTACTGCTGGGTCAGGCCAGTCCTCCCACGCGGCGTTATATAAGTCCCAGCTAAGTTCTTCACTTGTCTAAAAACAGAATATTTTAATTATAAAATCATTTTATTATTTCAAATGTTTACATAATTAATTTCGTTTTTGTTAGCGAACTTATTAAGAAATTATTTTTAGCATTTTTTGGTTTTTTCATCTTATGTATGTGTACCGAGAAAGTTGTATTATTTAAGTAAATAGGTACCTTTTTACAATACTGGATAGACAATAATTGTAACTTAAATGAAAACCTCCTTTACCTTTATTAAATTACTCGAAAAATAACAAGGAGTAAACATATGAATGATGCCGCTGATCGCGAACATCGAATATTTTGTATCGATTTGCTGACTCAAGTATATTTGGTAAATATTCAAGGATATCAAGAAAGAGGTTAACAAAAACACCACCAACAACCATCCACCATAAACTTCTTGAAGATCATCATAGAAATCTAAAGCTTCTTGGTGATCCTTGATAGCTTCCTTTAATTTCTCTTTTAATTCAGCTTTCGATTTTGCTTGACGAAAAGCTTCGAAAACTTTATGCGCAAGGACTTTAAGCTTGAGTCGTAAGTGATTGGTTGCAATACAAAATGATCCATCGAATCCAGCAAAGTTTGGTGATAGCAAGATGACATTTATAATATTGTAAGCAAACAGCAACTCATAATAGGGGGTTTCGTATTGTATATCCTCTATATACTTCAGTTCCATTTCGTGAATCATGTACTTCTTCCCAACATCACTCTTTAAGCTCTCATACATATTGCACACGCCCGCGTATATCGGAAATTGTGAACTTAACAAAATTGGAATTATAATCCAAATAGTTTCACCATGTTTCCCAATTTTGATGTAATATTCGTAAATCATTTGGTATTCTATAGACATATCGTTGCCTAGCAACAAGTCTATAGTTATCTTCTCCAAAAGTCGGGCAAACTTCTTGGCGTTTCGAGTGGTATAATACATTTTGGAAAAGAAAAGCAGAACGAGAACACCAATAGTGATGTTCCTGGCGAGGTTATACATATCCCGAGTTTGTATACATTTGAACAAATACAAAATAAACCAAATGAGCATACCAGAGTTGACGAATATTGCCATTGAAAATATGATCAATCTTTTCTTGATATTAGTTGGATTTGGATAAGTGAGAGAAAACGCGAGTGCGAAAGTGCAACGCGGAAATGTTTCGTTAAAACTTTTGAATTTTTTCTCAGATATGTCCATATTAATTTCCGTGTCCATGTCGCTTTGGAGACGTCTTGCGGTTGTGTTTCCTGTAATATTATGATGTGTGAAAACAATTTGCCGTCGGCCCCTAATGTGAAAGTTTCATCGACATTAAAGGTAATCACGTTATAAAATTGCTAACCATTTCATAGTCATTACTACTAATGAAAGCATCACATAATTCGTCGTAATATTACCTAGTACATACAATATAATATAATATTTTTAAGGGCATTTATCGTGTTATTATATTTTTTAAGTAATATTTCTTTAGGTTAAACGGAGCATGCCTCTTTCACCTCGCCCACTTCATCAACTTCATTTTACATGCTCTCCGAAGGGAGGAGGTATTTACTTTTTCCTTAGGTAGAGAGGAGAAGGTCATGCACGTAAAAAAGGCCCGTTAAACCAACGCAACGCTTTGGGTCGCAAGTCCCAGTGCTCTGAAATTCTGCAACGCGATGGGCCCAGCATTCGCTCGATGAATCCATAGCTAAGCAGCCCCCTCTTCTTCTCATACTTAATGAAATATTAAATGGAAATATTATAATATTCTTTTACATTTTTTTTTATACCATTGCAAATAACACAATTATCATATTAATTCCACTATCAGTGATAGATACAGTTGTATTGGGGATAAGCATGCAACCGGCAGCCGGCGAAGTGAATGTGGTCGGGGCATGTTTTTTAATTATATAAAATTATAAACCAAACTGTGTGTGTGTATGTGTGTATTTCGACAGGACATTTATTGCGATATCGAGAGTAGGTAAAACTTATTGCGAATTATAAGGTAAAAAGGGCTGCCCCAATTAGTTGATAATATACTGATATTTATATGCAAAACTAGCGGCCCGCCCGCGGCTTCGCCTGCGTAAACTATGTTATTAGTAATTTCTGTCTCCATGAGTACCTACGTCCTATAAGTGACGTCCATGCAAGATTTGAGACTCCTAGCATTTGTAGTAACGAAGTTTCATACAAACTTTCAACCGCAAAAACAACCCCTTAGAAATCGAATATTGCAAATTCCCGTCTTAGCGAGAACCTACGTCCTATAAGTAACTCCTATGCAAAATTTGAGATTCCTAGCACATGCAGTTTCTGAGATTTCGTGATGAGTGAGTGACCTTTCGATTTTATATATATGCAAAATAATTAATACTTGAAATTAAATAATGAAAATTTTCACGTGTACTGAGTGTGATTTTTTATATTATTATAGTCGAATTATTATTTTGTTTATGTTTAATTAGCAAAATTTGTTGCATAAATATGTATATTGTTGATTTTAAATATCCACTTTGTATTGTTTCTTAATTTTAATTTATTATTATCAAAAGATATTTATTAATATGTCTGTTCTGATAATATTTTTGCAATATGAGATTGGTAATGAGAATCTAAGTATGAATTTATTGAATTAATCTTAATTAGGCATATATATTACTTTAATTGAGTGACAATTTAAAAAACCGTGTTTCCGCTATAGACAAGTTGCGGCGTTGGCTTCCGTTTCTAAAATACAATACGCAATTTTAGTAAAGGTGGAAGGAAAATAGAGACCAGAGAGTCTTTACAATTATCCTAAAAAATACATATGAAAGTCATATATATTTTTTTGTTTTCTTTATTATAGTTTCACGATGAATCCAGCACATAACAGAGTAGGCAGAAGGAACCTAGTATTAAGACTTTTCATTCTCCTATTTTCGCCGAATTCTTAAAGCGTGTTGAATGGCAGAAATAACTACAATTAAAATATGAAATATTTCATTTTCTCAAATGGGAATCGAACCCAAAACGGTCGCGAGTACTTGGGCAGCAAATAAACGGTATGACGTTTGTTCTTTTCCTCCACTTTTACGGGAAAAGTGTCAAATTCGCAACGGTCTTCAATACAATGTCTATTACTATAATACAACTGTGAAGCCGCTTAGAGAGATTGCTCATTTTTGATGCCCTTAATCACCTTTTGTTCTTAACTGTGTACATCGAACTCGTTAGGAGTTAAAATCTCTAAAATCTAATCACTGACGCGTGCATAGCAGGGTAAGCAGAGAAACCTTGTGAGACCAGGGTAAGCGAGAATCGAACCCACAACATATCGCCTTTACAGCCACACGCCTGTGCCCCTACGCAATGACTGCCTCAATGTAAGCATATATAAAATAAATATGTATAAGTACATTTATTTGAATGTTAATTTTTCGAAGTAAAAACAAATATCAGTTTTTACTTATATTTATATATGTATACATATGAAATAAATAAATTTGCAGTGTAACTTAATGAAATTATTTTATAGGTGAATTATTAAAGAAATGTAAATAGCATCCGTGGAAATCCTATTAGACACTTCACTGACTACAAACGGAATGTCAGTTCATATTTAAAACCAATGGAAATTATTTTCCTCGAAAATTCTTATGTATTTTTTTTAACGTAGCGTATGTTACAATGTACGCTTTTAGCTTTACGCTTCGTTCTGTATATAACAAAGCATGCAAAGGAAACGTGGTGTTAAATCACTCTGTTCTCCGTTTTCCGCTTCAATTCGAAACATGCGAGCTAAGTGACGGAGATAAACGCCACGCTTTGCATCAAGATGGAGATCAAACCTTACACACTTTACAAATTTTTGACCAGTTTTGCCAAATCCAAAAATGTGTTGTTTCGTATGCTTATAATTTTTCGTTACGATAAATAATAATTACCCGCGCACACTTTTCCTGACAAGTCAAAATTAAAATTAATAACCACTGAACCTGAAGTAGGTACTAAATATAATCACAAATTACACTCACGTAGGAATTTGTGATTTATTAATATTTATAGACTAACCTGATAGTAGAACAAAGTTGCGCAAGAAACACAGTTTTCTAAGAGTCCAAGAAATTTCGATTTAATTTAAAAAAAATCTACTTCTCGCACACAGCAGGGTAGGCGGAGGGAACCAAGTGTTAAGACACTACGTTCCTCATTTTCTGCCGAATTCTGGAAGCATTGCGTGTTGAGTGGCAGAACTAACCGCCGCGTTTTGCCTCGACACCAGAGCGAAGAAATGTAAATATAAACGTAAATAAATATTTCACGTTCTTGCGTGGGGATCGAACCCACAACCTTGCAGTCAAACCCTTGTACGAATGTGTTGTCAATTTTACAAAAACATTTACCCATATTATTAAAATCAAAACTTTGTGCAGCGCATGACGTTATCACACTGTCACTTTCAATTGGAACCCGGAACCCCCGATTCTCCCTGTGTCGATTTTGAGATAGTGTGCTCACTTACCCACTGCGCGTACTTATCCCGAATGACCAGAACTGCTATCATTGTAGGATCCTTTAGATCTTGTTAATCAGTTTTATTAGTATATATATATATGTAAGAGAAAGGGATTCAATTATATAAATATATCCATTTCCGATGAATGATGGACCTTATCTCATAAAATGATCCGTATGTCACGCATAAGCCTTAACTCACACGATATTTACTTTCATTTTAATAGCTAATGCTTTCTTCATCGAATTTAAGATCTTAAATGTTTATCTTTATATTTAAAGTTGCTGTAGACCTCTTGGCGCAATGGAACAGCGTCTGATGATGGTTGTGGGTTCCATGCTCAATTGAATTATTTTCATTTGTGTGATAAAGTTCAGCTTTTAGTTTCCACTCTACATACAATATCTGAGATTTGGGTGGAGATTGAAGAAAGGAGTGTTTTGACATTACGTTCTCTCTGCCTACCGTGTTATTTATCAGTGTGAAGATGAAAATAATACAATATTATACATATTATATTTGGCAATACCACCTCTATAGTCGCCGTAATCTAAAGATTATGAAAACACTAAAAAGTGTGAACTAAAAACTATAAAAAAATATTTCTCTGTCCTTAATTTCAAATTCAAAGTCAAAGTCAAAGTCAAAATATCTTTATTCCATAAAAATGCTTAACATTTACTTGGACATGTCATAAAGTAGAAAAAAAATGCAAATTAAAAATAACCAAAAAAAAAATGTGCAATTTTGACTTGAAAAAAGCCCGTTCAAATGGTTGAGCTCATGAGAAGATACAGGCAAAGAAACTCATGGCCACTCTTTTTAAATGCCAACATTTGTTACAAATTACAATTAACAATTTTAACTTAGAAATAGAGCAACTCATTTCCAAACATCTTTATCGCGAACATAATCTTTAACAGAGTAATATGCTTTTTGGCAG
>JAEBDU010000001.1:1386030-1419198 GCA_016802625.1 Heliconius numata | reverse complement strand
ATATTATACTTATCTCGATACTTAATATTGTTATATAATTTGAATGTCGTCTTTCTTTTATTATTTATTATATTATATTGTTATATTTATTAATTTTCTTTGTCGTGCTTTTGATTTTATATTTATTTCTGTTCGTGTAATAAAATATTAAATAAATATTTTAATTATTACAGAGACACGAATAACCGTTACAGAATAAGGTTGGTGAAACTTTCCCAGGGAGAGACCACTAGACATTTAAACAAAAATAAAATAATAAAAAATATAACAAAATTAAAATGAAAATACTACATGTTCTTTTAATAAAAGGATTATAAGTATATTTCAATTTGTTTATTTGATTTGTACATTTCTTAAAATATATTAATCTTATAAATAAGTTTTACTTAAATTAGAGTTTTCTCCAAGGATTATTTTTATTCGCCCGTCATCACTTCTAAGAATTCTGAAAATAACACCAGTTGTTATTGAAGGAAAAATTCTAACTCATAATAATATAATGAATTCTCATAAAATTGAATTTATCAAAGAAAGATTAAATAACTATTTAATAGAGCCGTCATGGCGCACCAGCACAAAGGCGTGACTGTAACGCAACGGTTGTGGGTTCGATCCGCACTGCAGGTTTATTCCATTCTCCATATCCAGATTTATTAATATTTTCATTTTTTCGCTCTGGCACCGAGGCAAGGGCCGCTACTCAAATGTTACCTCGAAAAAATCGGCGGAGAGGGAGGGGTGGAGTGTCTCAACACTAGGTTCCTTCTGCCTATCCTAATGTATAAGGGATACAACGTGATGCTAATTTAATATTTTTTTTATTTTATAACATACCATCAAAATCAACGGTGCCAGATCCATCAGCATCAATCTCTGTTATCATTGCTTCTAATTCATCAGCTGATAACGTATTGTCAAGTTCTTTAAAAATCTCCTTCAAGACATCTGTCGTTATATATCCATTACCTAAAAAAAAATATTATCGGTTTTCGTTTATTATTTTCGATGTAAGTCGTCGCGCAGGAACACAAGCGTGCTACTGTAAACGCGGCGATTGTGGGTTCGATTCCCACTCGGGGGGATTAAATACTAAATATTTTCGTTTTCTCGCTGTGCTAACGAGGAAAATTCCACCACTCAACATGCATGCTTTAATTGAAGAAAATATTAATTTAGAACACTCTTAAAAGAAGCTAAGTATCATAACACTAGGTTCCCAGGTTTCCTCTGCCTACCCTGCTATAAGCAAGATACGTGAAGCTAGAAACAAATATTAAAAAGAAACTAAAGCTATATCACTATGTCAATAAATTATAACACTACTAAAATTTCAAAGATAATCTCTTGAAGTGCCTACCACATTTATTTTAAATAAACTGATAGAAAAAAATGGTTACCTTCTCTGTCATACAATCTGAAAGCCTCTCTTAGTTCGGCTAGCATGGCCTCAGCGTCCAACTCTTCAGTTAAAAACCTTGACGCTAGAGAACAAAAGGACTTAAACTCTAATTCTCCCGTTGCTGAAATAAAATCAAAATTATATTAAAAGGTTAGACTATGTACACGATGAAAAATTATATCTTATTCTATTTTTAACCGACTTGTGAAAAAGGAGGATGTTATCAATTCGATTGTTTTTTAATGTTTGTTACTTCAAAACTTTTGATTGGGTGAATCGATTTTAATGATTCTTTTTTTTTATGTGAAAAGTAGTACTTCGCGTGTGGATTAATTTGGTCCATTTCTGACAATGGTATCAACAAACAATTAAAATAAAAAATAATATTTCAATAATTAATTTCAATCTTGGATAAAGATTTTAAAATTCACTACTGTGTCTATCGCCTCTACAGCCGTGATCGTCTAGTGGTTAGGACCCTACGTTGTGGCCGTAGTAACCCAGGTTCGAATCCTGGTCACGGCAATGTGCAAACATTGTCACGGAGAGGCTTATACTTTTTATATATTTTTTTAAATTCAAAGCTCTTAATAGTCTGTCATATTTCTTAATTGATACAAAGCCAAAATTTCAACAAGTGCTCACAGCGCCATCTGTGTTCGTCTTTATGAACTTTTAATTTTAAAAAGTTAAAGCTACAACTAGCGCCATCTATGACTAGTATTTGAAGTTACAAGAAAATTATATAAGAAACTTACAGTCTTGATCGTATTCTTGTATAATTTCTGATAGTGTATCGTCATCCAATTCGTGGCCCAGCATTTCCAAAATGGTACCGATCATGTCCGTGCCGATGACGCCTTTCTTTTCCCGATCGAATGTGTCGAACGCCTTCTTAAGCACTGTGGATTGTGGATTAATATCAAATTAGTTTAGGAAACAAGTATCTATAGAAAACCATTATAATATGCATTATGCACATTGTGGATTTTTGGTCTTTCCAATTATCTATAAATTTTTTAAAGTTTTTTTTTGAACTAAGTACTAAGTACTCATCTTTTTCATATCATGGATCATCAGATTTCATTTCATTTCTAGACTCTAGATATAGTCATTTTCATCTAAAGTTTAAAGAAAAATGACTGTATGTTCATTCATTTATTGAATGTCGGAATCTGACGTTTGTTTTAGGTTAAGAGAATCTAATTTTAGTTTCACAAACTTATTATTTTATTATTAAAAAAATCTATTGAAACTAAAACGAAAGATCTCTTACTTTAACTGATTGTAATGTTTATATAAGAAATAAAAATTATAGATATAAAACAAATAATACCTATATAAATAAGAAATGATCAAACAAAATTAGGCTCCACTATAACGTTTAACAAATTGAGATTGCTGGCACACACTCAATGTAAACAGAATTTTGTAGGTCATTAGCTCTAATGAAGCTGCAAATGCGGCGTACGTATTTATTGGGCGTATCTTTATACGATATAATATGTTATGTGGCCTAGGCCTAGGCCAGTGGTGGCGCAGGGCCACAGTGGTGTCGAGGCAAAGCGCGGCGTTAAGTTCCGCCATTTAACACGCCATGCATACCGATTTTAGCAGAAAGTAGGGTAAATGAAGTGTCCCTTTTAACACTAGGTTCCCTCTGCTTACAATGCCGTATGCGGGATACAGCGTGAAGCTAATGTGACCTAAGATTTATGTATATCTATTTATTCTTTACATATTTGGATATGAATGTACATTCAAATCCTATTATGGAAGGATTGGTAATTGATTTTTAAATCATTTTTGTTTTTATGACGGTTTTAACATAAGATTGGTAACTTTAATAAATGAAATGCCATAGATATTAAAAGTTGAAAAGTAGTTTTTTTTTAATTTAAAGATACAATTAATTAAACATAGTAGTTTAATCAGTGTAAACAATAAATTATACATTAAACATAAACTTTATGTATAGAATAATAACTGAACTGAACTCTTAACTCACTATTTCAATTTGAGTTCCATAATAATAAAAAAACACTCAAACATTAAAATAATTCTAAATATCGTTCGTTAATTCATATTCACTTAACAATTAAGAGTAGAAAATAAATACCTTAATATCATTAACTCACTAAAAGTCAAACAAGGTTAAATTTACTTACTTTGCAACTGACTTTGGTCGAGTTCATCCTGAATAAACACAAGAAATTATTAAAGTTTTATATATATATTTATTTAATCATTATATAATGATCATTAAACACTGGCTAGATTCATTATAATGATAGATTATATTTTAATGATTCCAAAATAATAATATGAGGTGAATTTTCTCACCATTTTCTCGTCTAAATAAGTTGTTTTCTCTGAAACTGATGTGTTCAAACACTCTGTTGATCTACTCACATGCACTTTATATACAAATCTCGGTTGACGCATTACGCCTAAAGGGAATGTTTCAGGGGTGGCAAACCAATGCATTATATTAGATTGCATTGAAACATTATTATTTTCAAGTTCATATATAAATATAGCTCCTGAATATTTTTAATAGCAAAATGTTCTTACTACATTTATTTTAAAGTGGGAGTTTTTATCTATACTAATATAATAAAGCGGAAGAGTTTGTTTGTTTGTTTGTTTGTTTGTTTGAACGCTAAGATCTCTGGATCTACTGGTCCGATTTACATTGTTTTTGTTTTGTATGAAAGCTTCATTCTTCAGAAGTGCTATAGGCTATATAACATTACATTATACATATAAACTAATATATTTTAAAGTACTTTCTAATTTGACATGCAATTTATTCTGCCATGTTAATAACAACCGTCGCGTCGCTACGCAACCGTTACCGCGACATTTTGATATTCATCCTTATGAACATAAATATAATAGTCACTTTTAGCATTTTATCTAGGTTGAAATTACAGTTTACTATATAACATTCTAATAAATAATTAAGGAGATGTCACTGATTCGATATGACCTAGCCTGCGGGCGGCATAGTATGAGTATGACCGACGCGAAAATATTCTTATAGTTCAAGCAGGCGTAGCCGCGTCCGGGTCCACTAGTTAATACATAATATATTAAAATAAGGAACAATCTTACCAAATTTTCTAACTATAATCGCGATGATTTTGGGTTCGATTCCCATTCGAGGGAATGAGTTATTAATCTGCTCTGCTTAAACAAATTACATCGTTCATTTACGTAACTCAAATTCAAGTAGGAATCGAAATATTGGAAGGCCATAAGAGCCATCCTAAGATAGAGTTAATTATGATCGAAACCTATATGTACCTGATATAAACGGTGCGGTTTTATGTATTTTTAATTATTTTCAAATTACTGTTTAATACTTACAAAGCAGTATGCCTAGTTTTCTTTATATACTTTTTAAATTAGATAAGTTTTGTGTTGAATAGATGTATTCAACTCCGTGCTTTACCTAGTTACCAGATCGAGGAAATAAAAATATGATATATTTAATTTCCTCGAATGGGAATCAAACCCAAATCCTGCTGCACGCTTGTCTTATTGATTGTATTTATCCCAGATATTAACAATAAAACCAAATTATTTTACAAATAAAAATATTTAAAGGAATGAAAACTTTAACTATTTTATTCATAAAAAAATTAATTGTATATTACATATAAAATATAACATATTTATTCAATAAATAATATTAATTTAATTCATAAGAACGTCGACAACCCAATATCACGGCCCACCACGACAGGAATCTCAAAGAGATGGTAATGAGAGGGCCCAAATTAAACTAATTACATTCTATTTATACAACGCACTGCACATTACTACTGCTTGTCGATTATATCGCTTGCTGTTATTGTACAGTTTGTTTACAAGGCGAGCGGATATCTTAAATGTATATTAACGCCGTATTGGCGCAGGGTGTAAGCGCGACGGTTGTGGGTTCATTTTTCACTTGGGGGAAGTGAATATTTAATATTTTTGATCCTTCGTTCTGGTAACGAGGTAAAGCGATAGAGTTTCGACACTCAATACGTACTCAGTACCTACTAATCTATATATATAAAATCGAAAAGTTGAGTGACTTTCATCACGAAATCTCAGAAACTACATGTGCTAAGAATCTCAAATTTTGCATAAAAGTTACTTATAGGACGTAGGTGCTCGCTAAGACGGGAATTTGCAATATTCGACTTCTAAGGGGTTGTTTTTGGGGTTGAAAGTTTGTATGAAACTTCGTTACTACAAATGCTGGAGCGGAGTGTCTTAGTGGTATATTTTGACACTATGGTCCTAGGTTCCCTCTGCCTACTTTGATATGTGCGAGATATAGCGTGAAGCTAATAAAAACTATAATCTACGAGGTCATTGTGCCAATGAGTGAATACCTACTTAAGTTTATCAAATTTTATTAATTATCATTCCCGTTGACCGACGGTTGTATAATCATGAAATTGGTACGGAACCCTCATTGATCCGATTCGTACTTGACTTGTTTTTTTCTATTACATTTCTCACGTTTTAAAAAACTTTGGTCTTTGCTTTTTTATTTCAAGTTGGATAACGTTGCTCGTCAAAAGGAAAAATTCTCCACACTACGTACATAGTCTACATATTAAATAGTCATCTTTAGTCCACCAAATCATGATAAAATATGGCTATATGAATATTTTAAACATAAACACCACTAAGTAAGATATCAACCTATACCTATCGGATTCAGCAATCAGCAGTGTAGTGCCAACTACGACATCAATAATTCTAATTTGTTATTGTTTTGAATTGAAAGTAAATATAGTCGCTGTAACAAACAAATGACCTTTGGAAAGGAAAAATAACAATGAACGTATGTTTAATGCAACATATTGTGTACTAGAAAATATATCTATTTATAGTATAAGAAAAACAGAAAAGAAAACCAGCTGTATAAGAGTAAAGTATGAGAATTTATTTAGTTACTTTATTTTTGGCTGCGGTATAGGGCGTTGCGGCACGGCGACTGTAATTGCAACGGCTGTGGGTTCGATTCCCACTTGGTAGAATGAATTATTTTCGTTTCCTAGCTCTGGTAACAAGAGAATGTGTAGCGTTAAGTTCTTTAATCAACACGTAATGTTGTAAAAACTAAGTGATTCGTTAAAAAATGCAGAGTTTCTTGTAACTGGATTCCCTGCATACTCCGCTATTTGCGGGATACAACGTTAATTTACAATCAGTGGTTTTTGCGTGAAAGTGGAATAAACATACATCCTTACAAACTTTCACAACTATAATATTAATAGGATAGGATAAGAGCAAAATAAAAAAGATTTTTTCTTTTTGCTTAACACAAAACAAGTATTATTGCTTAAAGAATTAATTTATAAATTAGGAAGTATAGTAACTCCACTCCATTATCTAAGGGTTGCTTTGGAGAGATAGCTTCGAGCGATAATCCCTTGTTGTGTGTTCTCCCTGCTATTTCTTTTGATCTGAATTCTTTTCTTACTTACAAAATATAGGTATAAGTATAAAAAAATAAATACACTAATACATAGAGGCCAATTGTGGCGCAGGGGCACAAGTGTGGCTGAACAATCGACTGGTTTTGGGTTCAATCTCCACTCGAGGAAATGAAATATTTATTTAACTAATACTTTTGTATGATACATGAAACATTTTTAGTGTTTGAGGTAACTCCGGAATAGGGATAGTAGATCACATTGAAACGATTAACTTAATCAATTCAGTGAATAAATCCAATTTAAAACGCAATTCGAACTCTCCCTAGATAAATAGACTATTTCACACAAAATATTTTTTCAATTAGTACTAGCTATACGTTTCACGCTATATCCCACACACGCTAGGGTAGGCAGAGACAACCTAAGCGTTAAGACTCCTTTGTCCACTTTCCGCCGATTCTGGAGTCAACGCCGTGCTTTGCCTCGACACCAGAGCGAAGAAATGAAAGTATTAAATATTTCATTTCCTCAAAATCGAATTCACGACCAGTCGCACTTAGAGTCACAGACCTTTGCCCCTGCACCACGACTGACCTTAATTACTTAAAAAAAGTATATGATATTACAACATAGTATCTAATATATATGTAAAAATGTAGTTTCCACAGCGCGTATAGCTTAGAAATCGATACTTTCCACGTCTTGGCGTGATTCGATTTTCGTTCGTGGGATTGGCCTGACGACAACGAAAATTAAAACCCTAAACGAATTACCGCGCCCTAGCCTCATTGCTTTGATTTCACGTTTTACTTGAGAATTACGTACTACGACGAAAATCCTCTCAATATTATACGAATTTTCCATTTCTTTTCAGTATATACTAAAAGAGATTTATTGATGTTAGTTTCTGTTTTTGTAACTTGTAACAATTTCTTGTTATTCTACTCTAAATGGAATTCCTGTAATTTAGTAATCGAATTATACGTCACTGGAATTAGTAACTTGCTGTTTGGAAGATACAGAAAATTTTAAATAAATAAAAAATGAACAATTTTTAAAATTGTTAAAATTTAAGATTTAATTTTATCCCGAGTGAACCCAAAACTCGGCACCAATATAGATTATTTTACATATCATTAAACTAAACTGAATATTATATTTATTCAAAGAGTATTTATTAATAACTATAATATAAGAACTGTACAAAAAAATGAAATTAATTTAACATAAGCATACGAGTTCCAGATCGAACGAGCATTTTTTATCAATCTCCGCCTCGAATTTACATACTGTGCTAGCAAAGCTTGTTTTCCAATCACGAGCTTACCGTTTCAGAATACAAAAATATAAAATAAGACAGAAAAAATATACTTATACTGACATAAAACCTTTTTTCTTGACTTTTCTAATCCTTTTTTTACTCACCGATAGAGTAACACGGATTTAAAATCAATATTTTTGCAAATTTAATGTACAAAACATTATCATTTTCAGTAAATTAATAGGTAAATATTTCATCAGTAGTATATCATTATATAGGTACAGAAGTGACAAATGATTTCATAATTAGTCCGCAGCCATTTTCATTAATTATAACACAGATTTGCTCGCTCCGAATGCAATAAACGCCAACTCGAAATGTAATATGCTACAAACGTACAAAATAATTCTACATTCAATATTGATATGTGTTTTATATGGAATAAAGGTTTTTAACAGGCCAGTCGTGCCACAATGGGAAAATGTGACTGAAACGCGAAAGGCTGTGCGTTCGATTCCCACTCGAGGATTTCCTTTCCGTTCCGTTCCGTTTCTTCGATCTGATGTAGAGTTCCGCTACTCAGCATGCAATGCCTCCAGAATAAGACGAAAAATAGGGAAATGTAGTGTTGTTATGTAGTTATTAGGTTCCTTCTGCCTACCCCACTGTGTGCGGGATACAGCGTGAAGCAATATTGACACGTATTTTATATACCATAGAAGTTTTTAATATAAAATGAATATATCGGTTCGAAGGTATACATTTTCAATCTACACGTGCAGCGCTTTTGAAATAGAGTGTGAATTATAAATTTTTTAATCAATTTATCTACCTACCTAAATACTTCATATTTCTACATACACTATACCTATACTCTACTTTGATGAGAGAATACTAAGAATTGAATAAATGTGTTTTCCATGTCAAGCCCACATGAAAGGTTGGCTGGGCGTGGAAAGCAGAATATAGAGATAGGTACCCCAGAGAAATGTGGTGAGCACCCCAATTTTTTTTTGGCTAGCGCCACGTTGCATCCCGCATATAATAGGGTAGACAGAGGGAACCTGGGGACCTAGCGTTAAACCACTCTGTTTCCCACGTTCGGCCGAAACAATGAAAATATTAAATATTTCATTTTCTCGAGTGGAAATCAAAGTCGCAAGTATGCTTCTGTACTTGTGCGCCTACGCCACGTTTGACCTCAGAGGAAGAAAAACTATTATAAAAAAAGATTTATTGAAGGTTAAGTCGAGAAAAGTTGGAGTTTTTTTGACGCAGGCATTTATTTTATAGTTAAAGGAAATAAATCTTTAAGTTGCTTACTTTCGTGTTGCGCTACACGGTACATTAATTAACGTGAAAATTTTCATTTTGTAGACTAAAGGTTAACTTAATTTCTAAAGGGTGATCCATTGACCACTGAAACAGGTTCCTTTTGAAAATATGTCTTGAAACGCCCATAGTGTAAGATATTGTGTATATATTATAGAGGAGATATTAACCAGAGAAAAAAAATGTAGGTATATTTTTTCAGTATCGTGTGACAGAAATCAACGCTAAGGGTTCTTTGGAAAAACAAAGCCGAGCGGCGAGAAAATGGATTTTCATATATATACAAAAAACCTTCAAAACAGCTTTTCCTAAGTCATTTTCTTATTTTTTATAGTTCATGGTCTATTACGGTTCTAGCGCAGGTGTTCCAATCAAAATCAATTATACTCTATGTCCGGCCAGACCTAATAGTTATAGCAAAAAAGTTTCCTTCATCCATTTTGTCTAATAGCTCCAGAACTTTATGTATACGTATATTCATTTTTTTATTGTTTTATAATATTAATGTACCTATAAATTAATTCGAGACCCAGTCATGGTGCAGAGGCATAAAGCATGGCTGTAAAAGTGACGGTTGTGAGTTCGATTCCCATTCGGGGGAAAAACGTATTTCATATTTTTTTATTTCATTTCCTTGCTCTATAAACAAGGCAAGGCAACACAACCACCGGTCTTTGACGGTCTCAAACAGAAACTATGTAGTATAAGGTTAAAGTAAGTCTAAAAAAAACTTAAAGAAAAACATTTGTTGCCTTTATTTATATACATTTACACGTAAGCGACTGAATTAACATAATTTTTATTGTCCCCGTGTGTTTATGCAAATCTTGAAAAAAGATTGTTTCTTTGTAATTGAACGACCTACTTCTACTCACTGTTTGAAAAAGCGTAAAGTCGTTAGGTTTAATTTTCTTACATAACTTTTTTATTTAAATTATACGTTTTTGCAGTATTTAATTTCTTTTTCAGTTTCAAACTGTTTTCGCACATGTAAGTACTTCGTAGTAACTTTTATTTACTAAACTGAGAAATAAAAATTATTTAAATAGATTATATTACTCCAAGTGGGGATTGAACCTACAATATTCGCGCTTACATTCAGATGTACTTACTACTGCGCTCTAATGGTCTTAACATAGGTATATGTACGTTGGGTTCTTCTTCTTCACAGTCTCTTGACAGCAGGGTCGTGGTCGTCGTTTTAAGGGTTGGTGGTGTGCCTCACGATTCGATACATATGTATATATGAGAAAATCTATCATTGGGGACATCTTATGTAATAGAACTGAAAATTATGATTAATATTTATTTTGGCTGTTTGTCTGTGCGTTAACATTTAGTTTGTAACATTTGTTTCTACATTATTGTTTGTAACATTTATTTTACTTAATTTGGTTCATAAAAAAAATATACAGTCGCTTAAAAAGATATTGCCATTAGAACATGACAGCAATTCAGATCAGTAAATAAAGAATTATATAAAATAAACAGGCGAAGCCGCGGGCCGGTCGCTAATTAAAAATAAAGAAAAGTAAATTTCAATTTCAATGTTACAACTGCTAGCACAACATAATCTACTAGCAAAATAATTTCTGCTAGAAACAACGAGACTGTGAATATTTTCTTTACAGCTAACATTAGTTGCGCTATTAAACTGTTTATAGGTCTTTGTCGTACAATGTAAGTTAAAAAATATAAAAATGTACAGAGTCTATAATAAAACTATAAAAAGTTATTTTTAAAGTGTTTAATAAAAAATATCAACAAATGTCACACTACCTTTTAGTTTGAACATTTTGAAGAAATTAAATGCTGAGTTCTCAGTGTTCACTCTAAATAAAATACTCTAAGATTTAATATATAACTTGGCTATTATTTACCACCAGGCGCTAAACTCATAATCCAATACAGGAATTACAGGAGGAAGTATCTTGCAAATATAACGCCTGTATGTAAAAAATATCGAGTGAAAGTTGAATTTGAATTTTAGCTTAGTGAACACTGGGAACCCATATAGAACTCCTATGCTTTTTTCGGTTAAGTCGATAACGACTCATACCTTAATATTTAACCTAAAAATTTCACATTTATGTTTTAACGGAATTTATTGATCTATTTATTATTTTGGGCACGTCAAACAAATCAGTGATGAAAGAATTTAAAAAAATATTTATGACGTAAAAGTGAGTGGTAAGAGAGGTAGGGTCTCCCCTCGGTTGACCTTCGGAAACATAGTATCAAAGATACTGGAGGAAGATTAAGTAAAAAGCATGAGGACCCCCCGAAGCGTATATATGAAGAGGTTGATGACAATGGACGAGGCGAAAGAGGTATGTAGAGACCGTAGCGTTTGGCGCTCCGTTCTCTCTGATTACCCCGCTAGGGATAAAGCGTGAAGTTAAGTTAAGTTATTTAGTGGTGAACGCCATAATTCCCTAATTGGATCTGAAAAAACTAGTAATAACTCGTACTTGATTCTTATTTAAAATAATAATATAAAAATAACATTAATGCAATATATTATGTAATCTTGTTAAATGTAACATGCTCGAGCACACGCCGTGGGATGTAACAGCTGAGGTTGTTTTCAGTTGCAGAACCACTTCTATACTTGCACGTCTCAAATATTAAATTTGGAAAAATATTTCTTCAAAAGACTTGAAAATACTTGAATTTGAATATATATTTTCGTATGAAAGAAGATTTTTTCAAGAAAGTAAGTACTCGTCTCCATAATTATTCTGCGGCATCAACTGTAAGTATGCTCGAGTATTATATAGATAAATGAATTTATTCAAGATTGAATAATTTATTCAATTAATTGGTTTAATTTCATCAATATGTCATCTAGATTATATATTTTATCTTAAATATATATATATTTTTCACATTTTCAATGGTAGGTAGAACTACTGGGTCAATTACTTAGTACTATTTTACTCGTTAAAGACTCGATAGGGCCCATCGATAAAGCCCGCATGTGGGTTACGGCAGATATCCTTTTATGCCTTTTTTTAAAGACCACGGTACATTTCCTTTACAGTTTACATCAATCGATGAATTTCATTGGTTGTTAGGCTACGTGTGGGGAATACCCGAATGCCGTATGTAAATAGCTGACTTTCCTTAGTATTGGGGAACTCCCCGAATACTCTACAACTACCGTGTTAAACCAATAAAATTAAGCCTTAATAAGGCTAGCATGCTCATCCCGAAAAGGACATCAACCCCCATCCACCACATTCCGCTAACCACATACCCATACGCTGCGATGAACTAGATACATTTCATGGGTTCCATATCGATTATTATTAGGAGTAATCCTTTGTTGAGCATAGACGCTATTTAATGCAAAAGAAATTATCAGTTAAAGCCAGCAATCATGGAGAGATAAATTAGTTAAATAAATTTCAGATGTGGATATATAAAAATAAAAAATAAAATAAATATAAAAAATATATAAATATAAAATAAAATAATAGAAATTCTTAAATGTATTTTATTAACATTAAATCTTTATAATACGAATAGTGAGGTAATTGATGGTGAACATCAATAATTCAAGTACAATTTTATCCACGGTTATCTTATTTAATTTTACCTGTATATTATTATTTATATTAAGGCATGAAATCCAAGGAAAACAAACGATGTTTTCCAAGCATAAGTTTTAGAAACTGAACTATGGAATATTTGAGTTACACAAAAAAATAATATTTGTGGTAAAATAATATACAACTAGATGTTGTATAGAGTTACCGTACATTTTTTACGCCTAAATTATGATTAAACTTATTTTTGAGTCTAACTCTAATCGTCTCCGCCAGTCATCACCTCCATGAATTCTGAAAAAAGAAAGAAACATTTTCAAACATATATTACCTATTTAATGATATTCAAATATTGTTGAAATATATATTCCTTTTTTAAGCTTTATGCTGTATCCCAGGCAAAGGGATCCTAGTGTTAAGACACTCCGTTCCTATTAAGGCACTTCCTTTCCCTAGTCTCCGCCGAATTCTGGAGGTATAGTGTGTCGAGTGGCAGTCGTTATGAGAGCGAGGAAATGACAATTCTACAAAGTTTCCAATTCTCTGTACTAACATTAAACTAATAGGTTAATATTTTGATATAATTATTTATTTAAATAAATAGAACCAATCAAGACTAGTGTCGAGGCCAGGCCTGAAGAGCCGTGGCGCAGGGGTTCAAAATGTGACTGTAAAATCAACTGGTTGTGGGTTCGATTTCCACTCGGGGAAATCTATATTTTCATTTTTTTGCTTTGGTGTCGAGGTGTTCTGATCTCATATTATATTAGATATATAACATCTAAAAATACATAACATAAAATAATTACAAATAATGATTAATATGTTAATTAATCTTTTAAAGTACGAAGTAAATTTGTGTTAGTGCCAATGAGCGTGCCAATAACTCCAATAATGCGCAATTGAATTCGGACGATTTTGTGTAGTTGGCTTGTATTGATTGGCATTAGAGAAACTTGTGAATTTATTGGGCTATTATAAATTTTATCAAAGTAAAGTTTATTCGTGTCTATCTGTTGAATCAATCAGTTCTGGCTTCATATCTAGTACTTAATTATTAATACAAATAGACTAGGTATAAAAACTACCTATATATACTGGTATAATTAATAAGAATAGCATGTCAGCTACCTCAAGTTCATATATTTATTCTTCATATAGCAGGGTAGGCAGAGAGTTCCTTATATCAAGGAACATCGTGTTTTCTCTGGTTTAACTTTGAGTTCCACCAGCGAAAATCAGCCTTGCTTTGTTTTACTAAAGCAAGGAAGCGACCGAAATGATTGGACATTGACTTCACAATCATTGCGATTACAGACTATGCCCCATCGTGCCATGATGACTTCAAAAACTTACATTTGCTAATTAAATATTATTAATAGGCAGAGGGAACCTAGTGTTAAGACACTCCGTTTCCCTTTTTTCCACCTAATTCTCAAGGCAGTGTATATGGATTGGCGGAGCTCAACGTCGCGTTTTGCCACAACACCAGAGCAAAGAAAATGGAAAAGTTTAATATATTTAATTTCCTCGAGTGGGAACCAAACCCGCAACCTGTCGCGTTTACAATCACTCAGCTTTGTGCCTCAATCAAATGTTACATAATATCATTTTATACACAAAAGCTTCGCAAAATATTTTATTTTATATTGAAAAAGTTGTATATGTTAATTTTTGGAATAATTTCCAGAGACTTGGCTCGCCTACGCAAATGGATTGAATAATATTAAGTGTTATTGAATTTATTCTGAAAATAAAGTATATACTTCGTTTATTTTCATAAGCCTAAATAAAATATCGAGACAAATTTTGATTATTGACTGAGTTACAGTGATTGTTATTTTTCTTTAGAAGATACAAGTATCTAAAGTAGAATCGTTTTATCAAAAAATCATTTATATTAGCTTCTGACCACCTCTAACATTAATTTTTATTCTGCAAAATAGATTACAGTCTTTGGATACCAATATCATCGACTGAGTCAACTTAAATTATGTATAAACAATGATCTCGTACCTCGCAGAACCTCGCAAACCCAAAAAAAATCGATCCGCACTTGAGAAAATGAATTATTAAAATTTTTCTTTTCTGGCAATATAAAAAGTGCGGCGTTTAGTTCCATTATAATACTTTCTTACCATCAAAGTCCACAGTTCCTGAGCCATCAGAGTCGATTTCTTCAATCATCATGTCTAATTCCTCAGCGCTGATTTTGTCATCCAGTTCTCTTAAGATCTCACGAAGCACTCCTGTGGTGATGTAGCCGTTTCCTGTAATTTTATAAATATTATATAAAAATAGCTTTAAAAATCTTTGTAGGCTAATTTTAATGTGTAAGAAAATAACAATAATGACAATGAAGTTCAACAATCGTCGAAAAATGTTAATTCATATTGAAAAAACGTATATCATTATATTGTCAGCTATTTTAGGAGCTATTAAACCAGTTGTGTACAGGTAATATTAACTTTAAAATAGTAATGAAAAAGATATATTATAATAGAAAAGGAAGAAATATATATTTTGAGACCAGCCGTGGCGTGGCCCAGGGGCACCAACTGTAAACACGAATGGTTATGGGTTAGTTTCTCACTCTAGGAATTCATTTCCTAGTCTCCTTTATTTAATGTTTTTAATTATATGTTTACTTTGTTGTCAAAGCTAAGCGCCGATTTGAGTTACCTAGATACCTCTAGAACAGCGGAAAGAGGGGCGCGGAATATCTTAACATTAGGCTCCCTCTACCTACCTAACTACACGCGGGATAGTGAAACTGATAATAATAATAAAAGAAAAGAACATAGCATTCTATCCGGAGAGAGGAGATTGAAACATTGCACGGGACTTCAGACCCAAGTGTTGGTTATAGGGGTTTCTTAGAATACACGTTAACACGTTAGCTTTTTCGTGAATTCAGTTCGCAATCAATTCATATTTTTAATAGAATAAAATAAAGAAATATTTCTATTTTTCCTAGTTTTATCACAATAAGATGCTACCTACCCTTACATATACCTCACATTTAACTTAACCAGAAAATAGAAAATAATTTTTCATATATTTCCTCACAAAATTTATAGCACGTTTTTCATTTAAGTAGTTATTCTTTATAACGTCAGCCAAGTGCCATATCCCTGGAGAAATTCCGAAATATGTCATCTCCAGTTAAGCTTAACCATTGCAGCTTAACGAGTTCAGCAGAATATACTTTTAACGATGTTGAGAAAATGAGTCCTCTGTATATTATAGTATGTGTGTCTTAGAATATTTTCTGTTGCTATAACGTTAGTTATAAGATTATTTGAAAAAAAAAAAAAAAATATCACTAAATTGATTGATTTTTATCCTCGTATCTGATAAAATTGTAAATTCAATATTTTTTTTGAATCACGCTGTATCCCGCAACGACAAGGCTAGTCAGAAGGAACTTGGATACTTAGTGTTAGATCCGTCCCTTTTTGCTACCAGAGCGAGAATATGAAAATATTAAATACTTCATTTCCTAGAGTAGGAATCGAACCTACAATCTATCGCGTTAAGTCGGGTTTAAAGTACTCAATTTTCAGTATAGTAGCACAAAACATTTTATATTGCAAATTATTACTAACCTAAACAATGAATGAAATTAGAATAAAAATAATAAAACTAACTGATTATATACTTTCATAATGTATACCTTCTTTGTCATATAAACGGAATGCTTCTTTAAGTTCTGCCTGCATGGCCTCAGCGTCTTCCTCAACCATGAACCTTGAGGCCAAGGTGACGAACTCCTCGAATTCCAACTCACCAGACCCTGAAATATTTTTATATTATTTCAACAAACACATATTATATATAAAATGAAAAAATATATATATACCACAGATTTTTTTATATATACCACAGATTTCATATAATACTCTGTAAATACATGAACAAATTTGAAGTATTTACTAAGATATACTTTGTCAGCTTCACGCTGTATCCCGCATACAGCAGGGCTCACCTTGAGATCCGTTCCCCATTTTCTTCCAAATTTTTAGAGCCATTGCGTGTTGAGTGGCGTAACTCAACGCTTGACTTTGCCTTTGTTGCCAGAGCGAAAAAATGAAAATGCCTTCGTATGTGGTATACCATGTCGTTTCTAAATTAATGGATAAACCAAAACATAAATCGTTATTACGTCGCTATATTAACGTTGACTATTAAATTCCGGGACGCGAGCGTCGAACGGTCCATTCATTTATTATGTGGTCGTGTCATACGAGTCATCACTCATTACCGTAAACAAGTTGTATTTCATGTTTTCAGTTGAAACAATAATATTTAAGATTTTTTTTTATGGTAAACACCGCTATAGTACAGTGGTACATTTGTATATAAGTGCGAAGTATTGCAGGTCAGATCTCTATTCAGGGGGCTGATTACATTTAAAATTATTTTCATATTGTTTTCACTTCCACACTCTATGACAGATAAGTAGACAAAGTAAGGTGTTTTTCGCTACTCAACACGTCATATTTTGAATTTAGGCGGAAAGTGAAAAAAGGAAAGTCTTAACACTAGCTCTGTAAAACCTTCTCACTGATATCTTATTTTTTTTTAATATAATTTATAGATTTACATATATTTTAAGTTATTAAAATGTTCCTCGAACATAAAAATACTCTCCTATTAAAATATATAAGTGTAATTGAGTATATACTGATTAATTAAATTCTAAATGAATTTTAATGATTCGCGTCATTATATTAGATGAGATTTTAAAATAAATTAATTAGTTAAGAAAAATTTCTAACGTCTGCAACGAGCATAGCTTGGCAAGTGACAGCTATTTAAAGTGGCATGGCAGCTCGATCCGGTTGCCTATCAGTGCCAAAACAATAATTAACAAATTAGTAGAATTCAATGCTAACAATATTTTGTAGCTTTTGAAATATGACGTGAGATTATTTCGTTATTTCATCCTTTTATGCTTCATTTATTATTATTAATTATCATAACTTTGATGTCGAATCTGAATTTCACAACGATTCGTGTTAAAACATGTTCTAACATGTTGTTATTTCTATGAAAACAAAGTCTACAAAATTTCCAAGTAAATATTATAACTTTTAAATTAACGCGTACAGATTTCTCAGAATCGTTCCTTATCAATTTTCAATATTTACTATAATAATGTGTATTTTTATTACGTTTATAAAATAAAATTAAATCGGCTTCACTCTATATCCTGCACACATTACTACCAGGCAAAGCGTGTTGAGTGGCGGAACTCAACGCCGCACTTTGCCTCGATACCATAGCAAACCAATGGAAATATTAAATTTAAATAAATATTTCATTCCCTCGAGTGGGGATCGAACCCACGGCCAACGACGTTTACAGTCACACGACTGGCCTCTTTAATATTGTTATACTAAGCTTACTATCACAATTTATACGTACTCTAACTTATTATACTAAAAAGAAATAAATAAAGTAAAACGAACCGTCCACATCCACTTCGTTGATAATTTCTTTCAGGATGTCATCTGTGACCGCGTGTCCCAGCATGCCTAGGATTGTACCCACCATCACAGTACCGATGCATCCTTTCTTCTCGTGGTCAAAAGCTTCGAAAGCTTTCTTCAAGACTAGAAAAAAATATTTAAAAAACTCTTAACGAATATTAATATAATTCAACTAAAACAGTATCTAACATTTAAAAAGAAAATACTAAAATAAAATTACTAAATAAAACAAACATAATACATACTGTTAATTTGTTCCTTGTCCAGTTCCTCCTGAAATTAAACCAGATCGCCAATTAAATCCGTAACTTAATTAAAAAAAAACTTAATATAAAAACACAGAAAAACAACACTAACCATTGCTCACTAAAAAAAATAAAAGTAGAGTGTAAGCAATCGCGAACCACAGTAAGAGGAACACGAGTCCTTTGAGCTGAACGACTTGAGCGACTAGCTTCAATCTACCAATTATTCCACCCAGGTTGGCTCGGGATCAGGCCAACCGCGTAACCAGCCACATTTTGGGCACACAATCGCTTTTAACCGCTGTTGCTGAGGACGTATGTCGTCTTTAACACGTATGTCTGTCCGCTACATATGTCTCAGACAAGCCAAGCCCAATAGACTAATTTCTATTTAAATTTATCACCCGTGAATTAATTAGACAATTTAGTTCTATGAGTGTTTGCCAAATATAGTGTAATTAGTTATTTGTATGTGAATTTGTGGAATTGTAGGTGTTTTTGTCTATTTTAATGAAGAAGGGACTTTAGACAATCGAGTCAATTATTGATTTAGATAATTTCTATAAAATACTATATATTGACACCATTAAATCCCATGTTCCTATTAACATAATGGTATATGCAATTGGACTACTTTTCAGTAACATTTTTAAAATTAAAGATTTTTATAAGCCTCTTTTAAATTACAGTATGTAGATACGATATATTCTAATGTGGTTAAAAAATATTTGAAATAAATAATTAATTTATGAAATAATCTAAAAATTTTAATTTTTCATCTCCTACATTATGAATACCTTCGGGATATTCGTACCTTCTTCGTACCTTAAGGGGTTAGGCCACTGTAACGGTCCAAAAAAAAAGGTTTTTTCACGAATTTTTTGCTTCTAAAATTGAAGGTAATTGAAAAAAAACTTTTAAGGGTGTTATCGGGCATACATTAAGATACGTCATATATATTATAATATTAATATATATATTTTTTATGTAGTATGGTTAGTCAATTTATATGCTTAAAGGTATATTACGTACGAGTATGCTAAAAAATATTCCTATTTTTTACAAATATAAAATTTAAAAGAAGCACATTAGCTCCTAAGAACAGCACGCGCGATATATCAAATAATTTCTTGATAATATTAGTATAAGACTTATAGATAACATATAAAGTGCCAACGCCAAATACATAGTACGTAAATATATAAATTTAATACATGTTTAACTTACCAAAACATTAACCACGTTCTGTTTAAATTTAGACATTAATAATTTTCAATTGAGTTATTGTAAATCTAAAATCAACATATTTAACACTTGTATTTTAAATTAAATAATTTATGTTGTTATTGTTGATTAACAAGTAATAATTGTTGTCCATCGAATTCAAATACAATTTGAATTTGATTAATTATTGAATGAAACAATTAACAAACATGATTATATTTAATATAAAGAACATTTCTGTTTGTTAGTTTCACGCTTTTCCCAAATAGCAGAAAATGACTGAAATAACCTAGTGTCAAAACACCGTCCCCCATTTCTGCCTGGCTTCGAGATCTGTTGTGTGGCGGAAGTCAACGCTGTGATTTTAAGCATTCTAATAGTTATATTTGTATATTTGATACACTAAAAGTCTTTTAAAAGTTGTTTTCTTATGTAGAATGACCAATTATTTATAAGGCAAATATTTTTCATGATGTTTTCTATCTGTTTTGATTAGGACATACCAAATATTCTTTTGACATTTAAAATATTTGAAGTGTGTAAAGTGATCGCAATACCTCGAAAATTCGGCAGAGAGTGCGGAACGGAGTGTCTTAAGTTTCCCAGGTTCCCTATGCTTACTAATAAAGCACGAACCAAAAACCAAACCACCTTAACAATTTCTAAAATAATATAACCATATAAATTTTCCTTTGTAGAAAATAGCAAGATCTTCGTATCTATAAACAGACTATTTCTAGAGTTGGGCAACGTGTTGACCGCCACGGTGAGTTATTGTAAACATACAGTCAAATTAGTCTTACAACTGCACGTCATATTATATAGTGCTGGTATAACCTCTATCAACTATAACTGTTATATTAGTTAGTTTATTAATTATTTATTAAAATTTATATTTTCATTTCTTTGCTCTGGTGTCGAGGCAAAGCGTGGCGTTGAGTTCTGCCACTCAACATACTAATGCCTCCAGAATTCGGCAGAAAGGGGGGAACGGAGTGTCTTAACACTGGGTTCCCTCTGCCTACCCTTCTGTGCGCGGGATACAGCGTAAAGCTGATTTTTATTTATTTTAACTATAACTGTTATATTAGTTAGTTTAATCAATATTTATTAAAATTTATATTTTCATTTCTTCGCTTTGGTGTCGAGGCAAAGCGTGGCGTTGAGTTACGCCGCTAGAATTCCTCGGAAAATGGGGAATGGGGTGTTTTGACATTAGGTTCCCTCTGCCTATCCTGCTGTGTGGATACAGCGTAAAGTTGATTATCTCCGTACTGTAGTAAATACTAACCATTGAGTACTTATTTTCTGTTTATTACTAAGACTGTATTGAAGCTAATATCCGGAAACGTTTTCGTACATTTAAAAATAAAAACAATTTTACGATTTGGATTCAAACCCATAAATCGATTTCAATAGGCAATATTAGTCAACCAACCGTGTATAATTTAAAAAATGTCGAAACATTTGCTAAAACGTTTAGGGAATCTAAAATAGCAACTTGACACACATTTTTATACGGTTAATTGACTTATAGATGGACCTGAGCAGGTGCGAATCACATTTCGATTGTGATAGCTTACAGACCATAAAAATAACCAAAATGTTTATAGCGGTTGCATTAATTAAAGCTATAATTATATGCCTGAACTACTATTAGGAGGATACAGCGTGAAGGGCGAAGAAATGAAAATCGTTTAAGAATTCCCCGTGCGGGAATCGAACTCACAGCTATTGCCTTTTTAATCAGACGTTTCACTGCTGCTCCAAGATGGCCTAAGTTTTATTATATTATCTTTGGGTTGAACAATCTAAGGTCCCAAAAAAAGGATGTTGTCTTATTCTTTACATTCTTAGTTGTTTGAAGTAAACAAAGAGGACCTTTTGAGAAATATATCTGTCTCCTCTTTATTTATATGCGAGTGCTTTAAGCACTTTCAAAGAAAAAAAATACTACACATATGCTCAGTAAGTATTGAGAGTAATTATTAAATGAAACCATTTCATTTAAAATTTACAATAATAGCGAAAATCAAAGATCTTATATAATATTGTACTGGATTTAGTATAAAAAATATTAAATTTAGAATGAACTCTATAGTTGTTTTTCATCTAAATATTTACAAGATTCAACAGGTGCTAAAAGAGTCTATATTCTTATGAGAATAGTCTTCACAACCAACAATAAACTAGCGTTTCAGAGCGCCAGAAAGGTATCAAACTACGTGTCCCCTGACATTTTAAATTGACTTTGGTAAGAATAGGATTTCAGATATTATATTGTTAATTAATATTTTTAATATAATGTAGGTAAAAGTTAAAAATAACATTGAAATATATATATATAAAAATTCAAATTTAAAAGTATATCAATAGAGGTGCTTTAGGTTCGATGCCTACTTGAGAAAATGAAATATCTCTTATTTTCATTTATTTGCTCTGGTGTCAAGGTTAAGCGTGGCGTTGACTTCCGCCACTAAGCACGCAATGCCTATAGAATTTGACGGAAAATGGAGAACTGAGTGTCTACTACATGTAGCAATAAATATGTAAATATTTGATATATGTATTATCTGAAGAAATAGCAGCCTTTAGGTTGTTTTTTTAATCTCTCCCATATATCCAAAAGAACTTAGTGTTAAGACACTCCGGCAACTGATGCGGGAGCTTAAAGTGAACATCTAAAAGTGGGGTGGGTACACATGAGAATGGCAATCTTGAACTAAATACATATACCTACCGACCTCGGCTATACGGCTTGCGAAAGCTAGGTCTCGAGCTTTGTCTACGTAGGTCCAGAATCAAACGTTAAGTTAAAAAAATACCTTGTGTTGAAATTCACTATGCTATGCTAATACGTAGAGGTGAGGAAATTAAATATTGAAAATTTTAATTTTCTATCTTCCATCTTCCATCTTTTCTAAGGACGTAAAGCGCAGCGTTGAGCTTCGCCATTCAACACAAAGACAGTTTGGGAAGGCTTGAGGGGCAGACTAAAAACTGGATGATTGTAAATTCAATACCCACTCTGGAGAATTTATGTAAGTATCTGCCACTTACCACGCAACCTTGAAAACAAGGTAATAAATCCTCCTATATGAGAAAAACCGTAAAGCTAAGTAAAGAATGAATGAAAAAAGCTTACATATTATCAATATTATGTAAGTAGATATTCAATGTTTACAATACTTGGCATTGGCCTATACAGACAACGCGTCATATAAAATAAACGTCTCACACACTTCCAATCTAGATTATAATCAAATGCAGGTGCTTTACAATTAATAGAACTAACCTCTAAAAATACGCATCCAACAGAATATTATGACGAAGTTTTATATTTAAACTTTAAACTATGTAAACAAATGGAATTTATAAATTTGATTTACAGTGTAATAACTTCCTTTGTTGAAATAATAAATTTGGGGAGAGTAGTTGCTTATCTTTTGTTTGTATTTTAAGTCTAAGTCTTAGACGATTTTCATTAAGATCAACACTTAGACTCTAAGTTACAAAACAACCAATTTAATGTTAAAATAAAGTTAGAGCTTATGGGTTTGATTCCCACTCGAGAAAAGTAAATTTTTAATATTTCCATTTCTCCACTCTGGTAGCGGAACAAAGTGCAGCGTTAAGTTCCGCCACGTAATGCCCCCAGAATTTGGCGAGGAGTGGGAAACGGCAGTGCCTCAATAACAACTTGCCTGTCTTAACCTAGATTCCGAGGTTCCCTTTACGACAGCATGAAGCTAAGAAATTGAATAGACCTAGAACAGGCCATCATGAGACGGCATCAAACTTAAAACGCGATGGTAGTAGGTTCGAATCCCACATGTGGAAATTATTTTTTTAATCTGATAGGTAAAGAAGAAGGAGTAAACCTAAATAGGCTTTAGAATAATTTCATGAAAATATTATTTCACTCTATTTCCAAGCAAATAAAAAGCTAAACATTCTTTCACGTCTCAGATCATTTCCACAGTCTGGGCTTGTAAAGCTAAAGCTCATACAGAAAGCTGACTAAAATTTCAAAGAGATAAATTCAGTTAAAAAGAAGATAAGCAGAAAATGTTATTGCTATATTCTACGGTTTCTAAATATGGAATTCTAAATATTTTTAGTATTTAAGTAAAAAGTATAATAATAGTATATTCTAATGGAAATAGAAACTACTAGAAAGTTAAAGACAGTTGGATATACGAGTGGGAGTTACAAAGAATACACTATAATTTTGTTACACAGTACTAAAGTTGTTTTTGCTTAAGTCCTTCTTAAACAAGATAAGAAGGTTGTTAAATAAATAAGAATAATTTTAATTAATACTTTATTTACAAATTAAAATATATGTATAATTTTATGCCTTTGAGGAACTGTAAGACTACCGTATTCTTATAGTTAACATATAAGCTGTCTTTTACATGATTCTTTTATCATTTTGTCACTCTAATAATTTCCTAGAAATATCTTTGTGCCCGTACACTATGTTATGAAGAGCGTTTTATTGTCAAAGCATGCCACGTAAAATCGCAATCTTAGGCTTTAGGAATGTAATAGAAGCAGGGGTTTAATACTTGTATTGGACTTATACTTTTAGGTAAATATGTATATATGAGTGTATGTTAAGAGGTAAAAGTTATAAAAGCTTTATACTATATTTTTAGCTCGACAGAAACAACTTTTTTCAACTATGGAACTATTCTTATAATATTCTAATGAATATTAATGGTTCCTATAAGAAATTACTGTATTGAAAAGGCAGTCATTGTATACTTACTATGTAACCACCAAAATACATATATTTTAATGATTAGTACAATTTCGGCGTATTTGTGTTTTTTATGTCTATTAAATACACATACTTATCTATATCTTTAAATTCATTTTAATAGGATATGATTGGTACTAGTCTAGTAAGTGTAATGTTTTGTATATTTTGAAGAGTACTTATAACAATTATTTTTAAACAAACAATCATACAAAACATGGTTAATTTATTTCAGATCAATATACTAACTTACTAACTTAACAAATATGACTTTATTTAAATTACATTTTTTTTATATTAATTCTACACTTTTTCCTACACCCACAGTCATAAATTAATCGAATATTTAAAAACACGTGTAAAACACGTAAATTAAATTAAATAATTAATTGGAGACAAGTGCCAACACCACGTGACCAGATCACGCCCGGCTTTGATTGCTTCAATAAAGGGTACAGTTGGTTCCGAGCACACGTCAGAAATAGAACGGCCGTCCAATGACGAAGACAATACATGTCGAGTGCGCTGGCGCAGCTCATACGAATCAGCTGTACGAAATTAATTCGCTTAAAGGGCGACGTGCTCATATGGCTGACCGATTTGAGCGTCTCGCGCTCGACCAGAATAAATGGTCCTACCGCTTCCTCGATTTCATGATTTATGACAGTTGAAATACGATAATAACTCCCAACGAGAATTATGCACATTTAAATGGCGTCAAAACTATAATTTATTGGAAACATTATGTGTAGGCTTAAAATTATTTCGGCACCTCATAAATTCTCTCGTTAGTGTGAATGGGTACGTAATAGTAAGGCAGAGAATCGCTGTCGTGAATGCATGACGTGGCAAGTGTTTCAGAATCAGAAGTCACCGAGTCGTTAAGTTGTTTTACAATTTGATTAGAACGCCATTCAGTCAGCTGTTCCTCGGTGGGTTGCAACGGCGATATATAACCTGCTTCGTTACTATCACTGCTCCTCATAGAAATAGAACGTAGGTAGCTCTGTGGAGATAACGTATTTAAATTATTCGGTATTAAAAAGATCTGTTTCTCAAAAACATGTTTGGTTATAGTGCTTGGTTCGCTAACGATTTCATTTGTTTTTGGTGCCTGTGGAGGTAAAATTAGTGCTTTAACGGATTTGTGCTTAACAAATATAACGCGTTTATTTCCTTTTAGCAGAGATGGGTTCTTGTGTATCACCGCATATACAGTTATAGCGCCACCTAATAAACAGCCTATAGAAATAACAATAATTGTTATCAATGCTTTCTCACTAAATGTATTCACACGTCCAAAGTTGTTTAAGTCATAAGATATACATTTTTCCGTGAGTATTGTACCAAAGGACAAATTAAATGGACAGAACACGTAGTAAATGCCAGAATGCATATTATAGATTTTTAGTGAACTCGGAATAGTATTAACGCAGTATATTTCATTTATACAAGACGAACGATACCATAAAAGTCCTAAGCCTTGCTGTTCAGATGCTGCAATTTCTAGCATAGAGTAAGGATTATTTTCCACGGCATACAAAGGTTTTATCCAATCACTTGAAGACGACATCAGGTTGTGGTTTACATTATAGTATATCGGGCTCATATCTTTACTGCTTATTCTATTTAAGACACATTTATTTTGTTTATAAGGAATTACTTTTATAGGAGTTCTTTTGTCATGACAAGCTTCGTTCATGTATAAGGTTTCTGACACATTATGCCGTAATTGTAAATCTGATGTGGATGTGGTAGAATTATTATTAACGATCGTTGTAACAGTTTCTATGACAGGATCTTTTTGGCAATATCCTTCGAATTCCGTGAACGATAAAGCATGTACAGCATCAGGAAAACGGCAAATAGGATCAACAATCAGTAGATCATTAGTTATAAGTTTTCTCAGGTCATTGACAGAACAATCACAATGCCACAAATTATCTTGCAAAGCAATCCTTGGTCTTGAGGGTAAAATTTTATCAAATAATCCCACTGGAATGGTAACCAAATGATTATCATTTAAATATATTACTTCTATATTCTCTAAATAATCAAAAGTACCAGGACCTATTGCCTTAATATTACAAGAATTCAAGAATAGTACTTGACAGTGATTGATTCTTGAAAAACTTGCGTTTTGTAAATTATATTCAAAATTATTTGATGAAAAATCTACAACTTTTAATGTACTGGATTGTGCGGAACCTGTAACACTTATGGGATCCCAATGACTACTAGATGTTATTTTCAAAAATCTTAAGCTACCATCTACTGTCTTTATAGCTTTTTCTTCGATTGTCCCAAATATACAGTCAATTATGTGTAGTCTTTCTAAATTTGATAGTCCCAGTAACATATCATATTCCCAGAAACTTATTTCGATGTTTTCTAAAATGAGTGTTCTTAAACCATTTCCAAATGTAGTCATAAAAGCATATGGTGGAATATATTTAATGTTTCCTCCAAATATAGTCAGCTCTCGTACAGGCGAATGTATTCCTGATAACCAGTTCTCGGGCACTATGCCACTTCTGTAAGTTGGTTCATTCAGTTGCAAGGCTACATTTTTACAATTGGAAGAGGCTTCCTAGAACAATTAACAACAATAAATATTTGAAAATTTTATATTATTTAAATAAAGAAACAAAAGAGTTTGGGGTTTTTAGGAACGTACCGAAACTGCATTTATAATTTGTTCCTCATACGACCCATAGTAGGGTGTTTCATTGCATGTCACTCTACATTGCGTAGCGACGCATCTTGAAGGAACAATTTCATTATGCCCTCGAGGGGTGCCCAGTGCCATTAAAACGATTAATATGAAACTAATTACAATGAGGGCACCAAAAATAATATGTACTGCTACGCGAAGCCATCCACGGCTGCATGAAGTATTCCTGTAAACATAAAAACACGCGGTTGCTATTAATATTTATAAAAAAAAAACTTGTATTTCACACTTCAAATAATAAACCAAAAGCTACTGAAATGTTTAACGTTTATGGATATCGATCGATTAGTAATTGAACGGAAAAATGTATATACGAGTAGATGAGTTTTAACATTTTTAAATCATCATTTAGATTAGATAAGATAACTATAATTACTTTTAGTTCGTCTTTTTCATTGAAATATGTTTTTAAAAAATATGTTTATACTAAGATACAAACATAATTAGATATAGCTTTTACCTTATAAACTCACGAACAGGATTATTCTGCTTCTCCAGGAAACCTACGCGTGCGACCTGCATTTTCTAAAAATAAAACTAAAGTAATTATTATTATAAGATTTAAAATAATAAATTCAATTCCACCTCTGTACATCAAAGGTATTATATTCGTTTGATGTATTCAGCATCAAACAATTGCTGACGGCCTGGAAAAGCTTTAACAGGTACCATTGTTTCCTCGTAATTTATTAACATTAGTATTATAGAATTTCCTATCCTTGAAATCCAGAATGGATTGCATATATTATATTTTTTTTTATTTATACACAAGTATATATATTCAATCATAGAGACACTTATTTAAAGTTAAAAAAATACATTAAGAAAGTCGTTTTTTTAGGTTCACACTATAACCCGTACATAGGAAGGCACACCCAGGGAACCTGAGCACTTGGTGTTAAGATATTCTGTCCCTACTAAAACACTCGCGTTCCCCACTTTCCTCTGCATTGAATATTATTTTTTAAAAAAATGTTAATAAATATCACAAAGCTCATATTAAACAATTATTTAGACAGCTGCTTATATAATGTTAAATCTCAAGCTTAAAAATAATCAAAAAAGAACTTCAAAAAACGAAAGTAAAATAAACCCAATAACTACTTACTGTAAATAAGTATCTATTAGAGCTTCACAATTGCTATACTGACAGCACTATTAGAAGGTAATTTATGTGAACTGACATATTATTTCTAATAATAATCCATGTCCAGATAAGCTCTGATAATATCGTTGTATCGGGCTTTTAATGGACTCGTTTTAGGATAAACAAGACAAACAATATGATCGAGAAGGTAATTTCACGGACAAGGGCGTGTTTATTATTTTTATGAGTAATCCTGGTTCGGTCATAATATTAGAATTATTATTAACGTGTATGTTTTGGGGTATATGTTCGTGAAAATTATTGTTTAAATTACTTTTATTGAAAGTTTTGCCTGTCATATTTTGTTCTGTTTCTATTAAAATGTATTGTTAAACTACTAAATATTTATATGTATAAATCAATTTTTTGTACGTTCTTTATAGAATCGTACACTATGCATTTGATCATGAGATGTTCTTTAGCAATGTTACCCACGAAGGTTTCAGAGTTGGTACGACCATTTATTTTCAAAATCAATAAAATAACTCAAAATTTATTGAATATTTGTGAAATGCCTTTCCTTCATATTTAGCAACGCGCCCAATGTACAGCTAGTTACCAATAAAAAAGTTGTATCACTATTTTATTTGAATATCGTTGTGCTAAAAACACTTTTGGTATGTAATTATTAACTTTTCAAGTAATAATGGTAACACGTTTTGGTTATGACACTATTATATAAAATCTTAGAAAGATAACAAGAGAAGGCTTACATTCACGAATATATATACGTCTACGTAATAATTTTATTCATAGAAAGTGTCCCCAAAATAACTGTTATAATATATTATCTTGTTATTTTAACCCAGCGCTATATTACCTGTTGGAAGTTGTGATATGCTCGTACATTTAACTAACCCACAAATATAGAAATTACGTTTGGAACGTGTGGTTAATTATAGTAACAATTATAAATAAAGCCAGTCATATACAAGCATTTGACTGTGAACGCGATAGGTTGTGGGTTCGACTCCCATTCGAGGAAATGAATTATTATTTATTAATATATGAATATTTCTTTGCTTTAGTGTCGAGGAAAAGCGAGGCGTTGAATTAACTAAGCCTTAATTTAATAGTCCTTCTCTACCAATTATAGTTCATTATAGTATAACTTCGATACCGAAGGTTTCTTCGAAAGTTCTAACAATAAGAAATGCGAAAGATTTTATAAACATCTTTGTTGAACTAACTTACTTTTCGTTTACAATATACGTTTCGTTTACGATTTGAAATTATATAAATTAAATCAGTTTCACGCTATGTATCCCGCATATAGCAGGGTAGGCAGAGAGAACCTAGTGTTAAAACACTCCGTTCCTCATATTCCGCCGAATTCTGGAGACATTGTGTATTGAGTGGTAGAACTTATCGCCGCTCTTTGCCTCGACACCAGAACGAAGAAATGAAAATATAAATTAATATAAATATTTCATTTCCTCGAGTCGGGATTGAACCTACAACAACTGGCGTTTACAATCACACCCTTGTGCCCTTGAGCTATACCAGCCCAATAACTCATACTTTAAAACACATATTCACATATATAATATTTACTACGGCTCGTTCATATAAATGAAATAGAACTACATAAAACTCCATTAGTCAATGCAATATTGGAAGCCACAGTCATTAAAGAGATACGAGTATATCTAGCGGAATGGGAGAAATTACTTCCCAGCAGTCGTCCCACGTGCAGGAAACGCTATGAATCAAGCCACGTAAGGCATTGCCTAGTTGTTTTGAATTAGTTCCCACATTTGTCGTGCTTTACTTGAAACAATGTATTGAAACACGTAAAAGGGTTAGTTAAACTTTGCTGTTTGTCACTATTTGTTGTTCTTGTACGTTATTTGTTGTTGTTTTTTTTTTTAAATTGAAGATAGTGTTTAGATTTTCCGTGTCCGTTCCTATTAAAACACTTCTGTTATCCACTTTCCGTTGAATTATTGAACTCATCGCCGCCCGTGTGAGAAAATGATAATATATTTTACTCGTAACGTTTATAATAAGTATAAGATAGCAATTGAAAGCACATCTTATATGTAACAGTAGTTTTTTTTTGAGTATTGCAGAGCAGAAAGTGATTGTCGATGGTTTTACACAAATTAAACAAAATACATGTCAATCAAATTACATAAGATTTTCTTTAACAAACAAACTGATATACAATGCTTAATAAAATAAAAACCTTACAATAAAGAAAATGAAAAAGATTTTCAGCCATGTATAGTAGCTTTATAAATTTTCAGACTCCATTCATAATTTATTCTCTTTTTAATGAAAATACCAACATGAAGTTCGTTGCGAAGCTTATTTTTACACTGTTTGTTGAATGCAAGGATAAAGTTTGAAACGTTGGAATTTTAAATAGTATTAATTAAGCAAAGTGTTTCGTGGCATGCGATAGAATTAATATTTTACGAATTCATATTTATCTAGACTTCAGAAACATACGAGTATATTAATACAAAAATTACAGTAAGGAACTTAAGAATTGGCTTGACTTACCTAGAGATTTCGTTACTTTTAGTAGAGAAAAAAAAACAACTTTATCTAACTAAAGACATTATTATAAAATAAATACATTCTCAAAATAAATAAACCTTATAAACATACGGTTCCGTAGTTTATCTAAAAATAAATGTATTAATAAATATTGAATTATAATAACCGAAATGCACAGACATGTTGAATTTTTATATAAAAGAGTCCTCAATTTTTTTGTAAAGACATACCTATTAAAAGTTTCGTTAGATCTCAAAGTATTTTAACACAAGTGCCGGTCCCATTATTTCGCTGCCAAGACCCTTGAAAACTCTTCAGATGTGTTTGTTCAGACTTCACAAGGTGCAGGACCAAGAGGCACCCTCGTAACTAATATCCAGTTGATAATAAAACACAATGTTAGACGTATTTATATTTTTATTAAAATCAAAATTTGATACACCTTTACAGCGAAATTTCAATATTACATTTATTACTTACATAAATAATAAATGTGACTATAAACTAGAATGAACACTTCCTTCTAATAATCAACAACATTAAGATATTCATTAAAAGGAGAAACGGAGAAACATTTTCAAAATTATTGCTGTCAAGTCAATAAGGTTGTATACACATCGATTAAAATACTATTATTATATATTCGATTAAAGACAAGAACCACCCAAGCATCGGAACTCACAACAACAAGAATAATATATAGATATAAATACGAGAACAATTACAACAAGTATAATATAATATACACATCGAATTCTCAATTATTTTATCGTATCTTGTAAGAACTATGTGGAATCGATACATCGATTCAAAATCGATATTCAATCTCAATCCGATGTTAACTAATTATACAAACCTTACTTCTAAATTGATATGCATTGTTAGGTTGGCGGCGCTTATTGCTCGATTATACATGGCTCCACCCCCCCCCCGATATGTGTGATGTTGGTTCCATTAATTAAAACTATTAAAATTATGATAATTTACTCAAATATATTTAACTTGCGTCATATCATTATCATATAATAGATCTAAGATGAAATTGATATATCATTTATCAAATAAATTACCAATCAAAGCGCAGTATGACCAATTCATTATTCCCACGCTCTCAAGTCTGAGATCGGTCTTGAGAGCTTCCACTACCGGTATTTATAAATATTTAAGGTCTTAATAACGTTATTCTGTTCAAATATTGTTTCTGTTATTGTGTTCTGTTACAGACGTGTTTATAACACGAATCGTTGAGCAAATTAAGATCAAACCGCGCTTTGACTTGTATTCATTGAATAAAACATTTATTATTTTAATAAAATAACATTACATGAATATATTCTATTTCGCAATATTAAATAGATTATATTTTTATTAATTCTTAACTATCAGGTTTTTCGACTCTGATTTGATTTAGATATACATACACATGTAGGTGCAAAAACATTGATAAATCAGTGCTATAGTTACTTAAGTAGTGAGTAAATACGTTATATCAATATCAAGAAATATGTAATAGATAATTTTGATTTTTTTATATATTATAATTATTATAATAATATATTTATAGATAAACGCGTGTATATAGAATACAAAATAGGTATTCAACCTCGCGTCGTACACGCGTCTATCCTTTCTTAAAGATTCACATACAACATTCAAAAATGCTAGGGAGAGGTTAATTTTTGCTACTTTCCTTATATTTTTTTCTATTATAAAAGGATATCACATTGAAAGCTTCAATTTCGCAACATTGTATATATCAATATATGTATGTACTTAAATATACTTATGTAATTCAGACTAGGGGATATGTTTTTAGTTACATTTTATCACTTAAATAAGTTCATTTTTTAATTTATTATAATAATATAATGACAATAAGAATTTTAAAATAACACTCTACTAGGAAAGCTACTTATGCATTGAAACAACAACGAATATGAACGTGCAATGGAAATTTCCAAATAAATTGTATGAAGCAAATAGTTTAGAGTCACATTTATTACTTCACTAATCAACATTAGACTATATTATAAAATAATAACTAAAGCTAAAGCAACTAAGGA
>JAEBDU010000001.1:1346783-1386020 GCA_016802625.1 Heliconius numata | reverse complement strand
ATTAGACTATATTATAAAATAATAACTAAAGCTAAAGCAACTAAGGAGCATATGGCTGTAGAAAAAAACATAAAATTAAACCAATTAAAATTAATTTTATTTAATTTTATAATAATAACTTCAACCATGCGTCTAATATCGATGATGAGGTCCATTAACTTTCATGCAAAACAAATAAAAACTTATCAACTGTATATAATTTATAAAGATAATATAACTAACACTTAACTAGGACTAATCTACCATACATTCAGGGCTTTGTAACATCCAGCTTGGATTAAAACGAACATAAATAAGAGGTAGAGTTAGAAGGAAACATTAGGAAAGTTAAATACTATACGAGCCCCGTAATTACATAAATGTCTGAACTCATGTTAGAATCTCAGAATTCTCCAATAATACGCTTAACTTAAATGTTAATGTTATTTGTAACAAAAGTAAAATAAGTTTTGAGTAAGCTTTTATTACTCGCTGTCACTTATATTCAGCTAATATTTCTTTTTTAAATTTTATTTTATTATATATTAGTTTATATATAAATAAATCTAAATTTAATTTATGTGAGAGTTGAACTCACGACCTTCTGGTCAAAAGAGCGACACCATAAACCACTAGACCAACATACCGTTGATCAGATATCCAAATTACAAAAAAGGGGTCAACAATATTATTTTATTGAATAGTCAACATGGTAAATGCGCAAAAGCCTACTAATAAATTACATAATGTTAGAGGTAGGGGGTAAAAGATAAAAAATACGAAATATATTTTACGTCAGCTTTTTAGCGTTTGTGTAGAAGTGAAGATTTCGATAAAAAAATTTTACAAATTCTCAATTCATCAAATTATCAAGCCGTTTCATCGAACTCCACGTTTAAATGACTTTCAGTTGTTATACCAAAGTAAGGCATTATCGTATGATTTATATAACAAAGTTGTATCTAAACTTTGAGAACCCACAGTTAAAACGTACGTTTAAAGCTTACTATTAGTACATTGTGTTTCCTAAATTACTTTAGTTACGACTTTGTTCTACAAATTACAATCGTCTTCATTAAATATATTTATCACACCGTTAAAATCCATCCTTATCACAAATCCTTTCCAAAATCTACATTTTCAGCCAAATTTGATATGTATATGATTTTTTTATGTTAAAAAGAAAAAACAACACGAAGAACACAAGTTATCCGGCCACAGTTAACTCGACTCTTCGTTAAATAATTTTTTCATTAACTATATGAATGATTTTTCATTAATTTTTGTATGAGGTTTAGGAAAATTGTTGACGACATTTTACTACTAATGCTTTATAACAATACGGCATGTTGAAGATAAATTTAATAGAATTAAAGTAACAAATTAAAAATACAATGCAATTTACTTAGAACTGACTATCAAATAGAGCATTTCAATAATATTACAATTAATGAAAGAAACTAAAAGTATCTTACAATGGCGAAGGTAATATAATTGGCTACAAACAAGGGGCAAATATTGGTAGCGCTGGACGCCCTTATACCTGGTTTCCGTTTGCAGCTCATCTTGTCCAGAGGCATCTTAGCCACGCTGTATTCTCTATGCTCGCTGACCATAGTGCAGATGGTGCGTTTCTTTTGCATCATTTCGTCGTCGCGGTCCTTTAGACCGGCGAGCCAGTTTTCGTACCACGCGAGGTCACAGTCGCAGATCAATGGGTTATCTGTGTAATATAATGAAATTTGTCTAAATCTATGGATAAATATTTCTATGGTTAAAGAGACATGATTGCGGCAATAAGGGAAATGATAGTGCGTTTTTTATTTCAGTTTCACGCTATATCTTGCATGTAGCGGAGAGAACGTAGTGTTAAGATACTCTGTTCCTCACTTTCCGCCAAATTTTGCGTGTTGAGTGGTGGAACTCAACGACGAGCTTAAGACTATATATTTATTGATCGATAAATAACTATACGATGAATTGCTATCTCAATTTACAAACTTTTAAACACACTATGAATAGATATTGGAAATTTAAGTTTAAAACTACGAGTATACATGAAACAACATCGAACTTGCATTTTCTTGTAAGTACATTTACAACTGAAATAGTATCAATAATACCAAGGAGTCTCACGGCGGAAGTGGTTTCAGTACAAATTTCACTTTATATGCATCGGACTGTGACCGTTGTTCCAATACCAAAGTAATTCAAACTCGATTTAAAATCTTTTACTAAAACTGATAGCTTGGTAAACTTTGATTGGACGTTCTTCCAGGTATTTACAATGTTTATGTATGATTAAAAGTTTTCTAGATGAGTTTCTAGAACGAATTTAGAATCCTTCGCTTTGTGTAACGAGACTGGAAAATATTATACAAGAATCTGAGAATAATTTAAACAAATAAAAATGGTTATCATTTCACCACTTAAAAACTTGGAGTCCACGATAAAAATGCAATCCCCGCACCGAAACCAAGGAATTAAATAAAATAAAATACCATTAACGTCAGTTTTAAAGGCCTCTTAATCTAATACCTAATAGAACACTCTCTTACCCATAATATCAACAACTCTTAGAGTGTCCAGGATGGGCTCCATGATTTCCTCGGGGATGTGGTGCAGCTTGTTGTTTTGCAAGTTAAGTGTCTCCAGTGAGTTGAGGTTGTCGAAACCCATTGTCGGTAGTTGGTGGACCCTGTTCAAATTAACCACAATTTATAATAGAAAAAGTAATAAAAATAAAAATTGTGTTTGTTTAATTAAGTGCGCTTATCATGGGAACTAGTATGTAGTTTGTAACATTTGATTATGTACAAATATGTATTAAAGAAATGAAAATACTTCGCAATTTCTTTTTTTGATAGAGCACATATATTCCTATGTGATTTAACTCTATATGAACTTAGATAGGTCTCATCTGCTAAGACTTGAAACAGTTCCATGAAGTAGATTCATTAATGGACTTGTGCAACTTAGATCAGCTGGGTAATTGACTCCTTTCAAGGCAGCCGGTTTCGTGAAGTAAATTTAGAAGTGTTTGTTCTAGTCCCAAGATTAAAGGTTTTAAATAACAAAAAATATGTTTTTGGGATTTTTTGCTAATTAACGCTATAATTCTCATCCATCTCATATATATTGTTTATTTTTATTTACATTTCCATCAAACAAACACACGAGTTCAATGGCAGAACACAACGCCGCCCTTTGCGTTGTTACGAGAGCGAGAAATTGAAAATAAATTATTCCTCCAAGTGGGAATCGAACCCCAATAATCACGATTACAGTCAGACACATCCGTAGCACTTACATTTCCATATTTACACATATTCTACCCACAACGTTACAGAATATAATTATTATAATAGCGAAACAACGTTAAATAAATAGCTAGCAATTAATTACGAAATACATTTAACTAAAGTAACACTACACCTTTAAATTATTAAATGGAAATGACAATTTCACATATCATATTATTCAAAGGCAGGAAATGATGCGATTTCGTTGTCGTCTGAATATGAAAATAGAACTTTCACGCTGTATCCCGCATGTATCCGGATAGGTATAGAGAACGTAGTGTTAAAACACTCCATATGCCATTTTGCGAGTTGAAACAACTCAATACCGCACTTTTTCTATCAAGCACACACACAAAATATCAGAAAATGGAAATAGTAAAAAACATCTGTAACCCGCACATAGGAGGGTAGGCAGAGAGAACCTAGTGTTTAGAAACTCCGTCCCCCACTTTCTACCGAATTCTAGAGGCATTGCGTGTTGAGTAGCGAAAATCCCTCGACACCTGAGCGGAAAAATGGAAATATAAATTTAAGTACCTAACAATTTTATTGGAAACAATTTAATTATAATAATCCCCCGAGAACACTTAAAACCCATAACCATCCACAAACAACTGTCCCACTGCGCCATAACGCCCTTAACAAAACATATTATACCAATATTAGCTGATTGGAATATCCAATGGAACTAGCGATCTAAATCAACAATGCTCCATTGCAAAATCAATCCGCTTGCTCAGTCGCTTTCCAACGGAGGGCTTTTCAATTGAAGCTATCCTATTTTAATGAGATACTGATCTGTTACGAGATTTTGTAGAGGGACTTTTATTGGAATTAATTAGTAAGGTTGTGCATTCGATTTCCGCTCGGGGTAATATATTATTATTTATTAATATTTTTATTTCATCGCTCTGGTAACAAGGCGAAAGCGCGGCGTTCAGTTCCGCCACTTAATACACAATGACTCTAAAACCCAGCGGAATGTCTTAATTAATATTAGGTTCCCTCTGCCTACCGTGCTATATGCGAAGCTTATTATAAAAGACCACACTCCCCATACAAAGTATTGATTGTTAAACGTATAAAGCACTAAAATAGATATATTATAGTAACTGTCTCAGGGACAAGGACGATAAAGTAAAACTGCACGTTCCTGCAATTTTCTATATAGGTACTTATCTTAATACTAAAGTCTATAGTATCTAGTGGACGCTTAGTGCTTATATAATTATTATCTTTTTAGGTCATCGGTAGCGCAGTAGCACAAGTCAGTGACTGTAAACGCGACTATTGCGAGTTCGATTCCCACTCGACGGAATGTAATTATTATTTATGAATGTTTTCAAGTTTTCGTAGCTCTGGCATTGAGTTTTGCCACTCAACACGCAATACCTCGAAAAGTGGAGAACAAAGTGTCTTAACACTAGATTCTCTGCCTACCGGGATATATACTGGATACAACATAGAGCTAAGATGACAAGTAATACATATCGTTTATATTGATAAGATAGTAATTTGAAATTAGCGGTTTCGATTGCTTTCTCTACATGTGGTAATTAATATTCCTATTGAATATAATTATATTATTTTTCATTTAGTCAACTTTGCTATCTCCTTAGTTAATCTATATAAAATGTCGAAACGAACGTTCAAATAAAATCTAATAAACTATAGAAATTGAGGAAAGATGTAACACACGCTTTTCTCTACCGCGTAATATTCAAGAGATTCCTGTACTGAACATATTACACGACATACATAGAAATTACAATAGTATTTTTTATGTATTTTTTTATACATGCTCTAGATTCTAGAAGTACAAGGCAGTATGGAAAAAACGACTTGTGTGTGATGTTCCTTGACCTAGTCGTTTCGTTTTGTTAAAATTTCCACTTTATATGTATTGCAACGCTGTTTCGTAGCAATTGCGACGAGAATACAAAATAAACCAGCACTTTGGAGTGCACTTTAATAAAAAATATAAAAACTTACAACCCTTGAACTTTTGTAGATATTTTTCTATTTCTTGAAACTTGCATTAACAGAAAGAGAAAATGAGAAAATTTCCATCTTGTAAAACAGACAAAAAGAGAAAAAAATTAAATGAGTGTTTCCAGAAATATTGCTTTTAATATTATAAGGTACTTTAAGATTTTATTAAGCATTCGAGATTAGAAAATATTGGTACAAGTACCTAGTAAATATTATTAACTAGCAACACGCTCGTGGCGTTGCCCGCTTTAACCACACAATTATTTATGTACTAATCTAAATAATTATTGTATCCTAATAGGTTTATCATTTTAAAAATTCTATACGTAGAAAACTAAAGTTTTAGTTTAGTAGAACATTAATTTTGTAGCAATTTGGTCGAGTAAAATACTTCATAGTGCACATATAAATGAAGTGGTGGTAAAGTAGAAATGTATCTAGGAAGACCGCAAGTGAGTTAACAGCCGAGACTATTATTCAACTTCAAGCTAGTATATCACTTTTATGTGTAGGTATATTATATCTAGTTTTCTATTATGATACCTATAAATAAATTTATAATATGAATCGTCTCATTAAAAAAATAGTTTAAAATCAATTATTTGTCCAATTTAAGATTTACAACGAAATAAACAATAAATTCTTATAATAATAAGCTTCTTTTTAAAATGTAAAAAACCAACGTTGCGAAAGATTTTATATAAAGTATCATAAAAAATGTTGATCGAGTACGTCTTGGTCCGAAATTAACGTTAGTCCCAAGGAAGCTATAAAGAAACAAATTAAGATTTTTTCGCACTCTCCAATAAATTATATATCTAAGGTAAAATTAGATTGGAAGATTATATTAAAATAACATAATTATTTTTATTTTAAGCTTCGTTAAGTTATAATCTTTTAATTAATTAAGATTTAAAAAAATATAAGTAATTATTATTAACTTTTTAATTGAAAATAGCCTCCACTTTATATACGAGTATGTATTTAATAAAAGTCTGAAAATTGAATCTTAACGTCGTCGAGCCTAGATAAGGCGTCATGATAAGTGTGGTATCGAGATCAAGCGCGGCGTTAGGTTCCGTCACTCACCCGCAATGTCGTAGAAATTGGGTGGTATGGAGAACGGAGTGTCTAGGTTCCCTCTACCTACAGTAGTATATGTAGGATACCCCACGAAGTTAAGAACCAATTACAACCGTATAATTTGAGAAAACTGTTCGAAAACACTGCTATAACAGCAAAGACGTAAATGAATATAATAAAATCGAAAGTCTCCATCAAAATCATTGTCACAAATAATTCTTATTACTTGAATAATTTACTTTGGAGTTCGTTATACAATTTTACTTCCACTTTATAAAATATTGTCCAACTTTAGAACAGTCGTAAAGACACCTAGAAAATTAATGCGACGCTTTCAAGTTTTAATGACATATTATATTTAGGGTTTTTATTTTGTTAAAAAATTGTTATTTCTTTTAAAATTGTTAATTTACTTTATTTTTACAGCTGTTTGTTATTTAACTACTTTTGGTCATCAATTATGTGAACCCCTGAAAATTCTACGGCTAGAACATCTTTACTAAAATAATAATTTAATCAGCTTCACGCTGTACCACGCACACAGCAGGGTAGGCACAGGGAGGACACTCAGTTCCCCACTTTCTGCCGAATTCTGAAGGCATTGCGTGTTAACTGGCAGAACTCAACGCCGCGCTTTGCCTCGACACCAGAGCGAAGAAATGGAAATATAAACGTAAATAAATATTTCACTTCCTCGAACCCACAATCGTCGCGATACAGTCACACCTTGAGCCGCTGCGCCGCGACGGCCAAAATAGTTGTAGAATTCGCTATAATTTTTTCAACTATTCTTATATAAGATTTATTTGCAGCTTCATGATATCTTTGATAAATGGACTATCCAACACAAAGAAATTATTTCTAAACAGAAGTTCCTGAGCGCATTCAAGCAAACCGAAACATCACTTTCATAACATTTAGAATAGAATAATAATTTCAAATATACTTACATATTCTTCTGTAAATTAAGGAACGTGATAGAATCCCCGTAACCGGTGAAGGCGTCCTCGCTGATGTACGTGATGTTGTTGGAGCGCAGGTCGAGGTGCCGCAGGCGGTGCAGCGGCCGCAGTGCCTCTGAGGGTATCTCGTGGAGGCGGTTGTCACCCAAACGGAGGTATTGGAGGTTTTCTAATTCAAAATATAATTCTTAGTGTATTTGGTGAATGAATGTGGCCGTCGTGACAGACTTAAATTTCAAATATTGGGGGAAAGTGAGTGCCTGGAGTAGCCAAAGTTATGTGAGAATAGGCATAATGTATACTGCGTGAAGGTACTATACCATTGAAATAGGAAGATCAACAAGACCTATTTAAATTTAATAGGCCTTTGAAATATTTTGCCTTTTAAGCTGTCTTCTTTGAAAAAATATATGATTTATATAACTACAAAACTAAATTAGTAACTTAAAATTATGAAGCCTGTATTTTATTAAAATTGTTATTATAACATAAATTTAAAAGACATTTAATTTATACAAACAAATTTTAATATAATAGTCTTTATTATAATTGTAAACTAACAACTAAACGACACAATACAAAATCTTAATCTCCAAAAAGTTACCTTCAAGTCCAGCGAAAGCTTTCTCATCGATCCGTTGAATTTGGTTGCCCTCGAGTTCTAGGGAATTGAGAAATGTCAAATGCGAGAACACGTTAGCGGGCACCTCCCGCAGCTGGTTGTGCGCCAGCCCCAGCGAGTCCAAGTTACGTAAACCTGGAATTGCATGTTTTATGTAATATTCCATCAATTTATGAAATCCTAAATAAATAATAAATATTTTTCAAGATAAAAACTGTTAGGTTCTGTATATAAAATCGGCGGCACGTCTGATTGTAAACGTCACGGTTCGGAGTTTCATTCTCACTAGGGAAATAATTATTTTCTTTGGTAAGATAAGAAGACATAGCATGGCGATGTGTTTCGCCAATCAACACGCAATATCTCGAAAATTGCCCAAGCCATTGGGAGCAGACTGTCTTAACATTAGGTTTCCTTTCACCTACCCTGTTTAATGGAGGACGCAGCGAGCGTTAAGCTACGTTAAAGCTACATTAAAAATATGGAGTGATATGAACCCCCATCCTCTTGAATAAATGGTTCACAATTTGATATGAATATTCATTTATGACTAATTGGATTTTATACAATGCTCACGATTTTAAATTACTCTTAGAAAAACATTTATATTTAACAATCTACTTTTTCTACTTCTTTACAATGTGACGTTCAGTTTTGCCTAATTGTGGCATGACACAGTCATGACACGAGGTCATCTTTGTGCAACAGACGGAGAATTATAAGTATATAAACTGTTTTCCCAGCTCTGATACGTTCATCAATTGTTTCTGATTTAATTATTTTAACTTTGATTTCCATATAACTGTATGTCAATAATGACATATTATTCATTAATCAGTACAAGATCGATGAGGGACTGGAAGGACATGCTTCGTTAATATTAATGAAGTAATTACCATAATTACAATCACTTCTGTAAAGTGCTTTGAATATATAGTTTATTAATTTGTTTGATTTAATAGTTTCAACTTAAACTTGAAAGTTATTTTCATAATTTTAATTTTTGGAAAATTTTGTAAGTATAAAATTTAAAAGTGGAGTTAGGTCATTAAAATAACAATTTTCATATATTATTAAAATATTATTTAGTATTAACGCTAAAATGTTTGCTGGCTCTGTAGTATTCTACACTAATATCGTGAGTAAAAGCGATCAATAAGAAATTCGAAACCAGAACGTTCAGAAAATTTATTATAGTCAAAATTAATTAGAATTTAAATTAACGACGTAACAAGGCGCAAACCAGGCAAAACGCGACATTGGGTTCCGCCACTTAACACGCAATGCCTCCAGAATTTGGCAGAGAGTGGGGGACCGAATGCCTTAGCACCAGGCTATCAGGTTAGGAACCGCTACGTGCAAGATACAACGCGAAGCTAGAAGAAAAAAAGTTATAATTAATTAAAAATGACTGTAAAACTATTAATAAAATGAATGTTACCTGCAAAATTTCCCTCTGAAATGGATGTGATACGGTTCTCTTGCATTTCCAGTTTCTTCAAGTTCTCGAGCAACGCCAGCGCTTTTTGTGGTATTGCTGTCAATTCGTTTCCGCCCAAGTTTAAACGTTTGAGCTTCCTAAATTCGAACATTAGTTTTACTTATATGTATAAATAACGGAATTTTAGCTTAATACTAAAAAATTAATTAAAGTATTATCATTATTATAAACATCATCATCATTTTATTTCGGCGAAGGAACCTAGGAACCTAGCGTTAAGCATTGTTATAGTTTTAGAACTAGAAGTAAATTCAAAATTACTAGAATATTAATGATTCCAACAAATATTCTGTTACAAAGGACTAATACTATGAAAACAAAACTGTATCTTCAAACTATTATCTATACTAATACAATAAAGCGGAAGAGTTTGTTTGTTTGTTTGTTTGAACGCTAAGATCTCTGGATCTACTGGTCCGATTTACTTTGTTTTTGTTTTGTATGAAAGCTGTGAAAGCATTCTTCAAAGTGCTATAGGCTATATAACATTACATTACAGATATATGCTAATATATTTTAAAGTACTTTCTAATTTGACATGCAATTTATTCTGCCATGTTAATAACAACCGTCGCGTCGCTACGCGACCGTTACCGCGACATAATATCATAATATTCATCCTTCTGAAAATAAACATTATAGTCACTTTTAGCATTTTATCTAGATTGAAATTATAGTTTACTGTATAACATACTAATAAATAATTAAGGAGATGTCAGTGGTTCGAAATGACCTAGCCTACGGGCGGCACAGTGACCGACGCGAAAATATTCTTATAGTTCAAGCAGGCGTAGCCGCGTCCGGCTCCACTAGTATCACCATATAAATAACTTTTGAATATTTAATGAAATCGTTTATAAAACATTGACATTTAACAACAGGAGCGAGGCCCAAACAAAGAACAAGGGCTTTACTAAAATTACAAAAGGTCGTAAAATAAACATTTTATATATTTATAGAATACGATCGAGCTCGATATAAAAGGCCTACGTTTCAATAGCTATTGTCCTTTTAACTTTCTGATTTTATTATAATAATATTTAAATTTGAATGTAATTATGTAAGCGGCATATAATTATTAATCAAAAATATGTTCAAAACTTGATAGTAATAACAGTTTTCTTGAGTAATAAATAAACTATTTGATTTATTCAAATTCAATTCAAATACTAAGTTAACTTCATTCAAATCCAAAAAAATAGAGAAGCTTAGTTTTATTTAGGTCATCGTTGTGTAGCGTTGTATGTGAGAAGTGTTGATTGAAAGTTCGAATTCAATACAGGTAAATATATTTTTAAATACTTTCATTTATTGGGTCTAATCAGTTAATATCCTGCCTTAATTTTCAATATCCACTAGGAATCGCTGATTTGGAAGATATGTGAAAATGAAGATTACAACGACTTCACGCTTGGACTATTCTCACTATCCGTTTATCCGATGCTCCAAAAAAGTATTTAAAGCTAGCACTAACATAAACATTATGTCTATTATAACATTATATGGCAACTAACAAAAAACAATCGACCTTCACAAAATTTAAGCAACGTTTTCACTAAATTGTTTTTTGTTGAAAAGACAGTTAATTAAAACGTTCACTTACTTCTCCAAGCCCTTAAAAGCCTCGCCGTCGATAACCGATATTCTATTTTCGTACAACGTCAGTATTTCTAAAGTGTCCAGACCCAAGAAGGCTCTATTGTGAATTGCTGTCACCTTTTAAAGAAAATTTGTTTTGAGTGCTTAGCTATATAGAAAATGCGATTTTAGTTGTATTGCAAAATGTTTTACTAAAATACATAATATATTTTAGTAAAACATTGGCTATAAAAATATTTTTTCTCCTAACATTGGTGTATTTAACTTAATTTAATAGTTAAATATATAAATAAATATACATCTACATATTTTTTTTCAGCTTCCACATATAAGTAACATAAGCATAGAGAATCCAATGTCAACACAATCCGTTCGGCTGAATATGAAACATTGTGTGTTGAATGGCAAAACTCAACACCTCGCTTTGTCTGTACCAGATCGGGAAATGAAAATAATGTATTTTCTTCAGTGAGACTTGAGTTCTTGAGAGAACCCACATCACGTATTTTTTCTTGAAATACGTCATGAAGAAATAAGTCTCCTCTAATATTCAGTTTCCTTATTAATACCACGAGATAAATGAACATATTAATTAATATTTATTATATGTTATCAGTGATAATACAATTACCTTATTATGATTCATGTTTAGAATGAGCAGATGGTTGAGATGTGTGAAGGACGAAGTGGGGATCGTGGCCAGATTGTTCTGAGACACGTCCAATTGCGTTAGCTTGTTGCCTAAAATAACGAAAATGTTTGTTTAATTATATTAGTTTGATACTCTGTAGAATAAATATTATTAATAGTTAATACTATTAGTTAATATTTTTTAAATTTATATTTATTTTATCTGTCTTTTGTAAAAAAATAATTCATTCAATCAATCATTTTATTTCATAAATAAATCTATAATAATCACATTTTGCGGAAGCATAAAAAGAAAATATAATTTTAGGTTAAGTTTTTATTTTTATTTTTTTAATATTCTTTCTATATACCAAAATAATTTACAGTACCTTATCAAATTGATAAAAAAAATCACTTACCAATAGAACTTAAAGAAGAATCTTCTATAACAGCTAAACTGCTGTTATGTACAGTGAGATGGCGAATATCGAGGCTTAAAAATATATACGAAGGTAACTTCGCGAGGTTATTATGACGTAACTTGAGATAAAATATGATCATAGGCTTCGATCGTAGTGTGTTCATCGCCTTAAAAGAAAATTAATTTTATTAGGAGTGTTTTTTATACTAAAGTCAAATTATGTTTTAAAATGGCGTCGTTTTAAGTTGTCAATGTTGGCGCTAAATTCGCTATGCGCATGTAATTGTTTTTTTTTTATTTTGTTTGAAATCGAAAGCTTTATTTTTTTTCTTCATAAATGCGACGGTAATATTTTCATTTTAGTTGTTCATTATTGAAGCTTTATTTTTTATTTAGTTCTCGAAATCAATAGTCATCAAATTATTTATAAAACTTTAGTAATATAAATGTACCTTTTGTATATGTTGTTGCTCCGTAAACTCGCATAATATGTCAAGACCGTTCTTCTTCACGGTACAGGTGCAAGGTGTGATGGTGTTCTGCGGCGGGCACTGCTGAGCTCCCTGTGGGTGTACTGGCCTTGCGAACAGTACTACGCAGCAAAATAGCATCCAACGTGGTAACATCTTGGAATACCTGAGTAGGATATCTTAAAAGTTGAGTCAAGCGTGAAAAAAATATAGATAGATCGGGAAAATAAAAGGATAAAATATATAGTTATTTATACTATTTAATTTTATTAATATATTTATAATAATTACTTAAAATATTTTATTTGCTGTTTAATTTACTAATAACGAAAAATGTGCACACGTTATCTTTCACTGTTAATTTCACAAAATGAATGCCGAAATATTTTAAAAGGAACACCTAGCGAAAAGAAACATTGAAGATGATAAAGATAAAATAATAAAAAATAAATACAAGACAAAACATTTTGAAAACAAAAAATATATTCCTATTCATAAACAACTTTGTTAAGAGCTTGCAAATCCTAAGGGGTTTGGAAGCACACGAAAAAAAAAAGTATATTTTTATGACACTTAATTTTCGTAGCGGCAAATTGAATTTTATAATCTAGCTCTAGTCTATAAATTATAAGGTTCGTTGATAGATGAATTGTTATCCTTGGGGGCTTATAATATTTTTATGAAAAATAATTTACTTTTACTTTACGATTAGAATTAAGAAATGGAAAAGAAGTAAAATATCTGTAACTTTATTTTACTTAATTAAAAGTAATTATCGCATCATTCGTAATTATTTCTTAGCGCTTTGCTTTAAAATTTCTGATTTATGCTTTTTTTTATCGTTATTTTTTATTAAAAGGCAAACAAAAACGATGTTGAAAAAACTGCCGAAATACAAAGTTACGTATTGAATGGCGAAACTCAACGCCGCACTTTGGATTTCTGAAACAATAAATACGTCGAATGAAAATATTAGATACTTCATTTCCTCGAGTGGGAAAGGAACCCGAAAACTGTCACTACACGCTAGTGCCCCCGGGCCACGACTGGCCTCAACGTAGGTTCATACGAACAAACATATGTAAATACGCTCTGAAAATACAACCCCTTTTTAGGGTTTCACCGCAGTCGGGTAAGAGCGTTTAATTGGTGGGTTTTCCAATTTATATAAGTAATTAAATTACACACGCTACTACTATATATGAACATATAACTATATCATTTAAGGTGACGTTTGTGAACTTTTAGATGAATTATATATTTTAAATAACGCTTATAATATTACACTTCCCCTTTAGAGTAAAATAAAAAATAAAAATAAAAAGCTCATAATATAGACGTAAAAGAAGAAATAATAGACTAAAACATTCTGTCCTATTGTAGAAATTCCCATATTAATTGCTCAGATAGCAATCTCAAAGCGGCGCGGGCTGGTTCAGTATGGCTACCTAGCTACGTATTATACTGGAGCCGCGATACGACTTCCGGTTACGAAGGTCGGGTCACGCAAGAACACCTCAAGGTTAGCCAGCCAAATAATTTATATTAATTATTTACGTACGGACATATATATATTGCTCTATTTTATATAGGAAACTTAGCTTTTATTAATCTTATAGTTGTTCATTTGAAATATTTTATATGAATTTTGACTTTGATTTTGATTTTTTATTGGAAATTCATATTTTTTGAAAGTTTATTGAAATGTTAAGCAAACACCGTTTATATATTTATAACATTTTTTTTATTTTTCGCATTACTAGGTAAAGGGAACCAAGAAATAGGAAGGAAAATGTTCTACGTCCAAGACAAGCATTTTCGCTCCATTAACAGTAAAATAGGGTTCTCCTAGGGTTGGTTAAATATAATTTATAGGTAACACTGTGATAGAAAATCTATTACTCACATTTATTTCTGTGCGTGTCAGGTCGGCGATCACGGTGAGGTCTGCCACGGTCATGGAGCACTAGGTCATATTTTTAGACATCCTCTGCTTGCCCTATAAGCAATTTACATCTTTTTTAGTGAATATATCTTGAAAAATTATAGTATACTTATCTAAATATCTGTCTAATTTGAAATAGAGAGCAATATGCACTGAATACGTGTACAGAACAAAAACAATCAAATCAAATTAAACCAGCTTCACGCTTGATTGATTGACCTGCACACCCCAGAGTAGGCAGGGGGAAACTAGCCGAACTAAAATAATAATATAAAAAATTTACATGTACAAAATATTTTGTTAGAAGTAATGTATAATTAGACAATACTTTTTTTTTGGTACTACCTATAAAATCTGTAAATCAGATCTACTTATATACATATAGCAAGTTATATTTTATGATCCAATTGAAGGTAAAATATTATGACGGAATACGGAAGGTGCGCACGCAAATCCAAAACTAAGGCGAGGATTACGCTTATCCTCTTTCTTTTTAGGTATACTACAAGAGGGTCTTAAATCGATGTCAATGTATGCATACAGTAAAATTATAACAGATTGCTGTCTGTACATGGAAGATATACGAGAAACTATTACTGAGGACCTATATCGAGGTAAGTCGTAACGCAGGGGAACAGAGGGTGACTATAAAATCGACTGGTTGTGGGTTCGATCCCCATTCGAGGAAATTAAATATTTATTTAAATTTATATTTTCATTTCTTTCCTCTAGTGTAGAGGCTAAGCGCGGCGTTGTGTTCCGCGACTGCGTTTCCCGCGACGCACGACACTCACGACGCAATGTCTCCAGAATTCGACGGAAAGTGTGGAAAGGAATGTCTTAACGCTAGATTCCCTCTGCGTACCCTGCTGTGGGCGGGATGCAAATGTGAAGCTAATTAATTTAAATATGTAGTTCACGCGGGCGAAGCCGCGAGCAGGTTGCTAGTTATACAATATCGCCCTATAACTCGATTAAGTAAATATATTCGCTAAAGTAGCTATGTACACATGAAGTAAATGAACTACTTAATTATTAATATTATAATATGGAGTAATATATATTAATATTACAACTTATTTCATATGTTAATACCTTCCAACTAAACTAAATGGTAGAGAAATTTCATTATATTTAGAAGACTTAAAATACCTATTGAAATATATTTAGAATTTCAAGCTAAGTCTATAAATGTTAGAAGATTTTAATTTTTATTATAAATTTTATTGAACAAACACAAGCTGAGATGAAACATTGAACACCATTAACCGCTTACGCCTCTTAGAATTTACAACGAGCTTGGATTACCGTTCTTCTTAATTAAAATTTTATTTTAGGATCGTTCAAAAATTCATACCAACGAACGTCTTGGAGTTGTAAAAGATGCTTTCTTTATAAGAAATTTAAATCTTATCTTAAGTATTCACTTATATAAAAATTACATACCACTTCTTGCTTTTATTTACAAAGTTATTTATTATAAATCGGCATATTTACTAAGGCTAGTAGCGCAGTGGCACAAGCGGTAGTGGGTTCGATTCCCATTTGGAGAAATGAATGATTATTTTAATTTTCTCGCTCTGATAACAAGGCAAATTACGGCGTTGAGTTTCGCCACTCAACACAAAATGCCTCCAGAATTCAGTGGAAAGTGAATGGGGTTCAGGTCCAGGTTCAGGTGAAGATATTTTTATGATTTTATTCACTAAGCCCTTGTAATATATTGATATTACTAGGGTAGAGAACTCAAAATCTACAACTAACAGAGATTTTGAAGTCTTTACGTATATAAAAATTAAAACGATTTCCATCATCAAAAAAAGCTAAAAGCTTTAAGATAACTAACGACGAACAAGGTGACGGTTTTAACAAATATATTAGAACTCACCCTGAGTGCTGGGAATGGGAATTTTAGCATAGTATACTGTGCATTATACTTAAGTGCTCTGTTTCTAATTTAAATAAGTAGGTTTTATATAATTTCTCAATTTCTTTCCCTAATATATGTATGCCCCATATTAAACGTTATATTTGGTCTAAATAAGAAAAAACTTGTTTAAAGTATTTATATACTATTAGATTTAAAATCTAACTAAAACGCGTTAAAATAGAAAAGGTTATATAAAAATACAGGAAACAAAAATTTTGGCTAAATTACATATAAGTATGTCAAGAGTTGAAAAATAGATATTATGTATTCAAATGTATTCAAAATGGAAAAGAAAATCGCATTATTTTAATTAATTAGTCTTTTTATAGCTTTACACTTTATGCATTTATTTATATAACAGGGCAAGAGAGAAAATCTAATTTTAATTGGTGTTAAAGCACTCTGTTCTACGTGCACTGTACCACTTTGTTCTCTTTAGTAAAGAAACTATTGTTGTTTGTGGAATTGTTGTCTTTTAAAGACTATTTATTACGCATTGTATAAAAATAAATTTACCAAAAGAATTTTAATTTAAATATTACAGTATTTTAAAATTATAAATAAATAATAAAATAATATAATAAAATAATAATAATAATATAATAAAATTATAAATAAATAAATTGTTCCTAGAGTGAGACCTCCCGGACGTCCAAGGAAGCGCTGGCTGTCGTGATGCAGGACATGAGAGCCAATGGTCTAACCACCGAGGACGCAAAAGACCGTTCAAAGTGGAGTAGGTTGAGTAGGAGGGCAGACCCTGGCAATAGTCGGGATTAATACCAGGAGGAAGAAGATATGTTTATTATTTACTTTATATATATTCTAAATATATCACCCAATTCGTTCGTTCGTTGTCCTCCGTTTCTTCCAACCTTGTTTTAAAAGTTTCATTTGAATCATAAATATTTTCAATCGTAGCAAAACAAAATGCAACAAAATATACTGAACTTAATATAACATTTTATATTATCTTCGCAAAACAGGAAAACACATATGAATGTACGAGTAATATAAGGAAAATCATTTTACGGTTACGATAATGGAAAATTGTCGTACGTGTTTCATATAGTATTACCTTTGGGAAACTCATATGGTGGTTCTAGTTACGTACCTACAATCTCATAAAAGGCATCATGTTTATTTCTAAATATAGATAGATATGTATGATTACTTTTTTTATGTTTTCGGATATATTTTCCTTTGATTTTTATATTTAATATTCCAAGTTGTACCTTTATAGAGAGAATTTGGTTGAACCAAATGTTTTTTAAGCATTATGTTTTGAAAATAGAACAATAAATAAAAAAATATATATTATTGTATTTAATTCGTTATTAATTAATATTTTAAAAATGTAAAATTTCGTGGTATTAGATAAGTAAAGAATAATAAAAAATCCACTTCACACATGTGGTTTTTAAAATGTTTTGTTTATCAATATAAAATATACATATGTCAATCTAAAACATAATTTAGATATATTTTTTAAGAATATTTCATAGTAAAAATCTATCGTAGACCAAATTTATAATGAATAGACCTTAATAAATAAATCTTTGCAATATAAGTAGAAAAAAAAAACTATATAAATTCGATACTCAGCGAAATTATTTAAGTAGAGATGTAACTCTCGTCTTTCTATATATGGATATCTATATATATATATATCGAAAGGTCACTCACTCACTCATCACGAAATCTCAGAAACTAAATGTGCTAGGAATCTGAAATTTTGCATAGGAGCTATTTATAGGACGTAGGTGCTCGCTAAGACGGGAATTTTCAATATTCGACTTCTAAGGGGTTGTTTTTGGGGTTGAAAGTTTGTATGAAACTTCGTTACTACAAATGCTAGGAGTCTCAAATTTTGCATGGACGTCACTTATAGGACGTAGGTACTCATGAAGACAGAAATTAATAATAACGTAGTTCACGCGGGCGAAGTCGCGGGCGAGAATTAAATTAACTTTCACACAGTTTACCTATAACATAAATAAATTCACACGAACATATATTTAAATGTGTACAGAACACCTAGCAAATTCAATTGTAAATAAATACTGCGAAGTTAAACGCAATTCTGCCTACAATACACTCTTGAACCAACTATTTATACATCACCTGGTGAGTACCCATACCTGTACATGTACATAATTTATATGAAAGTTTGTTTAGGACTGTCTGGAATAACTTATTACTTAGGTATATTATTTGGTAAAAGCTGCGAGTGCTCGTCTATCTGTCTGTCTGTGGATTTATTAATATGTATAAACATCATAATTTTGTATGTAAATATCTATTTTGTTGTTGATATTTTAATGTATAATATAAATATATGTTTAAACACAAATATAAGGTGTGAATGAATTACTAAAAAGTGCTTGAACGACTAGATTTTATAAATATGTTTAAGAAACCAAATTAAGCTATATATGTATGTAGGTGAGGGCAGCGCTGTAAACTGTAACTGTAAAAGCTATAGGTTGTCGGTTCGATTCACACTAGAGAAAATGAAATATTTCATATTATTTTCATTTCCTCCTTCTGGTAACGAGACAAAGCACGCCGTTGAGTTCCACCACTCAACACGCAATGTTTTGATAACTGAGCGGAAACCGAAAGCGGTTACGGAGAGTCTTAACACTAGGCTTCCTTTGGCTACCCTGCCATATGCAGAATAAAACGTAGAATTGTTATTCTACGTTCTACGGTAATATTGTTATATTACCATAGAATCGTCAATAAAATCTATATATTTAATATTAGTTACATATATTGCGTACATATCGAGTAATCATCAAGGTCATGATATCTTAACCTAAGACAAATATACTATATTATCTATATACCCCAAATCAGATATGTTAAAAAAGTTCATAATAAACTATAAAGTGTAGAAATAAACACTATTACGTCACACAATTATAAATAAAACAAAATACACACACACCTTACCATTAATTATTATAATACTTAGCACTTCACACAAATAAAGTCACACACAAAAACCAATTTCACAATTTTTAAACCAACAACTTTCATAATTCAATTCAATTCTAATATTACTTCTAGAGTGATTTAATTCTATTTTTTCTATATATTTCTCAGTATCTTTACTCTCTCGCAGATCGACACCGACTGCCCAGGCCCCTAGATCATCCATTATCATTTGATAGCCCATCTCCGTCCGCGTGTCATTGTGCGTAATGGTATGAGCTGCCGGTTCACGGCTTGTGATCGACACTGGTCGAGTCGGTGAACCTTTGACTGGTGTTGGTACTTTGGGTTATTGGTTTTCATCTTTAGTGTTTAGTTTTTTTTATATTTTGTTATTTCTTAATTTTAATATACGCTTACGTGGAGCTATTATTAATACATAATAATTGTTTATTATGTTTATTATTTACACATAATGTGTGTGCCAATCTCGGAGTCGACTATTGTGGGTTCGATTCCTACTCAAAGAACTAATTAACTAACTATTTTACTCACTTTTTTATATAAAATTATACCCAAGAAATAATTATATGCAATCTTTATTTTTTTATTGTCCATTTACTTACTATATCTACAGTATACTTAAATTTAAATGTTGTTTTTGTATACTTTGTAAAAATACCACTATATAAATATTCGAGACAACTTCTCCCACAAGTTACATAGTTAACACAGCAGTCAGTTATGTCAAATTATAAAGTTTTCCAAAGTTGTGGCGACGGAAAGCTCGTCGCCTAATCAAATAAATTAACAAATTCAATGTTATTCTGTATATTTATAAGATTGCTATGAGTTTTAATATATTTTAATTGGAAAATAGCGTACAATAATATAGCACAAGCACAGGCATAAACGTGCGACTGTAATGCGACAGCTTGTGGGTTCGATTCTGTTTCGAAGAAATATTTTACATTTTCCTTTCTTCGTCCTGTTTGAACCCGCACCTATTGAAAACCGTCCAAGAGGCGGACCGTATTAGAATTTCGACGTAGCTTGATGAAAACGTACAGGTTAGTGGACAGAGAGCTTGGACGATTTCCAAGATATATTTTCTAAAATAAGTATTGTCCATTCCTAAGTGTAGAACTGGGTGGACACTTTAAAGAGGTCAAAAATAAACTCTTCTATTGCTATAATAAATGGAAATTGAAAACTACTTTAGCTACTATATATGTATCCTATTTTATATATTTAATATTCTATTTTTATATATTTAATATTTTTTTATTTTCATAATTTTACTTCACAAACATTTCTTTGAACATTCAAATAAAATGAAAGGCCACAGAGAAAAGTATAAAGAAAAACTTAAGCACAATTGCGGTCGACTAATACACAAAGAAGTCTAGAATGTTACTCGGAGCTTTTGAATTATTGTTATTTCTGTATAAACTACAATTTTTCGTTCATTTCTTCAAAAATAAAATTGTAATTGTAATAAAATTGTAGATGCAATTTTTTTTAAAAACAATATATGTAGAAAGTTATCTTTCAAAAAATATCTGCTTCACGCTGTATCCCGCGCACGGTAGGGAACCTAATGTTACACTCCGTTCCCCACTTTTGCCTCGACACCAGAACGGAGAAAATGGAAATATTAAGTATTTTGTTTAATATTATCATTTCCTTTTAATAGGAGTTATTTTAATTACATATATCCTTAATTAATCTGTAGCTATGCAATAGCTTTTCTTTATTTAGCTTATAACCACTTAAATCAAAGTAAATATTATACGAGACCGTCAAGTGTGGGACACTCGAGCTCGAAATGTGGAATTCAAGTATTTGCGGGTTATTTATTCAAGTAATGAAATTAATTTCACCAACATTTATAGATCAAAGGTAAGTAATTATTTTTTAACTTTACGCTGTATCCCGCATATAGTAGAGTAGGTAGGGAGAACCTAGCGTTAAGACACTTTTGATTCGTTAAGTTTAGTTAAGTTTCGTTAATTCCTAGCGTTAAGACACTTCCAAAACTTGTCATTAATGGCAAAATGTTGTCACTATACTTTGCCTTGTTACTAGAGCCAGGAAATGAAAGTATTAAATAATTAATCTTGAACCCACAACCGTCACGCTTAAGCACCTCAGCGGCTTTATAAATAAAAGCCTTAAAAAATAAAATAAAACAGATACATGATATAAATGAAAACTAATTAAGTAATTAATTTGCGTCTCAAATTGTAGAGCTAATTAAAATAACAAAACTAATTAATAAAAACAGAGTCCAAATAATATTGTAGTGTAATTATAATATAAGTTCATATTATAACATATTTAAATATAATATAAACTTTGACCACAGTGTTACATCGAAAGCCACAATTTAACTGTTGATGAAATTGTGGCAACCGTCAACTTTATATCGGTTTCTGTATAATACCTAGACAAATCTATTATTTATATAATATATATTTTATACTAGTGGACCCATACGCGGCTACGCCCGCTTGAACTATACGAATATTTATTAAATATATTTATGAAATTATTTTCAGTTTTCAATAGAGAGATGCGTTAAGCAAGCTCATTTTGGGTGACGTTTTCTAACAACAAACTTTGCAAATCGTTGCTTAGCAACGACGGTTGTTATTAACATGGCGGAATTGCATGTCAAATTAATAAGCATTTTAATATATCGAAAATATTACAAATATGAGGGAAAAAAAGTATCCTATGTTCATCCCGAGACCTTCAAGTATCTCTATATGAGTATTTTATCACAATTAAATTAGCGGTTTGGCCCTGATTGCGTAAAAGACAGACAGACAGAGTTACTTTCGAATTTATAATATAAGTATGGATTATGTTAAATTTCGTTTAGGTGGGACAAACAGTCTAGGCAGTTAATTTTCTTGTGGGGAATCCACTGTTAAGACACTTCGTCCAAATTAAGACACTTCCATACTCCACTTTTATTTTATACATTCAGATAGAGACGTATCCACTGAGCCGCGATAGCGCCGAGCTATCATTTTAGGGAAAAAATAAAGCTTTTTATCCATTATGACATCCCATTTCTTCCTTAATTGAATTTTGCATTCCGTAAACGAATTTCTTTGTAGATATCTATCTACCTCTAAATTATGTTTTACTAAGTTGTTTAACCTGTGGGTTTGTAATTTTTCTCCTTTTTATTCTATAGTCAATATTTTTTTCTAATTAACTGTAAATATAGTTATTCTCTTTTTTTCTATAGTATTCCCACATACTTTTGTCGTCCGTGCACTTTTCTACTTCATTTGTCGTTTTGTATTTTGTTATTATCTGTTAAATTGTTTTAACACTTTTCAAAGTGTTATAGGAGGGCTGAATAATTCCTACCAGGAGTCTGATTTGTCTTCGATTTGGAAGGCGACCAAGAGTCCCTCCAGAAGCCAGATCCGGTGTTCATCGTCTTCTTCTCTTAGATTAAATTAGATGACCTCATCATCCAGGTCTATGACTTTGTCTAAAATTGGCCCCTTTTTCAAAAAAATCCCATTTAAAATAAACTACATAAATATTTTAAAGTGAACAAAACGTTGAGGGTATGTTAATGCTTGTAAGTAGCTTTCAGGTGCAGTGGCTGTGCACAACCAGCTAAGCTAATGGACTTTAAGCGGTACCAAAATCAATTAACGTCAGAATGTATAAAGTACTTAACTACTATATAACTCACGACCGTCGTAATTACACTAGCGGACAAAATATGACATTTTTTTCTATATTTTATTTTTCCCTGAGTCCGTCACGTAGCAGGCTAGGCAGAGACAGTCTAGGGTTAAGGCACCCCAATCTCCACTTTCCACCAAATTTTGCAGGCATTGCGTATTGAGTGGTTAGTAGCTCTCCGCCGCCCTCTACCCCTATACCAGAGCGAAGAAATGAAAATACGAATTATTTTATTTCCTCGCGTAGGAACCGAACCCAAACCTGTCGCGTTTACAGGCACACGCTTGTACCCGTGTTCCATGGCCTCTATTATTTTTTATTTTTATTTTAGGTGCAAATATATATTTCCTGTGTGGGTATTTAGAGCATCAATTTGCTCAGTAACACAATAAATAAACAAAGCTAAAATAACTCTCTATTAATTGCATGATAGTAAATATTTATTCCCGTCTAAACACATTGAAACGTTGAACAACAAACACACAAAATTTCTATCATCACTAAATATTGACTCAAAACTAAATAAAATGAACAGAAACAAGAGGTACTGCTGATATTTTGGGTCTATACTTACGACGTATTACTACAGATATTGTGAATATCTTGAGAAGGACCTCAAACTTGGTTTAGCAGCGCATAGATTAGACCTGCCCATCACGCTGCAGCACGGAGTAATGCCTGGCAGGTGCGACCCAACTGTAGTCTTAAGAAGCCCCTTTTAAAAATGTGCCTTAATAATCACCTCCACTAACTGATCTTCTATCTCTACTTAACAAAATCTAAAATAACTCTTTTCCTACGTGGCGCAAGGGCAGATATTTGTTACACAGAATAGACAGAAATCGAACCTATAAAGTTAAATGAAATCCAATTGAAATTGGTTAACTGATATACCAATTTAAGCGGCAAGATTACTTACGATCTATTTTTAACTAGCTTTTATCCACGGCTTCGTCGCTGATGTGAAACGAAAATAACTAAGATTTATGTATAATTTATTATGAATGTTAATATTAATTCTAGGTTCCTTCTGTCTATCCTACTACATAAAGCTCACAACAAAATAAAAAAAAACAATTAAACCCTCCTTTATTTCTTGATATATTTCAAATTTCAACAATTCCTATCGGACGACCATTACGAAAAAAAAATGTCAACCCAACATGTCAATGTCAAACGTTGAAATAAGTAGCACAAAACATAACTTTTGCTTTGAAAGCGAGATCAAAAGGGAATACTAGGGCGGCATAACAAATAATACCGGCTACCCTGAACAACTACCTACCTATTCATCTCAATGAGTCTCTGAACATCTACCTATATATCTCAATGAGGGTAACGAGCTGACCGCCTCAACTACCTCTCTTATTCTTGGGCTGACTCGTTTGATGTAAGAGGCATCTTATTAATGGATGCAAATTAATTAATACAACTGTTTTTATCCCTTCTAATATTTGCCGTTCATATTATTAGTATGACTGAATGTTTGGTTATATTGCTTCTCTACGTCGCAATGACCAACTAACTATCTTACTATAAAAACAACGTTGCACGTTTGATTCCGGTAGCTTACTAAAAAATCCTGTGTGTAATAATCCGTAGCGCAGCGGCACAAAGGTGTAACGGTAACGCGACGGTTGTAGGTTCGATCTCTACTCGAGGAAGTGAAATATTTATTTACGTTTACATTTCCATTTCTTCGCTCTGGTAGCGAGGCAAGCTCGGCGTTGAGTTCTGCCACTCAACATGCAATGCTTCCAGAATTCGGCAGAAAGTGGAGAACGGAGTAACTTAACACTAGGTTCTCTCCTCTGCCTACCGCTGCTGCTCTCGCGGGATACAGCATTAAGCTGAATAAATAAAAATTCATGAAAAAAAATTTATTGAAGTATATAGGTGAACTCTCTCTGGCTTTTAATCAATATATTAGTCTATACGTAGGTACATTCATTCTCTCAGAGAGTATTCTGTCATTATAAATTTTAGAGTTCCAGCGTATTATAACGTAACAAGTTCTCTTGGGGGTCGTTTTACAACCCTCTCTATAAAACAGCACCCTCATGACTTTATATGATGTACTCTGTAAACCCAGATATACGAAGTTTATTCGGTTTTCTATATTTCATTAGGTAATTTAAAAGTTAAATGACCGTATATATAAAATAAAATTAGACCCATTAATTCTATATAAGGGCATCGTAACATTGGGGCAGAATATGACTGTATGCGAAATGGTCGTCGATTCAACCTCCACTCGAGAGAATCTCGAATTCGTATAAAAAATGGAAACACTTGGTTTTTATGTAGTTCACCCTGAAAATAAGCAAAAAAAATTTAAATATTTTTTTGTAAAAATAATATTTTTTGGCTAAAGTTATTAAGATAATTTTTTGAAGTATTTCCTGCAATATTTATTATAAATTCCATTTTCCACTCATCAATTTAGATATACAATGCTATCAAAGAATTGGCAGAGATAGCGACGCTTAAACTTTTATTCGATAAAATATACTAAATTTTAAATCAGAATGAATGAGTTTTCTTCAGACATTATGTTTGAATAGACTCGTTTCTTCTGTAAATGCAAGGAAATGCAAATGCAAGTTTAAAAGTATTTTTAAATAAACTTGGCAAACAAATATTTATAGGGTTAGTTAAATATATTAGCAGTGTATACATGTATTTTCAATTATTTATGTGTTTGTCTATTTTCTTGTGTTTGCCCATTTTGTAATAATATTTATTATTATCGACTTTCATATCACTTTTCGATTAGCTGATTTTCTAAACATTATTTTAATAGAAAATTTTACAAAAATATTAATGTTTTATAACTTAACGCTTTCAGGGTAAACAGAGGGAGGGATTTTTTTTCGTTCTGGTACGAGGTAAAGCGCGGCGTTGAATTCCGAAACTCAGCTCGTAATTTCTTCAGAAATCGGTTAAAAGTATTTAACGTAGTATCTTATCACTAGCCTCCCTCTACCTACCTTGCTGCATGTGGGAAATTAAAGATAAAGTCGTAAATTTTAAATATATATTATTATTATAAATTCATAAATAACATTTTATCAAGCTTTACGTTACGTAACTTAAACACTTAACTGCCGTCAGTTAAGTGCCTCGTTTTCCGCTCATTTTCTCATTTATCATTGATGCAAGATCGTAGCCAGCTTTTTAGTTTATTTTTACTTTTAATAGACATGGTTTTTTGTAAAATACTCTAATAAATAATAGTAGTTATGATATAGTATACTATAGACTTAGATATATAATATACCACAGTCGTACATTCAAATCTAGGGCAGTATTAATAAAATCAATTAATTTAAATCAAATGAAAAAATCAGCTTCACGATGTATCCTGTTCACAGCAGGATAGACAGAGAGAATTTAGTGTTAAGACACTCCGTTCCCCGTTTTCCGCCGAGTACTCGAGGTATTGCGCGTTGAGTAGCGGAACTCAACGCCGCGCTTTGCCTTGACACCAAAGAGAAGAAAAGGAAATATAAACTTAAATAAATATTTCATTTCCTCGGGTAGGAATCGAAGCCATGACTGGCCTCGTTTACAGTCACACTTTGCGCCTCTTCGCCACGACTGGCCTCTAAAATCAATAAATTGAAATATATATAATAAAATAAAAGCAAAATTTATATTTAAAAAATAAAAAACAAAATAAATTCAAATAGAAATACTAGTTAAATCCCAGCGCAACTGCCATAAAATCCATGTAGTCGCTAAAATTTTAATTAGCACCAACTTATTTTCACTCAGTCCTAGCAAACGCTAAATATTCACCTCGCGTGCTATGTTTCATTTGGACAGTAGTACTAAAAATAAAACTGCCTCTTGCGATGGAAATTGTGAGGGTTCTCCGTGATGCTCATCCACAATGAGGGGGTGACGACGAACAGAATGTACATTTTATGTGAGACAAGACTGTTGAATCTGAATATATTTTACAGTGGAATCAAAAATAAGTTAGGCTGTGTTTTTTTAGCTTCTTGCTGTATCCCAGGAATAGCATGGTAGACAGGGTTATAGGCCTTTTGTTAAAACACTCGGTTCCCCACTTTCTAAATTCTGGAGGCTTTGCGTGATGAGTGGCGGAATTTAATGTCGCGCTTTACCTAGATACCAGAGCGAAGAAATTAAAATATAAAAAAATATTTCATTACCTCGAGTGGGGATCGAACCCCCAACCTGTCACGTTTACAGTAACAAGCTATAACAGTTTTTATTTTAAAAAAAGCTATAAAAGTAATAACTATTGCAAACTGATGCCTGCAGCTAACAGATAGGAAGTCAACTTGTTAGCATATGGATGGATCTTCGTTATCCTAAAAGCCTTGTAAAATATTTATAGCCGAGACCCCCTCAAATGAATTGGTGGTTCACCAACACATATAGGCCTGCACCTGTCAAAATATAATTTATGAGTCTATACTCTGTGATCGTAAAAAAAACTATAACGAAAACTGAACCTCACTTTGCCTCAGTGGAAAAGCGAAGAAAATATTAATAAATATTCATTTCATCAAAATATAGGGATTGAACCAACAACCATCGTGTTACAGTCACATCCTTATGCTTGTAATTAATTTAAATTTTATAATTGTATTAATTGTATTATAACAAATGGAAAAAACTATAATGCTCTACAAAATGAATCGATTTGACAGCTTGGAGGTCGTAACTTATAATATTGTTTTTTTTACATTTTCTGTGTAATAAGCTAAAATAGACGAAAATTAATAAATAAATAAAAAAAATAAAAGAATTTTATAGAAATATTTCCCACAACAAGCACGTGTTTCACTTGAATTATTAAAATCTAACAGTAACTCAATTTCCTGTTTCCTTAACACTGAGCACGACCTGCTCCATCAGTCGTTCCTAGCAGTTTATATAAAATTTCTATTAAGTAATTTATCACGGTCTATTTAGTCTGTCAGTTTAACAATACAATCTTTTGTAATGTTCATCTTATATTTAATTATATGACAATGGTTGGTTACATTAAGGAATAATGTAACGCAAAGTATTTGCTATCATTAATTTCATTTAATTTCCTTTGTCCAACATAAAGTAATTCAACGTCGTATAATATAAGATTAGGCCAGTCACAGGCTTGGGAGTGTAAATGCGACAGGTTGGGGGTTCAATTCCCACTCGAGGTAATAAAATATATAATATTTTTATTTCCTCGCTCTGGTAAAGCCCAATGCCTGTAGAATTCGGCAAAAGCGGTTGATAAAAAAAATATAATATGAAATGACAGAATCGCGATTAATTTGCCTCTGAGTAAACTGACTATGGTTCAAAAATTCATTATAAGTGTAATTTAAGAATTTCTTTTATTGCTTTGTTATTGATTCCGTAAAAATATAGCTTTACTTTAAATATATACAGATATTTTTTTCAGCATATCGTATTTTTATAGGAAGGAAATACTCAATTTGAGCTAAAGTTAATTATTCCCTGCACGTTTCTGTGCCAATCAAAATCACACAGAATTAGATTTTATTGGGAACTGAACAATGGGTACATTATGGTTACCAACGAAATTACTTATACGTGAACCATATGAATACATCACACGAACGTAATCGCATTTGGAATTCCGCATCACTCAATTTTTCCTGATAAAAATCCAATATAAATAAATGCAATTTAATTTTGTGTATTCTATAAAAATAAGTGAAATATATGTTGTAAAGCAATTTTTATGTTCAAAAATATATTTTTATATTTATTATTTACATGTGCTTCAATGCTCATTAATTGAAAAAAAGTTATTGACTATTGAGTCCTTACAAGCTTACATCAGAATTACATTGATGAGGTTCCTACATGAAGCCTGCCAGGGGCACAAACGAGTGCCTGTATGGGCGACAGCTTGTGGGTTCGCCTGCACTCGAGAAAATGGAATTTTTATTTTACTGCTCTGGTATCGATGTAACGAGAGGTGTTGAGTTCACCACTCAACTGCAATACCTCCAGAACTCTGCCAAAGGTAGGGAGCGGAGTGTTTTAACATTAGGTTCCCTCTGGTTACCCTGCTACATGATACTAAAAAAAACGTCCAAGTAAATCTTGATAAAAACATACAAACAAAATAAAAAGAAATAAAACATGTAAACAATTTTAGATACAAACTGAAAAGTTTCACTTATTAAAATAACGCAAGCCCAAGTTTGCATCAAGTGCGCATACATAAACTTAAAGGAAGAAGCAACTTCATAACACTAAGTTGTGGAAGTTACGAACTTTGATAAATTTATGCACGAAATTAGCTGTGGTATAGAAGCTGGCGTGTACCATTTCGTTCTACTTTCACACACTCAAAGTGGATATTAAATATTTAATAATATGTACAAAAGTTTTTAAATATTAAAATAAAACCCCTAGACACGCGCCAGTGTGTACAGCCAAGTTAAAAAGCTTGAAATACACGATGTGTATTTTATACGAACTTTTTCAAGTTACTTTTGAGCTTTTCATAACTCGTAAAGTAAACTAAATTTCAAACTAAAATTCATAGCACACTTATTAAAATCCGCACTTTAATTGAAACTGTAATTAATTAAGATCGGATTAAACGTTTAAAAATCGTCATTTTTGTATCTGACTTACTCATCAAAATCAATTTTAAAACCAAGTTTATAAATAACAAAGCTAAAATACAAAGCTTATAGTAACATGTGAAAATATCTTGTTTCTTAATGTGTATTTACACTCTGAACTGCAGTAGAATGCAATTTAGTGAATTGAGAAGTTAGACAGTTACCGTCTGCTAAATTAATCAACTCTTGTTTAGAGCTCGGATAACGACCTCTTACGACGTACAGATTGCATTTATACTACTATACGCTGTAGAATACGTAGAATATTAAATATACTCGTATATTATGTATATACTAGCGGGTCCATTCTGAACGGAACCTAAAGGTGTGTTTTTTTCCTTTTTAGGGTTCGTTCGTTCGTACATCAAAAGCTAAAAATGGAACTCTTATACTATAGATAAGGGGTTCCAGTAAAAAAACCATTAGAAATTTATTTTTATATTTGTTAACTTTATTCGCCATATTTGTTTGTTAACTTTATCCGCCGCGTAAACAAAATCTTTAAGGTATTTCCCGTAGATCTATAATTAAGAAATTTGGAAAGAGTTGAGAACTTGCAGAACAAGTACATTTAAAAATGTATATTTATTTATAGTACAGATAAAAATTATTATAAACTTATAATTGAATATTGTTAAGTTCATACAAAATGAGTGCTCAAACATAAGTTTGTCAACTTTTATGAGTTGTAGTGCCTATTGATAATCCTGAAATAGACACGGAACCCTCAATAGGCAAGTCTGACTCGCGCTTGACACGACTTTTTATTATTTAGTTGGCGTATAGTATACACTGGCTGAAGTAACCAGGTTCAATGATACATATTTTCAAAGCATCCATTGAGCGATTGAAATATAAAAAAAATTCTCCCATATCAATAAAATCGCTTAGGAAGCGTAGGACAAATAGATATATAATAAAAAAAAATATAAATATTTACATATACAGGGTGGAATTGTCAGCGCCACTTTAAATGAAACCACAGTTTTAACTACTCTATAAAAGCCTAATATAATTCGGAAAAAAAATAATTCTCAAAAATGAAAAAGTTTTTTTTTCAAACAAAATAAATAATAAAATTATCGTTTTAAAATAAAACGCTATTTGTAAAGTATAACATAGGCACGCACACACTTACCTGTCAAAGCGGCAACGTCGCATACGTATGTGTGCGTGACACGAAATACAGGTATGGATAAAAATCGTGAAATGAAAAAAAAATCCTACGTCTAAACTGTTGAGGTATCTTGATTATTTTTTTTAATTTTGGGTTTGAAATATTTTACCCTATATGCAGTTTCAGTTAAAGAAGCGCTGCCTCTTCCACCCTGTATATAAGAAATCAACATTCCATATGTACATAAGTTATCATAACGTCAATGTAGACTGACTTGGAATAGTTGGATAGTGGCTTCTGCAGTAACGTGAAGGTTTCCGTTGCCCATGCAGTTATTATGCAAATAGAACAATATCTGTCTGCTCTGATATTGTCTCGAGGTAGTAAGGAAATGCACCATTAATGTTAGATATTCGTACTATATTTGGTTCTTAATACCAAACATAGCTTTTACATATTGCTTCTAGTATATTAGTAGCGTGTTGCCAATACTTTGGAAATTCATTTTGGTGTAGGCAAGTGGTACCTACTTTGTTTGTGTCTTTCTCAATTTCCTTGCACTATCCACTTCCACGGGTTGGCTGGAAGATATCTCTTCTAGAGATAAGTCCACCGTTGTGTATGTCTTTTCGTAATGTATGTTTTATTATATGTTAATTTGCTGCAATAAAGAATCTTATACCTACTTTTATATCTATTGGGCTTAAGAAAGATTTCAGAAAAGTAAAGGATATTAAATAAATATCTCCGTACCTCTTAAGTCTAAATTTCTACCCTCAAGGTGTCTTTTAAAGATTACTATGAATAATAAGATCGCGTTCGTATGATCCGTTATTAAAATTTTCTTCTTTTCTTAAGATTTTCTTTATTTCTTGTTGTAAAAACTCTGTGCGCAATAAAGTATCTACCTATCTAATGTTTGTTCGATTTTATCCACATTTTTGCAAAATATTTTCTTTCATTTCTTTTTATTCCATTAATCTAATTTTCAATATTTTAGTATAGCCAGAATTTTTGTAATTATACTGTTCCTTATTGGATTTACGTGACGTATCGTTGATAAAGCTTGCAAATCCATTAAAGTATAGGAGGAAGTGCTCTCCGAGCAAGACCGATTGGTATAAGATTTTATCGCCTATCTATTTAAGCTGCTTATAATATTACACTATAATTGACACATACAACAACAAGTAAAATGGATTGGCTTGTATCTTTGAACTTTAAATGAAAAAATCAAAATTAGATCAGGATACCTATAGGATACTTCCCGTGGACCTACACTTATGAAATTTGGTACGAAGTGAAAACTTAAGGTAAAAGGAAAACTTGAAAATATAAATATAAAAATGAAAATTTATAGATATTCCATAGAAAAAAAAATCATTACAAACTTTTAATTGTGATTTGTTTTATACAAAATTAATGCATAGGTACGTCCGCAAATATAACTTTTTGTACTTCCCGTTGACATGGTAACCTGAAATTAGTACAGCGTTCTAGGTATGTGACTTCGGCTTGCATTTCACCAGTTTATTATTATTTATATTTAAATACAGGCTCTTCGATTATTTAGGGTTCCGTACTTCGAAAGAAAAACCTTCCGGAACCTTTGTTGAGCCTCCATCCGTCTGTCAAGACCTTTTTACTCAAGAACGCGTGAAGTTATCAACCTACAATTTATATCAAATACTGAGTTCTACTGTCCCTTGAAGCTGTGAAAAAATGTTGCTGTTCTCAGCTAACGCAGACAAAAGATAACGTCGTTTTGCTGCAAGTTTTCAAAAATTGTAAGGATCAAAACCTGCAGAGTACTTCCCGCGAATTCAGAATCTTGAAGGTGCTTTTATATAATAACTAGCGGCCCGCTCGCGGTTATACCTACGTGAACTATGTTATTATTAATTTCTGTCTCCATGACAACGTCTTAGTGACGTCTATGCAAAATTTGAGACTCCTAGCATTTGTAGTAACGAAGTTTCATACAAACTTTCGACTCCAAAAACAACCCCTTAGAAGTCGAATATTGCAAATTCCCGTCTTAGCGAGCACCTACGTCCTATAAGTAACTCCTATGCAAAATTTGACATTCTTAGCACTTGTAGTTTCTGAGATTTCGTGATGAGTGAGTGACCTTTCGATTTTATATATATAGATAAGCACGTTTCATTACACCATAATTCCGTAAACACGCTCAATTCATTATTTACCTAAGTTATAAAAGCAACTATCACCAATATTGACAAAGTACATTTTACCCAGTGAGCAACGAGAATGCTATTATGGAAATATTCCATTTCCATTTGCATAAAGACAATATGCAATATATCGCCTATATGTCACAGCATTAGTTTCTATGAGCTTCTGTTGTTTTGTGAGAAACAATATTAAATGTTGCGAGCATAAACTCGAAGTACGATATTTTACATGTACTAAAAATAAAATAAATAAATCAGCTTCACGCTGTATCTCGCAGCAGGGTAGGCAGAGGAAACCTGTTCTGTTCCCCACTTTGTGCCGAATTCTGGAGCCAATGCGTGTTGAGTGGCGAATTCAACGCTGCGCTTTATCTCCACACCAGAACGGAAATAAATATTTCACTTCCGCGAGTGGGGATTGAACCTACAACCGTCGCGTTACACACCCTAGTGCCGCTGCGCCACTACGGCCTCACGGTGTAAAATTATCGTAAACTTTAATTAAACCGAGTGGTTTAATTAAAGTTTACGATAATTTTACCCAGTAAGCTATAATACAATACGAACAGAAGCTGCATTTCCAACGAGAACAAGAAAACAAGAACGCAACTCGCAACAGGTAGGCCTCACAATGCAGTAGATAAGCCGTCTGGGCCTGTTACGTCTCTGACAGCGCTATCTTAGCAACTCGCTAACTAACTCGAGCCAAGTCAAGTATCCACAATGAATGGTTGAAGTTACGTAACTTTGCGTTGTTAGCGGGCTACCAATTAACTAAATGTTGTGAATGGCATAAATAAGTTACGAGTATATGGTACGTACAATGTTTGGATATGATTGGTCTGTGTTGTTTTGTTTTGTTAAGCTTCGTGTGGTGGGTGGTGGGTTCGATTTTCACTCGGGGGAATAAAATATTTAATTATTTCTGAGTCACGCTTTATGCTGCATAGCAGCGTGGACAGAAAGAATCTAGTGTATTTTTGTATCGGCATATTTAATTTCACAACATATTATTATGTAAGAAGTAAGAAAAACTTTCCTCTTTAATTTCATTGAAATATTTTTCAGTCATTCTTTTTGGAATTATTTTTGGAGCTCATAGAAATTAAGTAATTGAAATTTGATAATTGAATATAAATATAGAAACATGTAAATTATTATGACTTTAAGCATCGCTCTTCGGAATGGAAACACCCTTTTATAAAAAATATACAAAATTTTCATTAAGGCTTAGCGGATGCTGGACCCGGTCCAACTCCCAAATGGAATGAAGCAACAAGCTGTGATAAATAAAGAGTCTAACAGATTTATAAATTATAAAAACCTACTAAAATATTTTTACGACATTACATTATAAATCTTTGATATTCACAGATAATGTAACACATACAAATAACGACATGAGTGTGGGTTCAATTCCCACTTGGGGGAATAAATAATTATTTATTAATATTTTCATCTCTTCGCTCTGGCTAAAAGCCCGGCAGTGCTACTGGCTTTAAATAAAATTATTTTGAAGTAAATAAGCGCTATATCCGAATATAACCTTTCAAAGTATTAAATGTCAGAGTTCGTGAACGTTTTCACGTAAAAGTCCCACTTAAGATCATTAGTCTACGTCGCGTCGGCAAAACTGGAAAATATTATCCAGGTGCGCTTCTAAACAACACGTTACCTTGTAATTAAGCTTAAAATAAAAATATTTTGCTATAGTTTTATTATTTTGTTAAATTTTATATAATACGCAATTAGAGTTTTACGTAAATAAAAATGATGTGAAATTATTTTTAATTGTAGATACACAAGACAAAATTAATTAACAATCTCCTACACTATATGGAATTTAGAACCAAAATTTTTAATTTTCATTATTTAAACTAAAATTTACGATTCTTTTTTTTGCATTTTTATATCTAAAACGGTTAAGACGGAACCATTTAGTAATTTTATGCCCTTAGTCTATTTACCACGTTAATGAAAATGAAAATAATTAATTTCTTCCAATGGCAATATATATAAGGTACTAGGGGCCCGCTCGCGGTTTCACCCGCGTGAGCTATGTTATTATTAATTTCTGTCTCCATGACTACGTCCTAGTGACGTCTATGCAAAATTTGAGACTCCTAGCATTTGTAGTAACGAAGTTTCATACAAACTTTCGACCCCAAAAACAACCCCTTAGAAGTCGAATATTGCAAATTCCCGTCTTAGCGAGCACCTACGTCCTATAAGTAACTCCTATGCAAAATTTGAGATTCCTAGCACTTGCAGTTTCTAAGAATTCGTGATGAGTGAGTGACCTTTCGATTTTATATATATAGATAATCGTATAACCATAGAGTTTACAGTCACTTCATTAAATCTTATACATTTTAATATTGACAATATTATCAATTCATAATTCATATCTTCTCAGTATTTAGCAGCCAATAACCACAATTTATTTAACTATTTCTTATTTGTTAATAAGAAATTAAATATAACTTTTATAATTAGAGCAAAAGTACCCACATTGAACATTAAAAACTTTTAGATAACAAAGAAGTACATAAAGAAGTTTATAGCTTCACCAGTTTTATTACGCCATAATACAAGTTCCGAGTTTGCAATAATATCTAGAGACCAAATAATGTTCGAAACAACTCAGGGTGTTGAAAGTTACAAGAGAATTCATGTACTGAGAACAGATCTGTTCCAGAAATCTGGTCATTGAATATTTAAGTGTTTTTCCCGTTCTATATAAATAAAATAATAAAATAAAGCTTATAAAAACGTAATTTTGAGTAACTTTATAATGTGTATAAAGATATAAGTTAGTAAGTATATTATTTAAATATGATAATAAATAAAATAAACCAAATAAGTATGTCAGTGGAATTTCTCTTTAAAAACATCTTGGGATGCCGTTTTCATTCAAAGATTACAATTTATGAATGAAAATGAGAATCAATTCCGCTCTCTAAATTTATCTCAAGTTGCAGCATTTATAAATTCAGGTCTAAAATAGGATTTCCGGAAATACCTACGAACGGAATGAAAACCTTTTTAATTTTACATCTAAAAATCCACATACTCGTAAAATTGTGGGCGACGCCTAGTTTATAAATTAACAATATAATACAGCCAAGATAAAAAAAAAACATTTAACAGTCTCTAGAGATCTACTTAAACCCAACAGAAAATAAATAAACGTTGTATGTTCTATTGCGAATAACTGATGTGAAAGCTTTCGGATAAATATATTACGTGATATTCTGAGAATACTGTTTAAATAGACGTAAGAATTAAATACATACTTTTATAATATAGATACATTTTCATATTTAATTTTCTTGCGTAAAATATATTTAAGACATTTCTTCGCTCTGATATCCTTGAGTTGCAACACTCAACACGCAATCAGAATTCGGCGAAAAGTGGGGAACGGAGTGTCTATACACTAGGTTCCCTCCGTCTATCCTGTGCTGTGTGCGGGATAAAGCGTGAAGCTGATTTGATTTTGACATTTTAATTACTACAAAATGCTATAAAGATATAATATTAAAATCAAAGCCTTCTATCTATTTAACCGATGTTTGCGAGACAAATGACCATGTAAAGTACGGCTTAGTACGCCCCGTGCGTACATTGTACTAGCAGGGTCTAAACAAACGGGCGCCCGTTGCTCGATCTAAAGCACAATGGGCGATCACGTCACGCTCGAGCGGGCACAGGCTTCGCTGCAAGTGTTTACACGGCGTGTTTGTGCTGTATCTGTTTACTTTTAATGTATGTCTAGTTTTCAGTTATATTGTTATTTTAAGTGTTATTATTATTATTTCAGTTGAGTAGTGGAACTCAACGCCGAGCTTTGATGTTAGAGCAAAGAAATGAAAATATTAATAAATAATAATTCATTCTCTCCTGGAGAATATTCAGCCTTAAAAATATTTAATGTTTATTATAAAAAGTTTAAAATTTGTGATAATTTCAATGCTTTATTTGTCTGCCGCAAAATCAACAATTTACATTTATATAAACTAGGGAGAAGGAAAACAGACTTAAGTTTGTAATTTAATTTGCGTCGTTTGTATAACGGTATTAGAGTCAATTAGAAATATTTAAATAACGTTGCTTTTCTTACTAATTCTCTTAATTTAAATAGTTCTAACTGGTCTCGCAAGGCTCTAATAATAGAATTACGTTTTTTTAGGTTCCCACTACATCCCGTATGTAGCAGGGTAGGCAGAGGTAACCTAGTGTTAAGATACTCGGCTCTCTCCTTTCCGTCGTTTTCTATCCAATGATAATTGCTAAAGCAACTTATTATTTATTATTCTGTTATACCAAAAACATTTATGTTATGTTCTATTTTCAGTAGAGACAGGATAAAGATATCACAAAAGAAATAATATTCGATCCAAACCTATAGAGTAATAACAAACATATTTGGAAGCCAAATACCAAAGCTGCCTGAGCAGTAAATATCTCAGCACAATACGCAACAGGTGACAGCCTCATTTTTCAAGCCTCATCTTCTATTATGTTCTCCAGTTGAGGATAATGGCCGCATATCTACGCAAAAATAGCAAAAATATTCTTTTCAAGAAAACATATATCAACATATTAAGAGAAACATGAACCGGTCCAGTTATCGTCAATGGTAGAATTTCTATTTTAAACTACCGTTTATTTACCTCACTTTGAATATATGAAAAATGTGGGTACTTCAAAGAGTACAATTAAAGGTCATGAGGCATTTATTACTTTTTTTCTACTCTTTGTTAGGCTCGCTGGCTGGAGTAATGACTGTGTTCTTTTGTGAATTTTGCATTGTACTTATTTTTGGGGATTAAATAAACAATACAAGTTCAAATCGTCGATCTTTTTTCGGATTTGTAATTAGTAGGAAATAATATATGTACTAATACAGGTATATATTATAATATTTTTAATCATTTTTAAAGTCTTATTCCACACTTAGGAAAGAAAAATACTAATTGAGAAAACGTATGAAAGTTTTGTACGTAGCGGGACTCGAACCCGCGCCTCCTGGAAACCGACCAGGCGCTCTCACTTAAGCCATACGATCTCATCAAGCTACGTCGAAATTCTTATACACTTGAGTTTTGTTTGAGTTGTGTTAAATTACTAATTTTATTTTCTGTGTATAATGTTATATACAGTACTAGCGGCCCGCCCGCGGCTTCGCCTGCGTGAACTACGTCATTATTAATTTCTGTCTCCATGGGTACCTACGTTCTATAAGTGACGTCCATGCAAAATTTGAGACTCCTAGCATTTGTAGTAACGAAGTTTCATACATACTTTCAACCCCAAAAATAACCCCTAAAAGTCGAATATTGCAAATTCCCGTCTTAGCGAGCACCTACGTCCTATAAATAACTCCTATGCAAAATTGGAGATTCCTAGCACTTGTAGTTTCTAAGATTTCGTGATGAGTGAGTGACGTTTCGATTTTATATATATAGATGTATATTAATGCTTGTATATTGACGTATTCAATGCAATACATGTTTCTATATTTAATTGTCTAACTTTATCAATGTATTAATTTCCCGAAAGCTGAAAGGCTTCAAAATTATACATAAACTCAGAAACTAAACGTAGTCATACTTCAAGCAGTAGTTTCATTAGCCACAAATTATAATATAAACTATTACATCGAATGTTTACAAGAATGCATATCCTGAAATCTTTTACCAGTGAATTTGGAAAGATCAATGATGTTCAAAGATTTCATTTCCAACAAATTTTTGCAAAATCGGATTAAATCGAATTTATAGACGAGGCCCAGGAAGAAGAAGAAGTGGCAAATTCAAGATGTTTTTAAGAAAATATTTTGACAATACCCCTTTAAATCTTTAAATTTTATTACTGTACTTTGTGAAGCTTATTCTGAAATAAACTAACAAAACTACAAGAGCTGTACCTACCAAAGTAACTAAAGATACAATACTAGGTAAAAAAATCGTCAAGCGACGGTAGCTTTAGAGGCACATTAAAAATTTAGCACGCACTGGTGAACGACAAAGGCGTATTTTTCAGTAAAAGTTTACAACTGAAAAGCCTTCACAATTCCACTCGACACGATAACGAACTGAATACTTATTCTGTGCCATTTCTGTTCTAGATTTGCAGGACCGCTTCGGATCTTAACGAATCACAACTTGGCAATTTTCATTCACTATTCTCTATTTTTA